>OY740772.1:38363126-38699634 GCA_963513935.1 Aphrophora alni | reverse complement strand
AGAGAGAGAGAGAGAGAGAGAGAGAGAGAGAGAGAGAGAGAGAGAGAGAGAGAGAGAGAGAGTTAGGGTATACCGGTATATGAGTTCCTATAATTTTTATATCAGGAACGAATTTGTTTTCAGTTTTGATTTTGAGAATGATAATATTTTACGACGTAGGTGAGACGCATGTCACTCAAATACCAAATTAATAGTTAATTAAACACTCCAATTTTCATTGTAAGAAAACAGCAATAAGATGACGTTTAAATGACTAAGTCATCATATTTATGGTTGTCCTCGTCTGGCTTATTTAGGACATTTTATTTTGTTCAGCCCCTGCCGAATTTTCACCGTTATTGCTTAGACTGCTGAACAACTTACGAGACACTTCATTTTTCTATCTACCGATTCTTCTATATAGTCACTCTTAAGCTACTGTCGAAATTACCAGCCGCCATGTCTTTTTAAAGTTAGCAAATCTCCTCCACCTTCTACAAACATAGATGCTGAGGAACGCTTAAGTACATGTCTGGTGTAACCTTCAGGATTTTTTAGATGTAAGTACTCAACAATCTTTCTTGGAATACTACTTATTGTAGAGAATCCGACATTTTAAGCACCACATTTTAAATTTCGGAAGCTATAAACAATCTGCCACCTTTCGTATGTGAAGGGCAACGTACTTGCGGAAGAAATAACATGACTTAAAAAGGCAACCTACTTAAAAGGGTTAAATAAATCTTGCGTTATGAGTTTTACTATCCCTAAGAAACATATCAGAAAGTCCCATTTTCACGAATTTCATTTATTTCAATCAAATTAAATAACCCACAAATTATGCAAAAAATAAAAATAATTTTGTTAATAACCAGTTTTCATTAAGAGCTTCAATCATAATCTGTGTTAGTTCATCTGCAGTTAGACCTCTTTGGTGTGAAACGAAGTTTTATCATTTTTGAAATGCACAACTTTTAAGAATTTGGAAACATCAATGTTTTCTGGAATACTAAAGCAAGCTTTAATCATTGAACATTTACTTCACATAATTATTGATGGTTTCACGATTTTTGCTTACTCTGATAAGTACATAATTTTATAATACAATCTTCTTTAATATTTTTACTTGTTTACCATTCATAGAACCTTTCATTATCAGCTCCATATAATTCTCGAGACTGTAATGGTAATAGTTCTCCTACTATCCTCTCTGCTTCTTTTTAAGTCTTGTGGTAGATCGTCCATCTATTCTTTAACAGATATTTATTGTTTATTTTGAGGTTAGCACACATAGATGATTTTTGTACACAGCTTTTTTCTCGTGCGGTCAGACAACAATACAGAAAAGCAGCGGTTTCGGTGCAGTGTAATGAAATAGTATATTTCATAACTAGTACCAAAAGTGAGCTTTTACAGTTCTCGATCGATTTTCACAGTGGGAATAATTCGAAAAATCACAGAAAAATCACTTTTGGCATAGGTTATGAACAATACTTTTCATTATTCTGCAAAAAACACATGCAAACAAATAAATGAAATAATAATTTTTCATAAAAACAAAATTTGATTTATTTAACTGAATTTAAATGAAGTCGGTCTTTTAAAAAATAAATAAATGTTTTCCAGTAGTGGCAAAAATGTGATACAAGCACTGGCTAGTTAATATAAACATTTAAATTATTAATTTTATCAATATTAATAAAAATATTTCCAACTACCTGTGTCAATTAGTCGCTATTTTGGAAATTCTTTTTCAACTACTGGCTAAGTACTGGCTCAATCAAGTCAGTAATGAAATGGAACTATACTCTTTCAAATGAGACCACCGCCAATAAAATCGGTTAAGCCGTTCCGGAAATATACGCGGACATACATTAAAAAATAATAATAATCAGGTGGAATATAGAACCTCCTCCTTTTTTGAAGTCGGTAAAAACAGTTTAATTATGTTCTAATAAAAAATGATGGAATACACGTTTTTTCCTCATACATACAAACAAAATAATACATTTCCAGGAAAACTTAATTCAATATGTTCCTTTTGGTATGCCTAAGTTTAAATAGAAAGAAACGCGTTATAATAAGGAAAATACGTGAGATGTGTTCTTATAAACAGTCTACCGCAATCAAAACATAACGTTTCTCCTATAAATCACGTGGTTAGGGTAAACTTCAAAAACTACGGATATAACTTTCTATTACGTAAAAACCAAAAGTTTTGTGTTCCAGCGAAAATTGATGTATTCCGTTTTGGATGAGTCTTGATGTTTTGAATACGTAGGAATAATTCCAGAATGAAATTGTTGTCTCTCATAGAATAATAATAGACCTCCTTATAGTGAAAACGGGCGTGACAATTCCGAAGAACCCTAGCTATATCTACACCTTTATCATGCAGTCTTGCGTTAAATCCCTCTTTCATTTTTCTTGACCAACTCTTATTCTTTTCCGATCCTGCGGCTATTAGAGTATTCGAGGACAGGGGTCATTATTTTATACGTTTTTTTTCTTCTTTTTTAAAAGGTGATGATGACGAAGAGTTATTTTTCTTCTTTAAATAACAAAAACATAAAATAACCAAATAGTGATGATTATAGGGGGTTGTTTGGAAAGTGCAACCTATTTATTTCAAGTTATGGTACTCACAATGATTAAAAATTAAGTTTTCTAACAAAATTATTAGATTTTCGTCAACATAGTTTTTTAAGTTAGGAACAAAATTAAAAATGTATATTAATCAGCAGTTTTAATGAATCTCAATTAATTTCTTGGTTTGAGTTTTTTGATAATGATGGGCTGTTCATATTATTATCATGGTTTAATAGGACATTGGCCATATTTTGGATATATGAAACAAAACAAGTAAATTAATTGATTCCTTGTTATAAAGTGATAAATTGATAGAGGCTACGATGTTTCGAAAGTATGAACCAACCTCCGTTACCAATTGATATGGTCTTATTTTTGACTATTTTAGGCCTGGTTTCCTTTATTATTTTTAGTTTCTAAAATTGACCTAGATTACTAGGCTATGTTGGTGTTATTATTAATGTTAACTTTGAAAAGCAGTAATTTTTTTAATTTTTAGTTTGGGTTTAGATTATGTTTTATTGGTTTCATTGTATATATTGGTTAAAACGTTATATGTTATATTTATATGTCACTCAATTTTGTTAGTAAAGGAATTCTCCTAAATACAAATAAAAATTAATATTGTTGTTATTTTCTTTTAATAGGTAGCTTCAAAATTATAATTATGATGTCTTTGTGGAATCAAAAATTTATGTAGCTAAATGCATACTATTTATCTATCTTTAAGTCAATTTATATAGTTGATACTGTTACGAACAATATTACACTGATAAAAATATTTCATTTTAAAATATGTTTCTGGTTTTATCTGATATTATACATACCACACGGCTTTACTGAACTGTCTTGTCCTTCAGAACACTCAGAAGAGGCGTTGGAAGAGTTACTTCTGGGTGTACAGGAACTACCATCCTTACCATCACAGGAAAACGCCTCTTTTGTCTTGTTACAACTCAATTCAACTGAAAACATGTAATGACAATAGAGTAACATCATAAAAGTATTGTAAGACATGCTACTGAAATTATAAATTGTAAATAATTATTTACTTTATTTATTTAATCATAATATTTATTTTACAGTGTGTCCAATGAAGCTATTCTAATGTGTTTGGACGGATTTGGTTTAAATTTAGAGTGTTGTAGATATATACGAAGGTATGTCACAAAAACACTCAAGAAAATATCTTTCAAGCAAACAAAATGGTAGTTGTTTAAAATAAAACACAGTTTTGGGGTTTAGATTACCTTATTTTTATTAGCTATTTCGTTAGTTTGAAAACAGCTGTTATGCCTCGTAATAGTGTATTGTTGGTTAGTTTTTAAATTGTACTGTATGAAACAGATTTAATTAACCTCTTTTACTTGCTTTAATTATGGCCTTTTCAATAGAGATTAAACTAAAGAGCTGTTCATGGACAATTACAATTTTATCTTGAAGCAAAAATACGATTCAAAGCTATGTATCCAGATATTGAATTACCATTACACAAATCAATAAACGTATTTTTTGTTAGATCTTGCGTTAGAGTTTTTTCTACCAAATTTAGGATGTATGTTGTAATATGTAAGTACCGGTATTTGTTTAAAAACGGGGTCCACTCTTCATTTTAAATTTTTTATTGAATTCTAAAGATATTTTTAGTAACTATTAGTTTCAGTTTTTATACGGTTTTGGAGTTTATTGAGTGGTAAAGTTTGGGTAATGTTTTGCATAGTTAACTTTATATTTACATCTACATCTTGTTACTTGTATTGTATTTTTGATGAGATAAACATTCTTGAATAGGTAGACGTCACTTAAAAAATAAATAAAATTACCGTCGCGGGACAGTAGAGAGAAGTGAAAACTAGTCAATTTCAAAAATTAATAATATTTTAAACTTTCAATAAATGTAATACAATTATTAATTATATTTTGCATTGATTATTAGTGTGACTTTTTTATATTTCTAGTTTTAATACATATGGGTATGTGAGAAAGTTTGTGCGAATTTTTGCATTGATTTTATTTTAACTATGTATGTGATTTGAGAAAGTTAGTGCAATATTTTTCGTAGATTTTTAGTTTTAATATGTATAGGTATGTGAGAAATTTTGTGCAATATTTTTGCAATGATTTTAGTCTGACTATGTAGGCCTATATGAGTTTGAAAAAGTTAGTGCAATATTTTCGTAGATTTATAGTTTTAATATATATGGGTATGTGAGAAAGTTTGTGCTATAGTTTTGCATTGATTTTAGTTTAACTATGTATGTGAATTTTGAGAAAGTTAGTGCAATATTTTTCGTAGATTTTTTGTTTTAATATATATTGGTATATGAGAAAGTTTGTGCAATATTTTTGCACTGATTTTAGTTTGACTATGTATATGAGTTTGAAAAAGTTAGTGCAATATTTTCGTAGATTTATAGTTTTAATATATATGGGTATATGAGAAAGTTTGTGCTATAGTTTTGCATTGATTTTAGTTTGACTATGTATATGAGTTTGAGAAAGTTAGTGCAATATTTTTCGTAGACTTTAGGTTTTAATATATAACCGTTGTTGTACGTATACTGTTATTATTATTTTCGTGACGATTTTTCCTTTCACCACATCGATTTAACAGCACCAAAATAATTGCCTACCGGGCGTAAAGAAGTATTCACTTCAAAAAATTATAACAAATAATACATTAATTACCTAAATACAGAGTTAAAATGACATGTCATTTGTAAGAAATCGTCTGAAGCAACAATGAAACAATTTAGTTGTTGGTTAATTAATGAAGAGCCATAGAAATTTTAAAAAGAAACAATAATGGTTTTTAATCTTATGTGGATTCAAAATATTACAAGTAAAAGAAAAAACTAACATCCTTTAAAGAAATTGTGGGAATTTATTTGATTTAAACTAACGAAAAAAATAATAATAAAAAATAAGTGCCATTATGGTATGTACTTACTAGCAAATTCTTTAACTGTAATATATAAAAGTTGTTTCTTGTAGGAAATCTTAAATTGTGCATATCAAGGGGTTTTACCCTTTATAAGTAATATAGGGCAAGTTTGTTTAAAAATAGATGTTACACTTGTAAGTAAACTTTTTTGAACTTACCGTCCAATAGTCTTATTTAAAACTTCCAACGACGGCCGTTTCGGCTATTCAGCCATTTTCAAGTTAAGGACTATTGTCCTTCGTCATTATAAAATTAAAACACGTAAAAACACTTATGCACACTAGTTCACAAATATTAACGAATACACGCACGCACATTTTTATTGCGTGTGGTCTGTTCACTGTCCACGCACGGCTATACTCAAAAAGTTTACTTAATAAACAATAGTCGGTATGGCGAACATAAACAATAATAAGTTACACTTGTCTTTTGAACATCGTAATTTTGTATGTTACTACTTTCTTGACGTTGGCTAGGCCCTAACGAGCGTCGTAGATGTAAATGTATTAAAACAGTTGCTACCTCGTGTTGCTGATTCGGCCTTGAAGGTTCTCAAAAGAATATCACATTTTCTTGGGAGGTGAGAGTTCGAAATTACATTTTTGACAATAACTTTCCTATTTGTCATCGCAGAGATGTGGGTTTGTTACGTTACATGTAGACATGAAATCTACAAATTTTCACCTAATTTAGTGTGTTAGAGGTTGAATAACACACGATATATTATATAACACACGATTGTAACGAAATAGAGGGCTCCTAAAAGCTCAGTGCTCGGCAGGCCATAAATTGTGCAGAGTTGAAAGGGTTGACAGCTAGAAAAACGATTCTAACTTCAGTCACGGACCTCAAGGAGTCAAATACACCATTCAAAAGTTCAATGCCTCCAACTGAAATTATTTTAAAAGGACCAATGAAAGGAATTGCATCATTCTAAAGTAACGTAAAAGATTTAAAATAAGCCAATGAAGGAAGAGGATCGGAATAAAGCATTTGAAAATAAAAATTATAAATAAGGATTAAAGAGAAGCGCAAAAGGTCTTTTAGGGTTGTTAACTTATTGAAGAAGGGTGTTCCGGAGAAAGTGTTTCTTTAGTAGCAAAAAGAAAAAATGTTGTGAAGGATTTAGCCGAAATCAACCGTCGAAATTAAATAGTAACTGCGTCGTTTTGTACAAGTATTTAATAATAATCTTCGAAGTATAATTAAAAGATAACCGTCGTTTATAAGTTTTAAAGAGTCGTCGTCATAAAAGTGTGTGAGTAATAGCGTCGTTCTACAAGTCTTTGAACAGGAATAATCATCGAATAAATAAAAAAGGATATATATATATCCAAAACAGTTTTATATGTCCACCATTTTGATATTTTTAATTTAATTTTTTAAATTGCAATATAGTGCTAAATGATCACACTAAACCACATTTCATGTTCCTTGCTTAATTTGTGTAGCTACGTACGTACATACGACAATGACAACGATGACGGATGGACGCCATGTCGAAAATTAATTTTCGTTTTCCTGAAGCCATGAAATGTGAAAATTAGTTTAAAAACGGAGGTCGACATTTTTTTTTTACTATTACCAAACTTTCTCTAAGTTGAAAACAACAACAATTAATTAGGCTATGTCTAATAAAATAAAAGTTGTCATTTTCACGTTGAAGGTAAAATAACTTTGAGAAAGTTTGCATTTGAAAATAAATCTTTGTAGCACTAATTGAAATCACACCTGTTCTCAGGGGATTACTATAGTTAGTACGGAAGTGGCAATTACGAGCACTCCTATTTGGATCAATAATTTTTTCGTGTAGTTTTAGGTTATATCCCTATCTTTTATCTTTCCTCTGTTGACCAACACTTGTTCTCTTCCGACTCTGACGCTATTAAAGTAGTCAAGGTCTAAGTGTCTTTATTATCTTCTTTTTATAAGGCGACGATGACCAAAATATTATTAACCTCAAAAACAAAAAAAGAAATCGACATAAAGAAAGAAATAGATTTTTAATTCGTATAACGTTTTATTTGATGTTTCTGTCAGAATAACGCCGTAAAATAAATAATTGAAGTTACTTATTTCAATTAAAATACATAATTTGTTTAAGAAATACAGAATGAAATTAATTTGAAAATAATACGTTGATTGATTTAATTTTCTAGTTAATAGATTTCTTGATATTTTTTTCGAAATTTGTTTAATTTATGTTCGTTTCAGACCTGTCCTCAATTCTCTTGTAATTGGCAATTCTATCCTAGTGAAACTCATTTGTTGTAGTCTATTTTAGCTTCTCTCGTGTCATAACTCTTCAAGCAATAATTGAATTGCGAGTTGAAAATGTTTCTTTCACAGACAGAAAAAGTAATAGATAACAATTTCTAGATACTTAGTTTCTTTTGTTGGTCTATTCATAGCAGTAATTGAAAGCGAGTTGAAATATACTGAGAAAAATACAAAAACACATTTTTAATTGATAATTAATATTTAAAGTCATTTCATCTATTTTTCATACATTAAAAAAAAAAAAAAATTTCCACACCGCCCCGAAATGAACGCATTTTTATCAAAAACATAAAAAATGGCTCTTTAAATGGTTAGGACTATTTAAAAACTCATTATGTTAGAAAAAATTATAGTGAGACTAATTCTTAAAAAAAGATAGCTTAGAAAATTCTTAGTAGTTTTTTTTCGAAATATGAAATTTTACCCTTAAAACATTTTTATTCAGTAGTCGGAATGGCGAAAACAAATATGTATGATTTATATTAACATTATTTACATTGATACAATGCACAATTGACATGTGCACCTTTGTATGTGTTTGTATTTAATTTAAATTCTTAATGCAATGTGTGTGAGTGTGAATGTTTGAAGTGCTTTCTAAAATACTTTAATTTATTTTTTCTTTTACTTAGTAGACGTAACGTTTCATGGCCTCAAAAAACCGAAAAGTAATTTTCGACATGCCGTCCGTCCATTCCCGTTGTTTTCAGTTAGGTAAGCTTGAATTAAGATAAGAACATGAAATTTTGTATAGGAATTTACAGTGTGGTCATAGAATCATTGAAATGACCAATTCAGGAAAATATAATCGAAATGTCGAAATGACGGCCATTTCAAACAGTTTTTGTCCCGATCTCGTGTGTTATTTAACTTAAACAACTAAATTAGATAAAAATCTGCAGATTTCATTCTGCATGTAATGGTACTAACCCCGCATCTTTATGATACCTAATAGGGAAGCATTTAAAAAAAAATGTAAATTTGAACCCTAATGTGATATTCCTTTATATATATATATATATATATATATATATATATATATATATATATATATATATATATATTCCTTTTATATTCGTCACCGACTCGAGCGTAACTAATGGAGGCTCCTTCACATATACATACAGCTTAGAGGTTCGCCAGTGCCTAGACACTGACACAACATGAGGCAAGGCCTAGTCACCAACTCGAGCGTAACGAATGGAGGCTCCTTCACATACATACAGCTTAGAGGTTCGCCAGTGCCTAGACACTGACACATCAGGCAAGGCCTAGTCACCGTATCGAGCGTAACTAATGGAGGCTCCTTCACATATACATACAGCTTAGAGGTTCGCCAGTGCCTAGACACTGACACATCAGGCAAGGCCTAGTCACCAACTCGAGCGTAACGAATGGAGGCTCCTTCACATACATACAGCTTAGAGGTTCGCCAGTGCCTAGACACTGACACATCAGGCAAGGCCTAGTCACCGTATCGAGCGTAACTAATGGAGGCTCCTTCACATATACATACAGCTTAGAGGTTCGCCAGTGCCTAGACACTGACACAACATGAGGCAAGGCCTAGTCACCAACTCGAGCGTAACGAATGGAGGCTCCTTCACATACATACAGCTTAGAGGTTCGCCAGTGCCTAGACACTGACACATCAGGCAAGGCCTAGTCACCAACTCGAGCGTAACGAATGGAGGCTCCTTCACATACATACAGCTTAGAGGTTCGCCAGTGCCTAGACACTGACACATCAGGCAAGGCCTAGTCACCAACTCGAGCGTAACGAATGGAGGCTCCTTCACATACATACAGCTTAGAGGTTCGCCAGTGCCTAGACACTGACACATCAGGCAAGGCCTAGTCACCAACTCGAGCGTAACGAATGGAGGCTCCTTCACATACATACAGCTTAGAGGTTAGCCAGTGCCTAGACACTGACACATCAGGCAAGGCCTAGTCACCAACTCGAGCGTAACGAATGGAAGCTCCTTCACATACATACAGCTTAGAGGTTAGCCAGTGCCTAGACACTGACACATCAGGCAAGGCCTAGTCACCAACTCGAGCGTAACGAATGGAGGCTCCTTCACATACATACAGCTTAGAGGTTAGCCAGTGCCTAGACACTGACACATCAGGCAAGGCCTAGTCACCAACTCGAGCGTAACGAATGGAAGCTCCTTCACATACATACAGCTTAGAGGTTAGCCAGTGCCTAGACACTGACACATCAGGCAAGGCCTAGTCACCAACTCGAGCGTAACGAATGGAGGCTCCTTCACATACATACAGCTTAGAGGTTAGCCAGTGCCTAGACACTGACACATCAGGCAAGGCCTAGTCACCAACTCGAGCGTAACGAATGGAAGCTCCTTCACATACATACAGCTTAGAGGTTAGCCAGTGCCTAGACACTGACACATCAGGCAAGGCCTAGTCACCAACTCGAGCGTAACGAATGGAAGCTCCTTCACATACATACAGCTTAGAGGTTCGCCAGTGCCTAGACACTGACACAACAGGCAAGGCCTAGTCACCAACTCGAGCGTAACGAATGGAAGCTCCTTCACATACATACAGCTTAGAGGTTAGCCAGTGCCTAGACACTGACACATCAGGCAAGGCCTAGTCACCAACTCGAGCGTAACGAATGGAAGCTCCTTCACATACATACAGCTTAGAGGTTAGCCAGTGCCTAGACACTGACACAACATGAGGCAAGGCCTAGTCACCAACTCGAGCGTAACGAATGGAAGCTCCTTCACATACATACAGCTTAGAGGTTCGCCAGTGCCTAGACACTGACACATCAGGCAAGGCCTAGTCACCGTATCGAGCGTAACGAATGGAGGCTCCTTCACATACATACAGCTTAGAGGTTCGCCAGTGCCTAGACACTGACACATCAGGCAAGGCCTAGTCACCGTATCGAGCGTAACGAATGGAAGCTCCTTCACATACATACAGCTTAGAGGTTCGCCAGTGCCTAGACACTGACACATCAGGCAAGGCCTAGTCACCAACTCGAGCGTAACGAATGGAAGCTCCTTCACATACATACAGCTTAGAGGTTAGACACTGACACATCAGGCAAGGCCTAGTCACCAACTCGAGCGTAACGAATGGAAGCTCCTTCACATACATACAGCTTAGAGGTTCGCCAGTGCCTAGACACTGACACATCAGGCAAGGCCTAGTCACCAACTCGAGCGTAACGAATGGAAGCTCCTTCACATACATACAGCTTAGAGGTTAGACACTGACACATCAGGCAAGGCCTAGTCACCAACTCGAGCGTAACGAATGGAAGCTCCTTCACATACATACAGCTTAGAGGTTCGCCAGTGCCTAGACACTGACACATCAGGCAAGGCCTAGTCACCGTATCGAGCGTAACGAATGGAGGCTCCTTCACATACATACAGCTTAGAGGTTCGCCAGTGCCTAAACACTGACACATCAGGCAAGGCCTAGTCACCGTATCGAGCGTAACGAATGGAGGCTCCTTCACATACATACAGCTTAGAGGTTAGCCAGTGCCTAGACACTGACACATCAGGCAAGGCCTAGTCACCAACTCGAGCGTAACGAATGGAGGCTCCTTCACATACATACAGCTTAGAGGTTCGCCAGTGCCTAGACACTGACACATCAGGCAAGGCCTAGTCACCAACTCGAGCGTAACGAATGGAGGCTCCTTCACATACATACAGCTTAGAGGTTCGCCAGTGCCTAGACACTGACACATCAGGCAAGGCCTAGTCACCGTATCGAGCGTAACGAATGGAGGCTCCTTCACATACATACAGCTTAGAGGTTCGCCAGTGCCTAGACACTGACACATCAGGCAAGGCCTAGTCACCAACTCGAGCGTAACGAATGGAGGCTCCTTCACATACATACAGCTTAGAGGTTCGCCAGTGCCTAGACACTGACACATCAGGCAAGGCCTAGTCACCAACTGGAGCGTAACGAATGGAGGCTCCTTCACATACATACAGCTTAGAGGTTAGCCAGTGCCTAGACACTGACACATCAGGCAAGGCCTAGTCACCAACTCGAGCGTAACGAATGGAGGCTCCTTCACATACATACAGCTTAGAGGTTAGCCAGTGCCTAGACACTGACACATCAGGCAAGGCCTAGTCACCAACTCGAGCGTAACGAATGGAAGCTCCTTCACATACATACAGCTTAGAGGTTCGCCAGTGCCTAGACACTGACACAACATGAGGCAAGGCCTAGTCACCAACTCGAGCGTAACGAATGGAGGCTCCTTCACATACATACAGCTTAGAGGTTAGCCAGTGCCTAGACACTGACACATCAGGCAAGGCCTAGTCACCAACTCGAGCGTAACGAATGGAAGCTCCTTCACATACATACAGCTTAGAGGTTAGCCAGTGCCTAGACACTGACACATCAGGCAAGGCCTAGTCACCAACTCGAGCGTAACGAATGGAAGCTCCTTCACATACATACAGCTTAGAGGTTCGCCAGTGCCTAGACACTGACACATCAGGCAAGGCCTAGTCACCGTATCGAGCGTAACGAATGGAGGCTCCTTCACATACATACAGCTTAGAGGTTCGCCAGTGCCTAGACACTGACACATCAAGCAAGGCCTAGTCACCGTATCGAGCGTAACGAATGGAGGCTCCTTCACATACATACAGCTTAGAGGTTCGCCAGTGCCTAGAAACTGACACATCAGGCAAGGCCTAGTCACCAACTCGAGCGTAACGAATGGAAGCTCCTTCACATACATACAGCTTAGAGGTTCGCCAGTGCCTAGACACTGACACATCAGGCAAGGCCTAGTCACCGTATCGAGCGTAACGAATGGAGGCTCCTTCACATACATACAGCTTAGAGGTTCGCCAGTGCCTAAACACTGACACATCAGGCAAGGCCTAGTCACCGTATCGAGCGTAACGAATGGAGGCTCCTTCACATACATACAGCTTAGAGGTTAGCCAGTGCCTAGACACTGACACATCAGGCAAGGCCTAGTCACCAACTCGAGCGTAACGAATGGAGGCTCCTTCACATACATACAGCTTAGAGGTTCGCCAGTGCCTAGACACTGACACATCAGGCAAGGCCTAGTCACCAACTCGAGCGTAACGAATGGAGGCTCCTTCACATACATACAGCTTAGAGGTTCGCCAGTGCCTAGACACTGACACATCAGGCAAGGCCTAGTCACCGTATCGAGCGTAACGAATGGAGGCTCCTTCACATACATACAGCTTAGAGGTTCGCCAGTGCCTAGACACTGACACATCAGGCAAGGCCTAGTCACCAACTCGAGCGTAACGAATGGAGGCTCCTTCACATACATACAGCTTAGAGGTTCGCCAGTGCCTAGACACTGACACATCAGGCAAGGCCTAGTCACCAACTGGAGCGTAACGAATGGAGGCTCCTTCACATACATACAGCTTAGAGGTTAGCCAGTGCCTAGACACTGACACATCAGGCAAGGCCTAGTCACCAACTCGAGCGTAACGAATGGAGGCTCCTTCACATACATACAGCTTAGAGGTTAGCCAGTGCCTAGACACTGACACATCAGGCAAGGCCTAGTCACCAACTCGAGCGTAACGAATGGAAGCTCCTTCACATACATACAGCTTAGAGGTTCGCCAGTGCCTAGACACTGACACAACATGAGGCAAGGCCTAGTCACCAACTCGAGCGTAACGAATGGAGGCTCCTTCACATACATACAGCTTAGAGGTTAGCCAGTGCCTAGACACTGACACATCAGGCAAGGCCTAGTCACCAACTCGAGCGTAACGAATGGAAGCTCCTTCACATACATACAGCTTAGAGGTTAGCCAGTGCCTAGACACTGACACATCAGGCAAGGCCTAGTCACCAACTCGAGCGTAACGAATGGAAGCTCCTTCACATACATACAGCTTAGAGGTTCGCCAGTGCCTAGACACTGACACATCAGGCAAGGCCTAGTCACCGTATCGAGCGTAACGAATGGAGGCTCCTTCACATACATACAGCTTAGAGGTTCGCCAGTGCCTAGACACTGACACATCAAGCAAGGCCTAGTCACCGTATCGAGCGTAACGAATGGAGGCTCCTTCACATACATACAGCTTAGAGGTTCGCCAGTGCCTAGACACTGACACATCAGGCAAGGCCTAGTCACCAACTCGAGCGTAACGAATGGAAGCTCCTTCACATACATACAGCTTAGAGGTTCGCCAGTGCCTAGACACTGACACAACATGAGGCAAGGCCTAGTCACCAACTCGAGCGTAACGAATGAAGGCTCCTTCACATACATACAGCTTAGAGGTTCGCCAGTGCCTAGACACAGACACATCAGGCAAGGCCTAGTCACCGTATCGATCGTAACGAATGGAGGCTCCTTCACATACATACAGCTTAGAGGTTCGCCAGTGCCTAGACACTGACACATCAGGCAAGGCCTAGTCACCAACTCGAGCGTAACGAATGGAGGCTCCTTCACATACATACAGCTTAGAGGTTCGCCAGTGCCTAGACACTGACACAACATGAGGCAAGGCCTAGTCACCAACTCGAGTGTAACGAATGAAGGCTCCTTCACATACATACAGCTTAGAGGTTCGCCAGTGCCTAGACACTGACACATCAGGCAAGGCCTAGTCACCGTATCGAGCGTAACGAATGGAGGCTCCTTCACATACATACAGCTTAGAGGTTCGCCAGTGCCTAGACACTGACACATCAGGCAAGGCCTAGTCACCAACTCGAGCGTAACGAATGGAGGCTCCTTCACATACATACAGCTTAGAGGTTAGCCAGTGCCTAGACACTGACACATCAGGCAAGGCCATGTCACCAACTCGAGCGTAACGAATGGAGGCTCCTTCACATACATACAGCTTAGAGGTTAGCCAGTGCCTAGACACTGACACATCAGGCAAGGCCTAGTCACCAACTCGAGCGTAACGAATGGAGGCTCCTTCACATACATACAGCTTAGAGGTTCGCCAGTGCCTAGACACTGACACATCAGGCAAGGCCTAGTCACCAACTCGAGCGTAACGAATGGAGGCTCCTTCACATACATACAGCTTAGAGGTTAGCCAGTGCCTAGACACTGACACATCAGGCAAGGCCATGTCACCAACTCGAGCGTAACGAATGGAGGCTCCTTCACATACATACAGCTTAGAGGTTAGCCAGTGCCTAGACACTGACACATCAGGCAAGGCCTAGTCACCAACTCGAGCGTAACGAATGGAGGCTCCTTCACATACATACAGCTTAGAGGTTCGCCAGTGCCTAGACACTGACACATCAGGCAAGGCCTAGTCACCAACTCGAGCGTAACGAATGGAGGCTCCTTCACATACATACAGCTTAGAGGTTAGCCAGTGCCTAGACACTGACACATCAGGCAAGGCCATGTCACCAACTCGAGCGTAACGAATGGAGGCTCCTTCACATACATACAGCTTAGAGGTTAGCCAGTGCCTAGACACTGACACATCAGGCAAGGCCTAGTCACCAACTCGAGCGTAACGAATGGAGGCTCCTTCACATACATACAGCTTAGAGGTTCGCCAGTGCCTAGACACTGACACATCAGGCAAGGCCTAGTCACCAACTCGAGCGTAACGAATGGAGGCTCCTTCACATACATACAGCTTAGAGGTTCGCCAGTGCCTAGACACTGACACATCAGGCAAGGCCTAGTCACCGTATCGAGCGTAACGAATGGAAGCTCTTTCACATACATACAGCTTAGAGGTTCGCCAGTGCCTAGACACTGACACATCAGGCAAGGCCTAGTCACCGTATCGAGCGTAACGAATGGAAGCTCCTTCACATACATACAGCTTAGAGGTTCGCCAGTGCCTAGACACTGACACATCAGGCAAGGCCTAGTCACCGTATCGAGCGTAACGAATGGAAGCTCCTTCACATACATACAGCTTAGAGGTTCGCCAGTGCCTAGACACTGACACATCAGGCAAGGCCTAGTCACCGTATCGAGCGTAACGAATGGAAGCTCCTTCACATACATACAGCTTAGAGGTTAGACACCGACACAAGCGAAACGAGTAGAGACTTTTTAATATATACACATCTACGAGACCCGTTTGGGCCTAGCCGACGTCAAGAAATTAGTGATATTACGAGGTTCATAAAACCTGTGTAGCAACTGTTTTGAACATAATTACCCACCTGGATCGAATTATGACGTACCAATACAATAAAGCATATCTTGTAAGGCTCAAGAAACGTGCATTTACATTTAGAGAATCGGATTACACTAAGACTAAATCAAGGGAGATCGAACTCTTCTTTTCTATATTTTTAGTAAAGTGAAAGAAGTCTCAAACAGGCAATCCCTAAGAGATAAGATGCAATATTTTCTCCTTGTTTTTAATTATAGTTTTCTATTTGTTTACTTTTAAATAGTAAGTTTTTTGTTGTTCTTCATAAATTGTTAAGTAATGTGACATATCTTGTATTTTTCTTTGCTCTATTCTATACGATGAATAAATAACAACAATTAAACAAACTTGATTTAAATTAGTTTATAAATGTTATTAATTGGAACAGAATGCTCACACACTCGCAAAGTAAAGGATAGAGAAACACATATAGATAAGTCATGTTAAAATGATAAACACTCTAGTGTTCGGAGATTAGTGGTTTTTATTTAAATTTGTTAACTTATGCTTCGCTTAACGGATGGACCCGAATCCAAGACCAAGGTTTGATATCTTGTGCAATCTTTGTGGTTACCTACAGACTGGTCACGCGGCATGACTATCTCCAGGCTCATCTATTCAAATTGATAACTGCAAATGTCTAATGTGCTGGGATAGTTGACTGGATGCGAATCCTTCACCACATCTTTTCCTGAAAATTAAATAGTAGATATCTATCGGAAAGGAAGGCGCCCAACTGACAGAATTGTCACGCTCAGTCGTGTAACATATTTAACGATTTAAAAATAATAAATAGTGCAAAAACAAGAAACATTTGTGACAAATCCATCCACGAAGAACCGAATGCTAATCAAACTATTCGTTGTCAAAAATGTCAGTTCGGTAGTTGTCGTTCAAAAAGTGAAAATTACCAATGGACACCATCTTAGATTTATCAAAAAAATTCTGTATTCTTTCTTCGCTTGTACCATCAACTGGTCCTAAGCGTAAATCGTAATTTAATTTATTTATAACCTTTTACTCCAACAAATGAGGTCAAAGACTCAAAGTATAACAATAAATCTACATAGGTAGACCCACACATACACAGAGGTATAGAATCTTATTGTTAGGATTCGAGTTCGGTAAAGAAATGCTTTGTTTTCGTTCTTTGCTAATTATTCGTGTGAACAGTAATTTCTCTTACTTACGATTTACCACACTGGTTTGGGTGATTAATCTCCGTACTTTATTAAAATATTAACGAAATTGGAGCTGATTTTGAGAAATAAGGTCATTTAACTTGACCAATTTTTGTTAGTTCAAGAATCGGCATTTTTGGCGAGATGACGACCAATACGTTGTATTTAGTAGGTCAGTAAATTTTAAAATGGCGGCTGTTTGAATAACTTTGTATATTAAGTTGAAACGATCTGCTCATTTTACACAGCATACAAAGGTGATGGTAATGAAAGGAACGTTGGTGGAGATATAACAAAGTGTGTTTTGTTATTTTTAAAAACGCAAAACTATAGCAACCGAGACAACAAAATGATGTTTATACGAGCGGAGGGGGATGTTTGTTTGATAGAATAAATTCCCATCTAATGATAGCAGAGTATAATGTTCACTATCATAATGGTTTCCTCACAGAGTTTTATTAAAGGAAATTTCCCTATGTTCCTGAAAGAAGATTATTTTTTAAGATGCTACATGCAAACTGAAATCACCAAACCTTAACAATAATAAATGGTTTATTATCTACAAATCTCAACGTTTTGTAATTATTATATTTTTAAATAATACATTCCGACTTTGTTCTAAACTAAACCAAACCAAAATTCAGAACAATAGTTTACAAATACAGTCTGTTTGGGTGATAATACTAAAATAAAATTATACAACTTTAAAATAAATAACAAATAAACTAAATTCATGCATACAGGTAACAATTAAACTAGCTTGTAACAAAAAATTAACACATAATGTATTTCCTTATAAAAAATACAAAAATATCATTAATGACTGTATATAAGTTTCCATCCAGAGAATTACTTTGTACTTAACTAAGTCAAAATATAAATTAAATTAACGCAATAATTATTACTATTTTGATTAACCTAACTAATTTATTGTAAACCCATCAATTTTTTTTTAATTCCACACCACCACAAACAAGATGCTTGGACATTCAGAAATTAAACTCTTTAATTGCTCCCATCTAAACTTTCAAGCATCAATCATGAAATATTCCAAAATCTGCCAATCCTTCCTGTTCAAATAACTTTAAAATTCGACTGTATCCAAAAACTTTTTCTCAAATCAAAAGTATCTAATATGCAACATGTAACATTTTGCAAAAATATAGCTAACAATTCAGTTCTAATTTTTTAACAATTTAACACCCATCAGATAGTGTTTTTGGTGAGAAACCTTTTGTCGTCTAGTTCAAAATAGGGTCAGGTAATAATGTTGATACAGAGAAGTCCTACACAGTGAGTCCTTCAACTGGCCCTTAATGCCTCCACTACACCCGTTCGCTGAGACTTTAGGCTCAACTTAAAATCCACAGTAATTAATGTGTACCAACTTATATTGCATCAAAGGAAGGTGTGTCACATAATGAATTACTTACAAAGTATATACGTTTCATTCAAAGTACTCTAGTAGTATTATGTGTACATCGTTTAATAGTTTACAGAACAACGGTGCATAACTTGTTGCTAACAAATATGGGTATAAACCTACATTCAACTAGCTTTGCCTGTTTACTATGAAAACTAATTTAATAATTTGGTTTTTGGTATTTTCTTTGATGTGAAACTACCTCGGTTCGCATGCAGACCTACTTTTAAAAATTAAAATTCAGCCATTTTGAAACTTTAATTGTACATTTTCTGAAAATTTAGGTATTTGTTCTATTCGATTACAGGGTAAGATTTCATTAAATCGCTTGATGATTTCAAACCGGTCGACAATTTTTCAATAAATATGTCATAGGGAGTTTGAAAATAAATAAATATGTGACCAAATATATTTGTATTGACTTGATTCAGTTTTTCAACATAAGCTCCACTACTGTTTTACTTTTTTGGTGAACCGAAAATTTGAAAATAAATTTAGATTGATTATACTGTATTGTTATTATTATTTTGTTTAAATTTATTTATTTTCTTTTGAAGGAAATACAAAGGCAAAAATAAAATTAAAAAAAAAGAATATCTACAGATAAAATAAATAATATAGCATCAACTAAAGTATAATTTCTTTAAAATAAAGAAAAACTAAAACATAAATATAATTTTTTATATAAAAATAAAAATACCCAGACTGATACACACATTGGTGTTTACTAAATTATGGTATCATGATAGCTTCATCACTCATGAAATATAGCATCATGACTCATTGGTTTTTTTGATACAGACTTTTTTTGTTTATAAAAAATAATCTCCTGGTCTCACAACAAACTATATACTCTACAATGAACACCTTTGCATATCATTTTTTAAAGTTGGATATTGTAAATGTGTGTATTTACTTTATTTGTTGCTGGTTTCACTGAAGAGAAAACAAATTTTAATCTCTCATATATACGCAGTAAAGAGAAAATAATGTCACAAGTCACTCTTAGATACAATAGTTTTGCCGATAAATCCTTTTTGAAGTCCTCGAGTTCACAAATAGCATTTTCTGGAATGATATCTTTCAGTCGTATGTGGAGTGCTCTACAGACCAAACGCGTAGTCTGATTTTAATGAAACTTGGTACGTGAGAATTTTTGGAGGTATTTTTAAAAATTTTGTTGTTAACTCAAAATTTTAGAATAAATGCCGTAAAGAAAAATAAAATACAAAATTTGTATTTCCTCAAAATATGCTCTAACGATTTTGATAAAAATCGACCAAAATTTGATCAAATAATTAAAGTCGATTCTGAGAAAATCATAATTTTGTTTTTTCTTCCTGACGGATACCATAAAATTTTGAAAAATCAAAACATTAAAAAATACCTAGTTAAAATTTGATCAAAATAGTTTTAATATTCGTTAAACTATTTTTTAGTTTATCATAATATCTTTTAACTTTTCAACCGAACCATTTCAAAGTGGCGTTTAAGTGTTTGATGTCAAATATCTCAATGACGAAGAATTTGGTTTTAAAATTGAAAAAAAATTATAAATATGTTTTGAACAAATATTAGAATAAGTTACTGTTTTCAATAAAAAAATGGTTTTGTAGAGAGTGTTTGTAAAATTTGTACTGAATCTGCTAATGATCAAGCAGAAACAACTCCATCTGAAAATTACGTTGAACTCTGCAAACAATCATCATGACTACCTGAATAGCTTGATGAGTCGTAGATGTATGGATATATTACAGTGAAAACATTCAATATCCCCGAGACCAAAACATAGTGTGCAGTAACATCAAAAGAATTTTGACGGCTTTCTTTGACGAAGAAGAAGATTATGACTACTCAACATTGATCAAAATATTACCAAATATTAAAGACAACTTGGATTTCCTCCTTTGCCTTTGTGATGCTGTCTGGTGTAAAAGACATTACCTGTGGTGAACAAGAACTTGGCAGCTGCACCATAACAACGCATTCTCTCATTCACCACATCTAAGTTAGAGTTTCTTCAACAAAAACACCATTCCTGTGATATGTCAATTTTCTTACTCTCCCAAAATGACTCCTTGTAATTTTTGACCATTCTCTAACCTGAAAATTTCGCTAAGAATGGCCTGATTTCGGAGAATATGAAAATCTGACAGGTGTCGAGTATTCATCCTTGCTCAAAATTTGACAACTAGTGAGTAACGTTCACAGAGGGTGAAAAAAGTTCACATGTATATTAATCTCCTCACTAGAGGTCACTACACTTTTTATGTTTCCAAACGAAAAATTTTATTTGCATAATTTTAGAACGCACCTTGTATATCATATGAATAGTTAAAATCTTCAATTTAAAAAAATTCATTTCAAAATCCAGTTAAATTAAATTAAAAATATATATGTTGTATAAAAAAATATCATTGACTTTCAAAATGTTCCTAATTCTTTATTTTAAAAGTTATCAACAATGAGAAAACTACCAACAAATAATATAATTAATTAAATTAAATAAAACTTAATTATAGTAACTAAGGAAACATTCATACAAATTTCTAAAGAAAGAAATAAGCATAAAGATAATTTATTATTCTGTACATAAAACTGTTACTGCTTATTATAATTAATTAAAACATTATGAGATATCACAAGTTAATAAAATTCTTAATGTTGCTCTCATCATATTATCTCAGTTAAATCAATATTTTTTTTCATTTTTGGTATAAATATGTTAACACAATCAATACGAGGAAAAATATTGTTTATGGAATATGATTAACTTTATACAGTAAGGAAACTGATTTCTTGCAGTGTTGGAATTGAATATTGATTAAGAAACTGGGGCCTACCAAACACTACACAACAATAAGACCATACTAAAATTTGTAAACATGTTAACATTTTGTTTACAAATTTTAGAATGGTCTAATTGTTGTGTAGTGTTTGGTAGGCCTGAGTTTCTTAAGCAATATTCAATTCCAACACTACTGTATTCAGGTATTGATGGAGATGCTGTATATTATGTATAAAATTGACAATGGATAGATCACCTGCAGTTTACAACCAAAGAAACATCAAGAAACGTGCCACTCCTTCACTGGGAGTTTGTACGCCGATTTTGCAAAGTAGAAATCGACCAAGCCACTGGAAGTTTAGGCTTTTTATGCAATCTAGCCTGGCTTGATTGATTTCCTTCAACTCACTCAGTATCCCGAGATCGTTGGAAACCTCCTATTTGTTTTAAATACTTCCAGTTATTGTATTTATAATTACGTGACTCACGTACTAGCTCAGTTATTTAAAAATTACTCTCCCCTCAGAGCCGTGAAGTTCACTGGTTATTTTTTTAATGCAATCACTACAATTTACTATCGATAACATACATAAGCTATCCTCAGAAATTGGTATATTTTAATTCAAATTTAATGTTAATAAAAATTCTGTAATTACTTAGTTTTGATCAAAATTTGGAGGTATTGCAAAAATTTACTCTCACTAATTATATGGAAAACTATTTCTGCCTTGTTATTCAGGTTCAACACAATAATAAATTCTGCAATGAAATTAATAAAATCAATATAATTTTTTCTTCTTTCAATCTTTAAATGAACAACGAAAACACATAAAATGTTGACAAATTCAATTTTGGATTATCCAAATCTTGGAACTTACTTTAAACATACATATATGAAATGAAATAAAACTTATCCTAACATACATAAAATATATTCAATTGTAAGGCAGAATAAAAAATTAAAATTACAGGTTATTTCCACAGTGAGTCATAAATAATAACAATGACAAATTAAATGAATTATTATGCGTTAAAATATTAGGTCTAAAAATGTTATTTAATTTAAAAAATTTAATTCTTTTTTTTTTTTTTTAGTTTGATATTAAAAATATAAAAAGTTTATATAAAAATTTGAAAAATGTTTCCATCTCTGATTTTAAACTAATTCCTAAAGTCTTGGCAATCGAATTATACGGGAAAAAACTCACAATTTGCGGTGTTTTGAACCTTGTTGGAGTGACGTCGATATTAGCCTGGATGCGTCTAGGAATCCTTTCTTACTGGTCCTGTATATTAATGATATCGAAATTCGCTAAGTTAGCTGCTCATTACCCTGGAGGATTAGCCTGGTCTGTTGCCTTCAGATCCCGTCCTGGTTCCCTGGTCCAGCTACTGCATTCCCTCGATCCTTCCCTTGTGGTTTGAACTTTTTTATAAAAAAAAAAAAAAAAACTTCTTTTAAATATTTACGTCAAAAATTTTTATGAATAAGCTGCTGTTGGAGCTCGTGTGCTCTCGTATCAATGCAAGGCTAGGACTGGTCGCCGTCGCTGAACTTGTGGACTTTGGTTGTCCCCAATCGTTCTAGACTTGTACAAACACTTTGAATACGACTAACATCCACTAACATTTCCTAATTTATATAAAAATTACGATTTTTACAAAAATCGGAAATTTTTTAATTTTGTAACCGTTAATCCGTTGCAGTAACTATACTAGTTTTAGTGTGTGTGTGTGTGTGTGTGTGTGTGTGTGTGTGTGTGTGTGTGTGCATGTATGCGTGTGTTTTTAAAATTATTATTGTATAATTTAAGGGAATATAAGGTTGTTATTGTAAATTAGGAGGTTACCAGAATTACTAAATAAATTAACACAGGAATTAATAAGTACTATTAAAACTTCCATAAGAAAAATACTTGGTATTTAAAGTTAAATTATAAAATTAATGTTCTCCTCATAGTTGGCCATTAGTTATTTGCAATTTAAGTCTAGGCCGTTTGTATACATGTGGGACAGTTATCTTGCACCTCCTTCAAACCCAGTTAATCCTATCAAATACATTTTGAACAGAATGAAGTTTTAAGATTCTACATTGCTAACGTATTAATTTTTCAAAAATATTTGTATCCTTGTATGCATGTGATATTCTAGTTCAGAGCCTCAGGCAAGAGTAATTCGCCTTCAATTCGCATAGCGACGATTGTTCTTCCTGTTATTCGTTCAATGTAATAATATTAAACAATAGCGCACATCCTTGCCAGACTTCCAGTATGACAAAGCTTTTTTCTCTTGTCAGGTATGAAATCGTGGCTGTACAAAATTTGGCAACAACGCTCTAATTTGCCTGTATTGTTGTTAACACCTGCATCCTATAATTTACCTGCGAAATGTCACGTACACCATGTTACGTCATCACATCACCCCATGTATCATCCGATATTGTCCTTCAGAAATTGAATTCTGATTGGTTCTTGAAAGGTGTCATTTTCCTACCCTTGCCAAGCTGGCTTCATTACGTTTCAGTTTGGCCCCAGATTCCGACTGCGTAACTCATCAGCGTCATGATGAATTTCACCAGCAACTGACAAGTGTTTTTTTATATTGTTCCACTTCCAATTTACCATCATATTTTCTATCATCAGTGCAGTTTTAGTTTTTCTGTATGTGGATTGTGCAATGTGTGAGATTGTGGTTTGTATATTTAATAAAATGTGAAGTTTTGGTATGAAACTAAAACAATTTTTTAAGTGTCTTACAGTGCGCCCATCTAACGAGACGTCTTAGAACAGACTTTCAGACAATCACGTAAGTACAAACCTACAATTGTTAATCATATATTGTAATTATTCTATATGAAGAATTTATGTTTTGAATTGTCACTGATTGGTCCTCCGGAAAAATTCCATTATTTTTTCACATAGAAATACATAACAAAATCCAGTACATTATCGTACAGTAGGATTGTTTTTTTGAAATAACGGAATGAACCCGATGGTGGTGAGAGTTTAGTTTTATATTTTATACATTTCTAGTGAAAACTAATTTCTTAAATTTGTTGTTTGACATGGTGGGTTGGACTTTCACAATTTACACTTCATCACATATTAAATGATGAGCTTGACTTATGAGAAAAACTATACAGTATAACAAACACATAGAACACAATTCTCATAAAAAATACGCCCAAGTATCAGACGCGTTTCAACGACAAGGTCGTCCTCTTCAGTGATACACCAGCTACACCAACCAAACCACAACTGAATCCAACGCTGCACCGAACCTATATATATATATACAAACTGAATTGGGGCGTGGCTTATCAATTTTACACTGCCAAAGCAATAGTACGCGCCACGTATCAATTTAACTATTTAAAATTTAACATATTGTACAAATAATCGAACTAACCCTACATTTAACATTATACATTACATTTTACATTAATATAGAAATTTGCGTAAGTCCTAGTTCATTATTTACAATTAAGTTCTGTTACTTATTAATATAGAAAGTCTATATATTTATACAAAATCAAGTGGGCCGTGGCTTATTATTTTACACTGCCAAGGCAATAGTACGCGTCTCGTGTCAGTTTAGCTACCTAAGATTTAACATACAGCCAAATCAAGATAATCGAACTAACCCTACATTTAACATTATACATTATATTTTACATTAATATACAATTTTATAAGGGTCCTAGTTCATTATTTACAATTACGTTTTGGTGTCTATTAATATAAAAAGTTTCCCAAGCACCCTTAGTATTTAATTTTGTAACATTCTTTAACAATATGGAACTTTCTTTTTTGAAATAATGCCCTTCATCTAAACAATGTTTAGCCATAGCTGATTTATCAGGCCTATTATATTTGAAATGAGCAAAATGCTCTTTGGTTCTTGTTTTAATGCTCCGTTTTGTTTGGCCTACATATCTTTTCGGACACACCTCACAATGTATACAATAAATTCCTGACTTATCATGCTCCTGAATCCGGTCTTTTGGATTTCCCAAGATCTTGTAAAGATTATTTTCGGCAGACATTGCTACCTTCAAATTTGTATGTTTATTTAGTGATTTTTTTTTCACAACATTTGACATTGGAGGAGCAAAAGCAGTTTTTATCCATCGTTGCCGAGGCTTAACACTTACAAGGGTACTTCTTGCTTCCTTCATTTTCTTGAATTTAGCTTTTTTTTATTATATTATCTATCATTTCTTTAGGGTATCCATTGAAAATTGCAGCACCATTGAAAAGTACTGCTATGGGAAACCCCCTATCTAGTTTTATCGTTCATTTATTACTGAGTAACCTAAAGACTTCGTTTTATTAAAGCTTCAAGGATGGTGACAGTAAAATGGTTCTCATTCTATTTGTCTATTGCTTATGGTGTTGTTGCTAGTCTGCATAAAACTATTCAACATAAATAAAATGATATATGGTATTACTTCAAGTAGTCTACAAGGTTCCCATTTTAGCACGTTGCACTACATAGTCACATAGACTTCTACAGCCCCTCATTGTTGTTTAAAGGATAAAACCACTCAGTTATCAAAGGGTTATAAAAAAGAAGAGCACTGTATAAAGACCTCTCGCCCTTGACTATTCCAATAGCGTCATGGTCGGAAGAGAACAAGAGTTCTGATAGGAAAGATGATAGAGAAGGATCATGATATGCCCCAAGGGTATATGAAGAAAATTGTAGATCCAGCTAGAGAGTACCTTGGGGTCACCGACTCGTACTAACTATAATTAAATAAGTGAGCCCCTAAGGGATATAGAAAGGAAATGTATTACTAGTATATTAATTGTCTGTTAGATTTGATTATGGTTAGCACTAATTTTTTATTTTATTTAATTAATGCTTCTTGTTTCGATTTTCTAGTTTCTCAAAGTTGTCGTTTTATTTATTATTCAAATTATTCTTTAAATCATACACACTTTAAATTATTATTGGATGAAACTTAATTATTTATGCGTTTGTTTCTGATATACTACTAGGTTTTCGGGATCTAGATAGTTTGTTTAAAAGACCGGCGTTCTCTCTCTTTCTTGCATTGCTAGGATCTATTATGATTCAATTTACTTATATTTATTTAATTGTAATTGTTTATATGATTAATTAATTTTAATTTATTTAATTATCTGATTTCGTGGATTAAATATTAATTACATTATGAATGCTTTATAAACTATTAATTACATTCATGGGTTGGCCAAATTAGTTGATTACCAATAAATTAGTTTCGATCGATTAGGTTAAATCTTGTTGCATTAGATTCGGTAACATTCTAGGAATATCACGTGTTATATACAATATTCTTACGATTATAAGTTGTGTGAATTAGTTAAATAATGGAATTTAACACCAAAATCTGCAAACGTAAATAATATATTGCCAAAATTCATGTAAAGTATTTTTTTTTCTCTCTATAGTGGGGTTTATTCAAAATTGGTTTAACATAGGTAATAAATCAAACAAAATCATCTGCGTTTATGGAGGGAGGTAGTATAGATCTTTCAATAGTTAGTGGAAATAGTGAATGAAAGAACATTTTACTTTTCTAGGGATTTCTTATTTATTAAGTTTTCAATTCAGATTTCTATGGAATTTGTTGAAATTATATGCGTAGGTGTCTAAATAAGATTAATAAAAATATCTGTCATCAAACACATATAGCATATAAACTATAGCCTAAATAGCGTATGGTACGTTAATCTAAATACTGGGGATTCTATATTTGTGGTTAACAACGAAAAAATCTTAAATGACATAAAAGGTGAAAATGATCGATCTATTAATACAGATATACAGATATCGTAAAAAATATCATAAAGCTTATATTCTTTGATTTAGCTTATTGGACGAGTAACTATCTTTTTAGTTTCAGGGATCCAAAGAACGGACTGTTTATAAAACGTAAAATATTCTTTAAAATCTAGGATTGTAATATTGAGGGAGCAATAAATGTAATTTTCTATTGAAACCACAATGTATTTTTTAAAAAATAAATAAAAGCACGAAATAGTAAAATGGGAAAGTGGTCTACTACTATTGCCCTCTAGGACTTTTTGTACTAACGCTTCCGAAATAGCTGACATGGGGAGGCTTTTTACCAAGTGATAGGCCTACATAATTTATTTCTCTATGGTTAAAATTAGTAAAGAATTACTTTAAATCTGGCTCAAATTAAAAACGTTCTTAGAAAGGGATCAGCAGATTATGATTATCTTTCGTATGTTATCTTCTACCCTAAGATTGTTTATGTATTTACAAAATAATATATTTTGATTTATTTTATTTAAAAATATAATATATTGTTTTGTTTTTGGTATAACAAACAGTCGTAGCTAGAAATTTAAAAAAATTAAATTTTTAATAATTTAAATGAGATTGATTTAAACCCTTTTAATCTTGTTCTTGGTTAATTCTGTTCATATTTTCCCTCTCAAAGTGTTTCTAGTAGAAATGCCACACATATGGCTCTTCTGTTTGTTGTTAGAAGTATATCCAAATATTTAAAAAATGTCAAACAAGAAGTTATTAAAGATGAAATGCGTACTATTGTACTAATTTAATATTTACGTAATTAAGGTTTTTTGTAGAATGGTTCACTTTACTGAATAATAAGTCGTAAAAAGATTCGTCAAAATTGTGGTTAGGTAAAAAACCGTTCTTTACTATTGTCCGATCTACGAGGTAAAGTGTCCGACCTAAAAAGTGTTGAGGTAGGACATTATCATCGAATCGTATAATCCCGCTACGTAGAGACATCAAAAGTGTATGACACATCATCAGATCTCAATAGAATATTCATTTTCCGAAAAAAAATATAACTTAAAACAAAATAAATAGAAAAATTACAAAAGTAGATTTACTGTTTACTCTTTAACATAGTTTGTCAGTAGGGCCTAAGCTCTTATTGGGGAGATTAAATGAAAGCCCTTTTTGCATAGAACACCTTTAGGGTGTTCTCTCCAAAAAGGGCGTATGTAATACCTTTTATTTTGTGTAACTATAAAAACAAACTGTGTCTTATATTATCTTAACCATACATTTATCTCTAGATGAAAGACTGACTAATATAGCCAATATAATGTTCCATTTTCTGCTGTCAACAACAATTGTGTAAGTAGGTCTAAAAACTTTGGACCTTCATATCTCAAAACACTGATTTGGAGGATAAGCCCTTATTGCAGCTACAGCCTCAATTGTGTTTTATTTAAAGTTTCTAGTGAATGTGGTTAGGAGCAAATTCGAATCATTATTGTGAATTTCACCACAGTGCTCAACAAGATTGTATCTTGTATTGAAAAGCTTCACTTTAGGTCCTAGTGATGAAATATACTATTCTTGGGTTTTATAGGATATGTTTAATTGTACAGGTAGAACGAGGGGTCTAATCTAATATTCCAATTACGTTAAATAAATAGTTACACAGGTTTTCTGAACCTCGTAATTGTGGATATCCACTACTTTCTTAAAGTAGGCTACGCCTTAACGAGCATCTAGTTGTATACTATACATACATCCTAGATTTAGATGTATATTTAAAAATCTCCACGCACTTCAATCATGTGCACTTCTTCTCTTGGCCTGTTAGGTGTACATATTTAAAGGTTCCCTCAGTCGGTATACTCATTTCGGTGACTAGATTCTGCCGGATTTCGTCACTATTTAAAATTCATATTTTCTTGCAAGGTCGTAAACGTTTAACAATAACTTCACTATTTGTCATCTTAGAGAGGTGGTATTGTTACCATATTTGAAACCTGCAAATTTCTATCTAAATTTATTGTTACAAGTTAAATAACACACGGGATATGAACAAAATAGTTTAAAGTGGCCGCCATTTTGACCTTTTAAATTTAAAAAAATTCAATATAGTTCTGTATGAACACACTAGAGTGTGTTTTACATCAAATTGCATATTCCAATCTTAATATTTGTGGCGATATCGTGTTTACGTACAGGCAACAACAAATAAAGGAGGAATCATTTCTTCAGTTTTCTGAGGGCATTTAACATGAAGATCAGTTAGAAAAAGGACTTTCATTAATCTTCGTATACTGGGTAAGTAGCAAGGCCTCCAATATATCAATAGTTATAAACTTTTCTTGGAATGTGACTTTACCTTCATTGCAACAACACGTGCTTTTAATATACGATTGTATTCATTAGATTATTTAAACAAACGACAAAGCAATTGGTTTTGATAATTATAATGCAAGGCTTGTGTAATGTCAATAAAAATGAATATTGTGTTCTGACCTCAGTTGTGTTATAGTTGTAAGAATCATTGTCGTAAAAACTAACATCACTTTTTTAATTTATAGATAGCGATCAACACAAATATCATAGATTGTTATGATCTATTCAAATTGAAAATATAAATAAATGAAAGTTTTTATCAAAGAAACAAAATATTAACGTAGTCCCTTCGCTGTGCTGTTATTAACAGAGACTTTTCTTGTCAACTTCATGCAAAAAGCCAATATGTTTGCTTCTGTGGAGACACTTGTGTCTTTGTGATAAATACAATTTCATTTTGGATCTGATTCGATAATATTATAAAAAATCATTTTCTCTTAACTGAATCTTTTCTCAAACTTATTAATCAATTCCAATTATAGTTTTTTTAAAGCTTCTTCAATTTATAGGTAGAAGGAATATTTTAATGTTAAATATTTATTACATTTTAAAATTTGTACCACTTCCACAATTTAAAAAAACTTTGAAAATACAAATTTATTAATTAATTTTTAAGTTTTTAATTAGATATTATATTACAAATAAATTTAGTCCCTATGTTCCCATTCCTATAGATTTTGTTACTTGTAAACGAGTGTTGCTACAATACCATCAAACCGTCTTGTATTGTTTTGTATATAAACAAATGACAGAAAATGTTCGAATGAATAAATATAATGTGATACTCTATATCAATTGTTTCACTATACCTTAATTATACGTGGCTACACGTTTCATTGCCAAAGGGGTCATCATCAGGCCAGTTATTTATGTTCACTTAACTAGAAAGTGCCACATAGACAAGAAGTAAATCATAAATAACGAAATTGAATTAAATTATTATTGTATAATCAAATTTTTTTTATGTCTGACGTTTACAACAAATGTACGAAAACGAGTGTTAAATTAAGTGTTGTGTAGAAATGAGTTTTTAAGTGAACATAAATAACTAGACTAATGATGTTGACTGTGGCAGTCAAACATATAGCCACGTAAAGCAATGATTACAATTAATTGTCATAAAGTAAATATTGTATTACATAATATATGTAGATCTAAAGCTTACAACAATGAAAATAAATTTGAGTAAAATGAATCACACCCAATGTAAGAACAAATTTTGTATTTCTTAGTTGTTTTAACATTTAATTAAGGACTTTTTTTATATAACACTATTTTTTATTGTCACAAAAAAAAAAGGGCACATGACATAATGAAGATTAAAAAACTTAAAACGCTGACAAAATGTGTCACTTAAATAGGTAAATCTGTTAATAACAGATACGGTGTTTCTTTGTTGTTAAGCATCAGCCCTATGTGTTAATTGGAATAATATGTCTACAAATTAGTGTATAATTAAGGTGCAAACACTTCTCAGTAGATTCCATAAGTATTGTTTACTTATAAGTGTATTTTGTTTCATATGAATAATAATTGCAAACGTCTAAACAAATCTAAGTAAAATTATAAAACAACTTAAATTTAGAAAAAACGTTTTGTTACGTCAAACCATCTTTTGTGTATTAATAGCCTCATATATACAAGTAAGCCTTCAATTATATAAACTGTAATAGCTTTATTGTTTGTAATAATTTATCACTAACAAATTTCAAACTCAATTTGTATTTAATTTTTTTAAAGCATTAATTTTAAATATTTGTATATATAAAGTTATCCTGATAGATATAACGAATTTAATTTTATTATTATTTAACAACTGGATGGTAACGCGTAAATGTTATATCACACGAAAATAAATTTTTCCTGTTCAATTAAATTGTACTAAATGATGAATCCATAAAGAATCTTATAAATTAAAATTTCATTTATTATTACTACTTAAAATATGTGAAAAATGACTTGGTAAGATATTATCCAAAGCTTACTACATTCAATTTTAGCTGTGTTTTTTTTTTTTTTTTGTAATATCATTTTTCAATTGTGTAGGACAATTATTGTGAATCGTAATGTAATTTGTTCCTGAAAGGACATTTTTCCGCTAACATCTAAACAGTGTCGTACAACATATTTTAATTTCTTATAACTTGAAATGTTTTGAAGACTATCTCGGCAAACAACCTGGGGTTTTAAGGTAACTGAATACGAATTTAACATTAAAAAAATATTCAAAATGGTGACCAATTTATTGATACTGGGTAAATTTATTACGTATTCAATTATTACGCATTCAATTACGTATGTATTTTTTTGCTGGATCTTTTGGAAAATAGGTATGAATATTTATTATGAAACACAAACAAAAATCTTAAAAAAGGGAGACATTTCTGTAACCGATGTTTATTAAGAAATATATATTTAAATCTTGATTTAAACATCTGAAAGAGCTTAAACTACATGTAATGAGATTTCAAAGTAATGTTTAAACTTTAGAAAATGAAAGTAAATATTGCATTATATTAATCACCCTCATCACTTAGCAACCACGAGTTCAGTATTATTTAGTTTTGTGATGGCTCAAATACTGAGTTAAATATGTTGATACAAAAATAATAATTCATATTGTAATAGAATATATTTTCGGCAACAACATCCAGGTATTTAATAAGAGTTTAAAATATTTTCTATTTTCAATTTCTAGTTTTTATTTTCCCTTTCTTAATAGGAACTATAATAGGAGTTATAACGTCTTATAGGGGACTCGAGACAACCACTCCTAATAGCGTCAGTGTCAGAAGAGTACAAGAATGCAAGAGAGACCTGGTAGAAAAGATGAAGAGAGGGGGTTTACCTCAAGACTAAATGAACAAGTGTAGATTGCCACACCCGTACTTAAATAGGTGAGCCGTTGATTTAAAACAGTTATATCTGTCAACTAATAATGTTATACATATTTTTTTTTCAGTTTTAGATACAATTTTTGGAATTTTAATAGTAAACTTTTTATCCCTCTCAAGTAAACACTATATTTGTTTGTATTATAAAATTTATGGCCTCCTTACTCGTACCTTTTTATCCTATGCATACATTTAGCCATGTATACATACCAGTCATGCATAAATGTTTATAAATTGAAACGAAACATTTAGATTTAAGATATGTTAGTTGGGGTTTAATGAAACTATGTTTGTTAAAGAAATAGTTAAACTTACCTGATCCTGGTGCCCATGTAATTTGTAGAAATAAGATTAAAACAGATATTTTCAAACAATAGTTGAACACAGGGCACATTCTAAAATGCCAACGTCTTCATAAGATTGAATGACTGATACATTAGCTGGACGATTTCTCTTCTACACCTGAAATACAAAATACAATACTAAAGATAATAAAACACAATTTTTTTATTATTATTTTTATTTTTTATTTTGTAATATCCACTTTTTATTAGTCTAGCCAACCAATGGTTTCGCCTGCTAAGGCATTGACGAGGCTGTATTACAGACTGAAGAAAAATGAAAAAACAGAAAACCTTAAAACTAGAGGGTAGGAGTTAGGATACAATGAATGGAAGGGTGGGGAAATACCCGGCCTGGGCAATGACCATAGGAACCAGTTGGCATAATGGGAAAACCAATTGAATGTTCTAAGTACAAATAACATTTAAAAGTTTTTCTAATGGAGGTTTTCTGTTTTTTCTTTTTTCTTCAGTCTGTAATACAGCCTCGTCAATGCCTTAGCAGGCGAAACCATTGGTCGGCTAGACTAATAAAAAGTGGATATTACAAAATAAAAAAATTGTGTTTTATTATCTTTAAACATGGAATTCCATCCACCAAGAACCATCGGTCTCAACAGTAATGAAACAATACTAAAGACTTCTGATTTCAAAGTTATTCAGATAATGATGGCTTGTTCATATTTAAAGTTTAATCGGACGTTTGTCTGTATAAAAACTAATAAGCTAGTTTATCACTTGATTACGGGAGATGATTTATTTTTTCGAAACGTCGTGTATTAGTTTGTATATAGACAAATGATAGTTCGACTATGTATGGGAAATCTGAGAAAGTTAGTGCACAGTTTTAATATGCATTGGTATGTGAGGAAGTTTGTGTAATATATTTGCATTGATTATTAGGTTGACTATGTATAAGAGTCCGAGAAAGTTAGTGCAGTATTTAACACGAGTTCAATATATGGATATAAGCCAAGTGTCACTGAACAACTGCGAGCGATTTCCCACATATGCTTTAACGCTCGCGCATCCAGATGGCGCAGACTAGTGGCGAATCCCCTCATCCGCTTTCAGTTTCCCCCCTCATTCGCTTACACTATTCCCCTCATTTCTTGCAAGTTCACCGTTCCATAAGAAGTTATTACTTCAAACAAATCCAAATTAAGAAACTTTTTTAAATGCTGGTAATTATTATTTTTAACTCTAAACAAATTTAAACATTTTCAAGACAAAGTTAATGTGAAAAGAAAGTATTATACATACGGTAAAAGAGGGACGAACATATTACGGAAAAAAGTTAAATCTATATTTGCATCAACCAGAGTCGTGGAAGTTTCGATGAACAGATAATACAAATTGGAATGCGTTTTCATGAAACTTAGAGGGTGTATGTTCAATTTAGTATCGATATGAAATCACCAACGTTATGATTATCGACTATATTATATAATATCGTCTATCATGTTTTCACTGGTCTTTTGTGGTATAAGAGTAGTCAGTATTATTCCGTACAGCAACAATTCCAAATCAGAGATGAAAACATGGAATCCATATACATACCAAATCTTTTTCTTTACTTCTAGTGCACTAGATGTGCTCGGCTGTAGCAGAAGTAACGCGGTATCATTTCAACGTTCCCAATAAGTCCTTTGACTTTCGGCATTGATGATTTTGGAATTCTGACGAGCTGTATTCTGGAATGCGTTTCCGATAATTTTCGTTATCTATATGTTGAGATATTTTACGAAAGAAACTTCGTTTTTTGCTTGACCTCCCCCCCCTTCCGTTTCCTTGTAGAACTCACTGTAATGAATCAAAGACATCTCACACGGCGTGCTACTGCTGGAGTCATTTTTAACCGCTTGGCACAGTGATTTTAGTACCTCGAGATGGCGTTCCTATTTCATCACCCAATGACGTCATACCTAGATCACGTTCTTGTTGCTACGTGTTGTCTAGAATTTTTTTCTATTTTAAAACTTTTTCGTTTCTTTATTACTCACAATCAGTACGCTTCCAAAACTATAGACGTATTCAATGTCAAATATATTTCAAAGTGTCTTTCAAAATTCTTAATTTAATGTATTTCCTCCCTTCTTAGTTAATGTCCACTCTTCTCTACTTTTGTTTAAAGAGATGATGACTTAAAGAAAACATTACGTAATTAATAATTAATCTTCAGTTTATATAAAACTTGACAATCTTTACACGTTGCCAAACAATACTTACACTTATTACATTTTGTTTTTGTACTTAATAAACTATTTTAAAAACACTAAAAACAGCTGCTAAACTAAATTGTTGCTTTCATTTTAAACTCATGGTAAAAACCATTATTCTAATATAATTTTAACTTCTTAGAAGTTAACTTTTGATAATAACAACGACAAAGAGTTTTAATCTAATTAGTTTTATAAAGTTTTATTTGTATTATCAAACTTACAATTTTATATGAAAGATCTGAGCAATAAGAAGTATTAAACGATTTAAGTTTTACAGTTTCCTAAAAAAAGTGAAGAAACAGTATTGATTGGAAGGAGAAAAAAATTGTTTATGCAATTTTTACAGCAGCAGGATTCTGTCAGTTCCATGTATTGTGTATATGGTAACTTTCATAAGAATACATTTTCAATTAAAAGTTTAGTTCTGTGAACTTATAACTACGATGTTTATCGATTACTCTCAATAACGTAAGAAAACCTTATGAACTCATTAAATTTAATGTTATTGACGATGTCTTTAAGTCTAGTAATAAGCTAACATTTAATTAATTTTAAAATGGATTGAAACACTATAGATCTAATTAGGAATATATCTTACTACAAAAGTAGCTGATTTATAATATGTGTGCGTTTTTTACACTGATGATGGCAAGTTAAAACTATTTGTTATCGTAATGTTGTTTTCTTACTACGATTTAATTTATTTGTTTGAGATCTGCGCACACATTTGAGTATGAGTCACCAGGAAACCCTATATTTGGACAAGTGAACGTTTGGACTACATATTATGATGACTCAATCAGTCATTGTCATATGGGAAGATGGGAGGGGTAATAGAGTGAGTGATTAGTATTCCACTGAAGTCCTCTATATTAACGTTTTATCGGAACTTGACATATACAGCTAAAACAGGGGTGGAGAGAGAGAGAGAGAGAGAGAGAGAGAGAGAGAGAGAGAGAGAGAGAGAGAGAGAGAGAGAGAGAGAGAGAGAGAGAGAGAGAGAGAGAGAGAGAGAGAGAGAGAGAGAGAGAGAGAGAGAGAGAGAGAGAGAGAGAGAGAGAGAGAGAGGAGTTATTCATATATACATCTTTTTATAATTAAAAGTAATAGAATAAAGTTTCTAAACTGAATGCAATTTTGAGCTCTTTAATTTTGTATCTTTTTATAATTTTTATTTTTTAGAAAAGGAGAACTTTCAGTTCATAAGGAGAAGCTTACCTTAACTGATTTTCAAGTTCATAACTAAACTACATCACAATTTTTTAATAGATTTCTAAATTCAGCTATTTAACTCCGTGGTCGTATAAACTGTTCGGGTATAATTTATAAAGAACATTTATTTAGTTAATTACTTCTTAAAAGTGACTTTGGGGGCTAGTGACAAGTTGTCGTTTTCACAAGTAAGCTAAAAACTCAGGTTAATGACTATAATTTAAGTACTTGGACATTAGACTTTGTCCAAGCTTGGGCATTCGGTAACTTGAATTGTTTCCCTAAGTGACTGCTTGATATATCCAGACCAATGTCCCTCTTAAGAAGTTCAATTATATAACTTTCTTTCAATATATATATCCTAATAAATTTTAGCTGAATTGAACCTCTAAAATAAAGATTTATTTAGCACAACTCAAAGATATGTTTTATATAACCTTCAAAAGGGTTAGTCGACAAAAATGTAATAGTCGATCAAATTGACTTTATAGTGGAAGGTCTAAATTGAGTATTTTCTTAGACCTTTCCAAAGCATTTGACTGTCTGGATTTCAAATTACTGCTTAATAAATGTGAAAGATATGGAATTCGAGTTCAGCCATTAATGTGGCTCAAATCGTAGACACGAGTAGAAGACAACGTGTTATTGTTGCAAGGAAAGCTGTCAAAACTGGCAGAACGTAAAACATGGTCTCCCACAAGGGTCAGTTCTTGGGCCATTATTATTTTGAAATTAAATAAACTATCTATCACCACCAATAACTGTGGATAAATTAATACAATTTGCTAATGATACAACTTGAACTTCCCTATAATTAATTGTTTTGCAGAACATATCAAAATTACCCCTAGATCTTCTATTGCCTCATCATTTAAAACTGTGCAACTTTGAATGTGTTAATGATCACACACGGAGCCAGTTTCTTCAAATTTGACTTTCACAAGGTGTCTTGTTGGGTGAGAATCTGATGGCACGAAATAATCGATCTTTTTTGAAATAATGTATAACAATGATCACTCTTTCTTCTTTTTTCCAAAAGCATTGTCTGGAATAAATAAACTCTAATAATTAAAAAAACCAAAATAAATTAAAAAAACTATCAACATTGCAATCAACAATGTATTCAGTTATATTAAACTGGCGTACTAATTTTTGAGTAATAAATTTCAATTATGAAACTTTAATCTCATTTTACGTTTTAAAAAGAACATTCAGTATAAGCGAACTATAATTATTGTAGATTTTCAAATCAATTAGTAGAGGAAAATTAGTTCAAAAAATTTATGAGAAGTGATGTAACTGGTAAGTTGGTTTTTTTCTTTCTTTTTTTTTACATGCAACTGAGTGGAAAACCGAAAAAAATTGGACTGGAAAACGTCGGTAGAAAAGTGCATTTTTTATCCATTTTGAGTTAATCGCAACACTATTTTTAAATACCTTCGAGTTTATGGGTCGTAGAAAAATGAAAGAAAAATTAAAATACTCAGAAATGAAGGGAATATCGAAATGGTATGGTATAATAATATTAAGAGTATTTCCTAACCTTAAAAAATTCGAATTTCTCCATTTAGGATTTTTTTCACTAATGGTGTAAAAATCATCAGATCTTCACAAAAATTAGACAAAATAATTTATCTTTACACTAGAAATCGATGGTCAAATTTGCAAAATTTTGCAAATTTACTCTTTCCTTGCCGCCCACTCCAACTTCCGCTCATTTCCCCGCCAGTGTCTGTTAAGTTTTCAAAACCGTACCGTTTTTTTACCGAAGCGATTGAATGTGAACACGTGAGCCCTGTTGTCTGATTTCTGTTGATTAAAACTATATAGGCCTTTATTTAATTGTAAGTCTTCATAGACATAAGCTACATATAATGCTATTATTTTTCTTATTCACTGAAAATTGTAATTATTTAATATAAATATCCAGATCTAAATATTTAGTTAATAATATGTAATATATATATTACATGTGTCTGTGGTATGTGTTTTATATATTTTATGTATATTAGGTATGTTTCTAATTTATTTATTTTCATTATTTTCTATATTAGTAGAATACACAGGGAGAGTGGGGGTAATGGAGGGGTAAGCTATTAGAGAGTGTACTAGAGGGTTTCCAAATGTATGTATTCGTCCATGGCTATTTAGTGAAATACAATTCCCAAAAAACATGTTAGATTCTTTGTATTCTGAATTATTTTAAACTATTTCACAGCTCAAGAGATGACATCTTAGGGTTTCTTTGTTAAATTACGTCGTAACATTTCTTGAAATACTGCGATGGAGATTTTAATATTAGATAACGGCTACAAGTAAAGGAACAGCACTCATTGATTGTGTAATTCTATATTGAACTGTGGGTGGCCGAATGACAAAAAGAATGTGTTTACGGAAGAACGACCAAAAAGACTTTTCTTTTACAATCTATTGTAGACTTTGGTAGAACTTATAAGACTTTGCTATGCTACTTTAATCCATTTTCACGAACATTCTGACACAAAGAAACATAAATAGCACACCCCTAAACAATCTCTTTTGTAAAAAAGAAATTCTTATTTATGAACACGAGAGCATGGTCAACAAGATATGGAATCTTACATTTCATGATTACGTGATTTATGTGAGATTGAAATAAAACTGTGCAAAAATATTCCACAAACTTTCCCACTCAGTTATTCTCAGAATATAAAAACAAACCAAACTAATCACCAAATATTCAATAAAAAGTTGTCAATAAAAACGTGATAATAAACCGTTACACCGTCTTTGAAAAAATATTTAACTGTTTAAATAAGGAACTAAATTCGCTTCGTTTGTGTCCATAAGCACGTAGGTACTTACCGTAAGTCGTATTGATTAAAATTTATCTTTTAATGACGGTCGTTCAGATTCATTTTTGTTTTTTTTTTTTGCAAATTATTCCTGAACGTGATTATTATTTGACTTATTTTACAATTATTATTTTACCTGAGTTTTTGTACAAAGGGTTTCATTCATTAATATTCATATTCCACTGAATTTAAACCAAATAATTAGAGCTGGTTATGAGAAATTAAGTATTTTATAACATATGAAGACCGTTTTTTGACCGATAACTTACTAACCGACATTTTTGGAAAGATGGCAACCTATAAGTTTTGTTTTGTCTTTAGAGGCTCCAGAACCGTTTAAACCGATTTTATGTTGTTGTTTTTATGCAAGCTCCAGAACCGTTCAAACCGATTTTATGTTGTTGTTTTTATGCAAGTTACCCCCAAATTTTTAATGATTAAAAATCGTGAATAAGAGTCCATGAAGTTATAGCAAAAATACGTCCACATAGCAAATTTGATTATATTGGTCCACGCGGGATGTAGAGCATTTCACAGATGAGAGATAGACATATTATAAAAACTTTTTTGGACTCAGGGGGTTGAAAAACGGATTTATTCTCAAAAAACTCTACATCTATTTTTTGTCCCATCACTTAATTTTCCATACACTACGTGTATGTGATAAGTAAAAATCATAGTTACACAGAATTAACTTAAAATAGTTAATAAAATCGTATTTATTAAGCTATCACCCAAAAATAAACAAATCAAAAGTGTAATTTAACGATTACTGATGTTTAGTGAAATTGAAAGAAACGAGAAAGTTAGTATCATGTGTTAGTTCAGGGTGACATGGGAATAGCGAATAATTACATATACAGTATATTATTATATGTATTTATAAGTATATCTTAGCGAAGAAAGTATGTTTAGTAGTTATATGAAAAAAATATATGTACCAAATAAATTACGTAAAACAATAACCTTTCTTTAAATAGGCCTACAAGGATAGCCCGAAATTGGCTAAAATATGCCGGCGTACAAAATTTTATTAAAATCGGTCCACTCGTTTGAGCTGTAACAAGACAGACGACGGACAGACATAATTCCTAATTATTCCGCTTTTTTGGAACTCTATACTACGTATATGTGAGAAAGTGAAAATCTTTATATGAAATATCACTCACTCATTGTTTTTATCTACATCTTAGCAGTTGGTTCATTTTTAAGATTCATTTTTCTTTAGTATTCAAGAAACTCGGTGAAATAACATTAAACTTACTTTATTATTTCTCCGTCACGTGAATGTATTTAACGTTTCTTTAACAGATTTACTCTTCCGTTGAAGTACAAAATTCGAAAAATAAAGTCACGTGACTTAGAAAAAACTGGTTAACTTTATTCTTAGTTAATTAATGTTTTACATTTACTATGACTTATATACAAATAATTAAATAGTTTACAAATAATAATTAAATACTTTAATAGCCTACTGTTTTATATACCTAACAAACACAAATATCCACAAAATACTGGGAAATTTTTTTTTTCTGTTTTGTATGTGGGTGGTAGACGTGATCACATAACTTTCTCGATGCCTGGAATCTGTGGACATCAAATTTTGAAATGAAAGTCGGTATTTTTTCGTTTTAGACCTTTGTAAGAACAAGTTGGTCAAAAAGAAATGTTGGATATACCGACGTCAAATGTAAAAAAATTCAAAATTTGCATATTTAAGAATGTGCTGTGGATCTTACTTTATCAACTTTTTGCCCGAATGAAAAATTAGGTAATATAAAAAATACCTTTTACTAGCCAATATACGTTTTAGGGTAAGTTTGGTAATTGAAAAAAAAAAATGTTGCTGCTTTAAATTCTATATGTAATGGTGTTAACCACACCGTTCTACGACGACAAGCAGCGAAGTTATTGTAACAAAATTTAATTTTGAATGTAATCAAGTAAACATAATCAGTAGGTATTGCTACGAGATCAGCAAGGCCTAGGTCACCAATAGGAGCGTAGCGTCCCATTAACCGATGTCATGAAAGTAGTGATATATACAATTATGAGGTTGTCAAACCTGTCTAACAACGGTTATAAACAAACTTATCCTATACCACTTAAACTGGGTAAAAACCCTTGATATACCAATACAAAATAAAATTTCCTAGAAAGCTCAAGAGTCCAACTTTTGGTAATTATATTAAATAGGCTTGATAAGTACCATGTTGACGTCCATCAACCAATTTTTAATTTTAATACAATTTTGTATTTCCATTAAACAAAATGTATTTATTATAATTTACAACATTTATAGAATAGATGCAAACATAAAGAACAATTTATGCCCCAAAGAAGACGAAGAGAAATAAACTAAACCTGTGACAGTGAACGTGATAAACAATGTAATTCACAGTAGATTTGCTGAGAGTTTAAGTACACAGCATATCTGTTTCACGAAACAATAAGTAGACGGACTATTTGTTTCACAAAACACTAATTAGACGGACTAATTGTTTCACGTAATGAATATTATAATTCCACTATTTGGTTTTAGTAAATTTATTGCTCGTGAAATTTAAAGTGGTCACATTTTGTGATCTTGTTGTTTACTGCCACTTATGTTTATACTACACTTCTCTTTCTCATCTCTTTCGTCATAGAAATTCAATCCTTACTTTAAAAGAAGATTGTTTATCATAAAAACTATATTTAGATAACCCTGAGATGTTTAAAACTTCAGCTTATTTTATTAAAATATTAGTACATAATACATTATTTTCAAATGTATGATCCTACAGAAGAGGCGCGTGAGCCTATCACACAGTGCAGAGGTCGCGATATTATTCATCACAGGTAATTATCCCAATAGATCTGGAATTTAAGAAAGTCGTAGGGAAGAAGATCAAGGAGGATAACCAGGAAGACAGCTTGATCAACAACATGACGTAGTGGCAGTGATCACTAAAATATGCAAAAAGAAGATGGACTACAAGGCCCCACCGTTGAGATTATCAAAAGAGGAGGCACAGTCAGATTAACTACTTCATGACTCAATTTCTGTTAGGACATGGTCTATTACGACAATTTCTTTTCAGGATAACTAAGAGTGGTAACTCCACATGCATTCAATACAAGCACGATACTGACCACGATAGTTGGGATAAATGGAAAACAAAGAGAATGTCGTTAACAGAAGTGGTGGTAAAAATCACTCTAGACAATATTGTCAGAAAGGAAGAAGGAACACAGAGAGAAGGTAGGAATATATTGAATAACGTTAAGGCCTACCAGACGCCAAGAAAGTAGTGATATACAAAGATACAAGTCCAAAAAACATGTGTAATTGCTGTTTTATACAAACTTACCCTTCTTGATTTGACCTCTTGCTCTACAAAAAACATTTTAAGTTTTCTTACAAGGCCCAAAGGACCTACATTTAAAGCATTTTCCTGTATTACATTGTGAGTACAACGAAAGAAAATCAGAATTGGTCAAGAGAGACCTGATAGGAAAGATAAGAGAGATCTAACCAAAGATTTGATAAAGAATGGTGTACTAGGATCTCCTCGTACTTGCAACACCCGTACTCACTATAAGTGAACCCTTGAGGGTCACTTGCCCTCGAATTCTAATAACGTCAGGATCGGACGAAAACCAACATTGGTCAAGAGAGACCTGATAGGAAAGATAAGAGAGATCTAACCAAAGATTTGATAAAGAATGGTGTACTAGGATCTCCTCGTACTTGCAACACCCGTACTCACTATAAGTGAACCCTTGAGGGTCACTTGCCCTCGAATTCTAATAACGTCAGGATCGGACGAAAACCAACATTGGTCAAGAGAGACCTGATAGGAAAGATAAGAGAGATCTAACCAAAGATTTGATAAAGAATGGTGTACTAGGATCTCCTCGTACTTGCAACACCCGTACTCACTATAAGTGAACCCTTGAGGGTCACTTGCCCTCGAATTCTAATAACGTCAGGATCGGACGAAAACCAACATTGGTCAAGAGAGACCTGATAGGAAAGATAAGAGATATCTAACCAAAGATTTGATAAAGAATGGTGTACTAGGATCTCCTCGTACTTGCAACACCCGTACTCACTATAAGTGAACCCTTGAGGGTCACTTGCCCTCGAATTCTAATAACGTCAGGATCGGACGAAAACCAACATTGGTCAAGAGAGACCTGATAGGAAAGATAAGAGATATCTAACCAAAGGTTTGATAAAGAATGGTGTACTAGGATCTCCTCGTACTTGCAACACACGTACTTACTATAAGTGAACCCTTGAGGGTCACTTGCCCTCGAATTCTAATAACGTCAGGATCGGACGAAAACCAACATTGGTCAAGAGAGACCTGATAGGAAAGATAAGAGAGATCTAACCAAAGATTTGATAAAGAATGGTGTACTAGGATCTCCTCGTACTTGCAACACCCGTACTCACTATAAGTGAACCCTTGAGGGTCACTTGCCCTCGAATTCTAATAACGTCAGGATCGGACGAAAACCAACATTGGTCAAGAGAGACCTGATAGGAAAGATAAGAGAGATCTAACCAAAGATTTGATAAAGAATGGTGTACTAGGATCTCCTCGTACTTGCAACACCCGTACTCACTATAAGTGAACCCTTGAGGGTCACTTGCCCTCGAATTCTAATAACGTCAGGATCGGACGAAAACCAACATTGGTCAAGAGAGACCTGATAGGAAAGATAAGAGAGATCTAACCAAAGATTTGATAAAGAATGGTGTACTAGGATCTCCTCGTACTTGCAACACCCGTACTCACTATAAGTGAACCCTTGAGGGTCACTTGCCCTCGAATTCTAATAACGTCAGGATCGGACGAAAACCAACATTGGTCAAGAGAGACCTGATAGGAAAGATAAGAGAGATCTAACCAAAGATTTGATAAAGAATGGTGTACTAGGATCTCCTCGTACTTGCAACACCCGTACTCACTATAAGTGAACCCTTGAGGGTCACTTGCCCTCGAATTCTAATAACGTCAGGATCGGACGAAAACCAACATTGGTCAAGAGAGACCTGATAGGAAAGATAAGAGAGATCTAACCAAAGATTTGATAAAGAATGGTGTACTAGGATCTCCTCGTACTTGCAACACCCGTACTCACTATAAGTGAACCCTTGAGGGTCACTTGCCCTCGAATTCTAATAACGTCAGGATCGGACGAAAACCAACATTGGTCAAGAGAGACCTGATAGGAAAGATAAGAGATATCTAACCAAAGATTTGATAAAGAATGGTGTACTAGGATCTCCTCGTACTTGCAACACCCGTACTCACTATAAGTGAACCCTTGAGGGTCACTTGCCCTCGAATTCTAATAACGTCAGGATCGGACGAAAACCAACATTGGTCAAGAGAGACCTGATAGGAAAGATAAGAGATATCTAACCAAAGGTTTGATAAAGAATGGTGTACTAGGATCTCCTCGTACTTGCAACACACGTACTTACTATAAGTGAACCCTTGAGGGTCACTTGCCCTCGAATTCTAATAACGTCAGGATCGGACGAAAACCAACATTGGTCAAGAGAGACCTGATAGGAAAGATAAGAGATATCTAACCAAAGATTTGATAAAGAATGGTGTACTAGGATCTCCTCGTACTTGCAACACCCGTACTCACTATAAGTGAACCCTTGAGGGTCACTTGCCCTCGAATTCTAATAACGTCAGGATCGGACGAAAACCAACATTGGTCAAGAGAGACCTGATAGGAAAGATAAGAGATATCTAACCAAAGGTTTGATAAAGAATGGTGTACTAGGATCTCCTCGTACTTGCAACACACGTACTTACTATAAGTGAACCCTTGAGGGTCACTTGCCCTCGAATTCTAATAACGTCAGGATCGGACGAAAACCAACATTGGTCAAGAGAGACCTGATAGGAAAGATAAGAGAGATCTAACCAAAGATTTGATAAAGAATGGTGTACTAGGATCTCCTCGTACTTGCAACACCCGTACTCACTATAAGTGAACCCTTGAGGGTCACTTGCCCTCGAATTCTAATAACGTCAGGATCGGACGAAAACCAACATTGGTCAAGAGAGACCTGATAGGAAAGATAAGAGAGATCTAACCAAAGATTTGATAAAGAATGGTGTACTAGGATCTCCTCGTACTTGCAACACCCGTACTCACTATAAGTGAACCCTTGAGGGTCACTTGCCCTCGAATTCTAATAACGTCAGGATCGGACGAAAACCAACATTGGTCAAGAGAGACCTGATAGGAAAGATAAGAGAGATCTAACCAAAGATTTGATAAAGAATGGTGTACTAGGATCTCCTCGTACTTGCAACACCCGTACTCACTATAAGTTAACCCTTGAGGGTCACTTGCCCTCGAATTCTAATAACGTCAGGATCGGACGAAAACCAACATTGGTCAAGAGAGACCTGATAGGAAAGATAAGAGAGATCTAACCAAAGATTTGATAAAGAATGGTGTACTAGGATCTCCTCGTACTTGCAACACCCGTACTCACTATAAGTGAACCCTTGAGGGTCACTTGCCCTCGAATTCTAATAACGTCAGGATCGGACGAAAACCAACATTGGTCAAGAGAGACCTGATAGGAAAGATAAGAGAGATCTAACCAAAGATTTGATAAAGAATGGTGTACTAGGATCTCCTCGTACTTGCAACACCCGTACTCACTATAAGTGAACCCTTGAGGGTCACTTGCCCTCGAATTCTAATAACGTCAGGATCGGACGAAAACCAACATTGGTCAAGAGAGACCTGATAGGAAAGATAAGAGATATCTAACCAAAGATTTGATAAAGAATGGTGTACTAGGATCTCCTCGTACTTGCAACACCCGTACTCACTATAAGTGAACCCTTGAGGGTCACTTGCCCTCGAATTCTAATAACGTCAGGATCGGACGAAAACCAACATTGGTCAAGAGAGACCTGATAGGAAAGATAAGAGATATCTAACCAAAGGTTTGATAAAGAATGGTGTACTAGGATCTCCTCGTACTTGCAACACACGTACTTACTATAAGTGAACCCTTGAGGGTCACTTGCCCTCGAATTCTAATAACGTCAGGATCGGACGAAAACCAACATTGGTCAAGAGAGACCTGATAGGAAAGATAAGAGAGATCTAACCAAAGATTTGATAAAGAATGGTGTACTAGGATCTCCTCGTACTTGCAACACCCGTACTCACTATAAGTGAACCCTTGAGGGTCACTTGCCCTCGAATTCTAATAACGTCAGGATCGGACGAAAACCAACATTGGTCAAGAGAGACCTGATAGGAAAGATAAGAGAGATCTAACCAAAGATTTGATAAAGAATGGTGTACTAGGATCTCCTCGTACTTGCAACACCCGTACTCACTATAAGTGAACCCTTGAGGGTCACTTGCCCTCGAATTCTAATAACGTCAGGATCGGACGAAAACCAACATTGGTCAAGAGAGACCTGATAGGAAAGATAAGAGAGATCTAACCAAAGATTTGATAAAGAATGGTGTACTAGGATCTCCTCGTACTTGCAACACCCGTACTCACTATAAGTGAACCCTTGAGGGTCACTTGCCCTCGAATTCTAATAACGTCAGGATCGGACGAAAACCAACATTGGTCAAGAGAGACCTGATGGGAAAGATAAGAGATATCTAACCAAAGATTTGATAAAGAATGGTGTACTAGGATCTCCTCGTACTTGCAACACACGTACTTACTATAAGTGAACCCTTGAGGGTCACTTGCCCTCGAATTCTAATAACGTCAGGATCGGACGAAAACCAACATTGGTCAAGAGAGACCTGATAGGAAAGATAAGAGAGATCTAACCAAAGATTTGATAAAGAATGGTGTACTAGGATCTCCTCGTACTTGCAACACCCGTACTCACTATAAGTGAACCCTTGAGGGTCACTTGCCCTCGAATTCTAATAACGTCAGGATCGGACGAAAACCAACATTGGTCAAGAGAGACCTGATAGGAAAGATAAGAGAGATCTAACCAAAGATTTGATAAAGAATGGTGTACTAGGATCTCCTCGTACTTGCAACACCCGTACTCACTATAAGTGAACCCTTGAGGGTCACTTGCCCTCGAATTCTAATAACGTCAGGATCGGACGAAAACCAACATTGGTCAAGAGAGACCTGATAGGAAAGATAAGAGAGATCTAACCAAAGATTTGATAAAGAATGGTGTACTAGGATCTCCTCGTACTTGCAACACCCGTACTCACTATAAGTGAACCCTTGAGGGTCACTTGCCCTCGAATTCTAATAACGTCAGGATCGGACGAAAACCAACATTGGTCAAGAGAGACCTGATGGGAAAGATAAGAGATATCTAACCAAAGATTTGATAAAGAATGGTGTACTAGGATCTCCTCGTACTTGCAACACCCGTACTCACTATAAGTGAACCCTTGAGGGTCACTTGCCCTCGAATTCTAATAACGTCAGGATCGGACGAAAACCAACATTGGTCAAGAGAGACCTGATAAGAAAGATTAAAGTGAGGAGTCTAACACATGAATAAAGGTGTTGTGATTCAATTAGACTCTCTTGGGATTGGCATGCTCCTTCTCATTTAAGTGAGGGGATAAAGAAAATAAGCAAGAGGAATGTTACGATTTAGAACAGTATAACATGTCCACTGTAGTAACACAATAACAGATTACAAATATTTTTAAACACACTTGTGAAATTGCAGATATTCTGTTTGTTATTTCTTTTCGTTACTTTTACATTTTTTGATTTTTTTGAGACACTGGTCTCTGCTTTGCAATATGTACTTTACCCTTCATTGTTTCGAGAGACGTAGTAAGACTTGTTTCACGGTGTAATAAACATGATGTGTGACATATCAAACTTTTCATATTTTACACGTAAACAATGATATTTCGACAGTTTTGTTTACAGTTGCAGATATTTTTATGGGTATTTTTAGAACTTAATACGTTCTACGTCTTGAATATGGAAAATTTTGATGTAGTTTAGACTTAAAGTGTAAAAATATCGCAGGAAGATTAAATAATATTTAAACTTGAAGAGCTGAAACTTTGGAGTAAAAAAACTTTTTTTTTGGGTTATAAAATAAATTCACCCTCAACACAAAATGGATTTTCGAGGCACAACACAAAATTTTCAAAAGTGAAGCAACATCGAATAATACCTCTTTATAAAGGTCTTGTTTAATGGATATCTTACAAAATCCAAAATGGCGGCCAGTCAAATATTAAAAACATCAAGAAGTGTAAATAAACCTTGGACACCGTCTTCGAAAAACATTTTAAATATGGCTTAAATTTGCTTCGTTTGTCCCTCAGTGTAAATTGTATTTGACTATAATTGAACTTAGATGGCGGTTGTCAAGGTCTTTGTTTTTCCAGTTATTTTAAACTGTAATATTTCAGTACTTGCGATTTTACACACGGGTTTGAATCATTGTTACCCCATTCCACTAAAATTTGAACAAAATTGGTAGAGCTGATTTTGTGAAAGTAAGTATTTTATAACAGTTCCTTGATCCATGTTTTATTGTTTACCGATACCTCTCAAACTGGTATTTTCGGACATATGGTGACAATACGTTTCATTTAGGTCACTTGATCAACACTTATGGCAGCTACCACTTAATGTGTAGATGTTCCAAAATAAAAAAAAATAAAATCCCGAAATATGGTTAAAATATGACTGCGCACAGAATTATATTAAAACTGGTCTACTCGTTTATGCTCAGAGAATGCATACGACAGTGTGACAGACAGATCATTCCAAATTCTGCTTTTTTGGACCTCTATACTATATCTATATGTAAAAAAGTAAAACGATTATAAATTACTAATTTTAGATAACACGATAACATTTATGTAATTTGTAACGTTGTGTTCGAATTTGGAATTTGTCTGTATTTACTATGGTATCCGAATCCAATTTCCTTCACAATCTACTCTAAGGAAGACAATACGGAGACAAGATTATTATAGCAAAAACTTTACAGTGAATTTATATAAATTTGCCCAGGAAGTTGGATTACCCTAAAATTTTAATTTCAGAATCTAAACATCAACGTTTGATGACGGACATTTTTCACATGCGTATTTAATATAATAATCGATTGAAATGAGATTTTTTAAATATTTTTTGTTGAAATATAATCATTAATGTAACTAACAAAAAATATTAGTCGCATCTCTCCAAAGAAACCATTTTTTTCTTTCCCTAAAACAAAAAGTCTATTGCTTTATTTTGATGCTCTAGGTATTTCAATAATTTGTTTGCAAAATACGAATATTAGACATACAAAAATCTTCATTTTTAGATTTCATTTTCTTTTGCTAATTATTTCTAAAACGTAGTTTTATTTTGTTTGAGATTTATAACGTGAAGTGGTGTTTCTGCTCTTCGTATTTTACAAACAAATTATTGAAATCGCTAGTCCATCAAAATACAGTAATAGACTTTTTGTCTTAGGAATCGAAAAAATGGTTTCTTTGGGGATTTGCGACTAATATTTTTTGTTAGGGACATTAGTGATTATATTTTATTAAAAATATATTAAATTACATCCAACTTAAGAAAAATCGAATTTTAGTGTTTTAGTCGGGTATTTTAATACTTCGAGATACATCGATTATATTTATCTGCATAATTAGGAACCAGTCTAAAATAAATTGGTTCTAAATGATTTTTGATACATCATTTACGGAAAGACGTACATATAAATAAAACTATATATTATTAATTTTTAAAATGTATATTAAAGTAAAGATTATATTATAAAGCTAATTGTTGTACACGCGATAGTTTATGAACAATTTATTTAATTACCCATTTCTGTTGTAGCCTATAATAATAGAGGCCGTAGGCCTAATGGAAATATATTCGTTTCTCTATATTCTATGATAAGTCAATTATTATTGTTTTAAGAGGAATAAACTTTACTCATCCCGTAATAAATGTATTTGAGAACTTTATTACATTTACAGTTAATTTAATTTTTGCATAATTAAATATTTTATAGATTTACTTTAAACTGTATTTTTATATGGTTGTTGCTTTTTTACATTAATTAAAAGTTTTGTACAGTCAAATTTATCCGAGTTATATTTTTAAAGCTAGTAAATTCCCTTCATTTTGAAATTGTGAACCAAATTCGATAGTTAACAAACTGAAGCAAGATATTTATAATATAGAGTATTTTCCCAAGTTTAGAAAATCGAAAAATATTTTAGTAGTTAGATAGAACAAAAAATTGTCACACAAATAATTTTGAACGGATGTTAATTTTCCATATATTGATAATTAACGGGTTGTCTTATTTAACAAATTTATTTTTACAAGCTTTCGTAGCCTTTTTTGATAACTTAAAAATATTAAAATAATAAATTTAACTGAGATATGCTATTTATAGCTTTTGAAAAACCACCATTTTGAAAGTTGTGAACGAAATGCGCTAATTAAAAAAATTAAATTATGTTTATGAGACATAATTTTTAAGAAGTTAAAAAAAAAAATGAAAACAAATTTGAGTAGCTAGAGAGGATACAAAAATTGTTATACAATAATAATAAATATTTGCATTGTTATTTTCCCGTGACTTTATAAGGATAATACATATTTATCTGGTTGTTTTATTTCCCGTCATGGGATAAATCACAATAGCTTATTTTAGTGTTAGAAAATTCAAAATTTAATTCTTAAAATAAAAATAAAAATGTTAAATACATAAAATAATTTTAAGTTTATAAAATTATATTTTCTCGTATAACAGAGTCTGATATACTTACGTGTATCAGTTGGAATAAAAGACAACGTGTAAAGCACGCTTGCTGTGTGGTATGAAGAGAGTAACTAGCTCTTAAGTCTACTTGGGTATAGCTACAGCGCCTGACACACTGAATTTCCTGTTGTCATAGCAACCTTAGTAGAGTGTAAAATCAAATAGTTAATTCATTGCCAAAGTCTGGTATTATTAATTAATAAACCATTGCTTTGAGAATGTACAGTTATTAAATTTTGCGGAAAGAGAAGTAAATGGGACTGAGAGAGCTGGAAAGTTAAAAACAGCATGCAGCTCAAAATTGCCATGGAGTGTGGCAGGAGTTTCTTTTAGTATAATTCCTTCACTTTTGTCGACTTTGACATTAATATATTCAAATTACACGTTATACTAAATGAGCCAGTGGGTCAATGCGCCCATGAAAGTTATAAACAAGAAAGAATTATAAAAACCGGGCATTTTGAAAATTAATTCTAAAATGAATATATGCTAGATTTGAGTTCAATTAAAATTTCGACTATTAAAGATTTAACTACTTATTTTGGTGTTATATTTTCTAGAATTAAAAATTTTTCTATTTTTCTTTACCTATATATAAGTAGCATAAGGAAAGTTATGTGATGGGTCAAAAATAGATGTAGGGCTTTTTTTTCGGATGAGGTTCTTGGACAAGTTCGTTAGGAAACAATATGTTAATAAATTTCAAAATGTGGGTAGTCCCCCCCCATTCTATCTCAACTAAGATACTCCATTATAGATAATTGTGTGCAATTTTGAAATCTGCATCTAATAACATTTTCTATATTACATATCCTATTATACAAAATATCAGAACGGCCTCATATCTGTAGTTCTAATTTAGTTAGAGACATAAAACTAACTGAATTTTGTATAAATCAATCTTCTCTATCTATAGAGCGAGTTAAACATTAGCTACCATAAACAGAATGTTCCTAAAATTCAAAACAATTGATTTTTCCCGTTATTCTTTTGTGAAATCCTGCAAAATGTTTTTGTGCTTTCTAAAAGTAGAGCAATTTCTACATTAAATATATTAAGTAACAAATTTTCCATATTTATGGTAGTTTCAAGTTGTAATGAAAACCATTTTTTAGGGTTACCTAAAAAAACAGTTTATAAAAGTAGACCAAATGACAACAATGACTGAATACAACGAATATTACATGAAGCGAAAGAAACACTTACTAAGATACTCCAGAATGAGATGGATGGCTACTGCAATCGCCAACTCACTGCCCTACTGGAGAAGTGAAACAGTTTGAGCATTTATTGTTAACAATACATGGAATCTTTCATAGAAAGTCTAATTTTAACAGCTATAAATCGGGAGTAGATCGTTAAAAAATATTAAACATATTTCAATGTTTTTTTACTCTACTTTAAGAAATCACAGAAATATGTATGGTAACATAAGATGGAAGCTGGAAAAAAAAATTATGAATTTTCGAAACATCATTTCGTTATATTGTATCTAATTTTTGGCTCAGTCTGTAAATAAAGAAGATATATTTTTATAAAACTGTGTATTGTTTTATATCACTATCTAAATTAGAATCAGTGATATTAAGCCATTTTATTCTATTAACCGGAATTTTAGTCTGATTACAATAGTATCTCAGAAATATCCTCAACGAAATATTTTATAATATTTTGCCCAATTTCAAATATTTTTATCTATTCATATGGGTGAAATTCTTCAAACTACACTGAAATTAGGTTATATGTTCACTTCTCAGAATCTATAAATGAATGATTATTAAGTATGACATTGATTTTTGTTCTATTGATTAAGTATGACTTATTATCTTGTAACGGCTCAAATTTTTCACAGCTACTATTTCTTTTCATAGAAATATTAAATATTAAATTCTTTGGTAAGCAGAACAGCTAAATTCATAAACCGTAAGAAAGGGGTTATTTATGGGCATCAAAATCAACTAAAATCATGTGAAAGTGTAATTTAGCCTACCTAAGTCATAAATCAAGTTAACAACCGATGAGTTATGCTTAGGATAGACTTATCGTGTAGGACTTCGGCCACGAAATAGGAGTATGTATACAATCAGGACGTTTGGACTATAACAGATCTTAGAACCGTGTAATGAGCACTTTATTGGTTCTTTATTGATTGCTGCCATATATATGAAAGTTTTCTATAAAAACCGACCTGGATAGAGGAGAACCAGAGCTTACGAGGGCAATTACACGGCCCTGCGAGGGCATATGACACTGTTTATGAAGAATAATGCTGGGCAAATTTATATCACAAGACAGAAATTGTCGATCAGAAATCATTTCTTCGGAAACTAAATGCAGTTTATATAACCAATGGTCCTACCTTTATCTAATATATCCCTTTACTCCCTTTTTTTCGCACTTCCATTTCATTACCTTTTATATCTTCCTTTTACCAATAATCAACACCTTTTAACTTAAATTTCATTACCTCCTTTCCTAATTCAAAACTTTTTACAACCTGTACCCATTTATATTATTTTCTTCAATAATTGTGTTTTTATTTCTCTCTCTCATACTCAATAATATTGTGCAGCAAGATAACTATTATTTAAAATGTATTGTAAGGCTGTATTATTCCTCTAATTAATCTCACTCCGGTCTCTAATTTACATTTTGTAACCTTCAATTTTTTTTAAAAAGCCCTAAGTTAAATATGTTTACCAATTCACCAACAACGTTTATATATACATTCCCCGCCCTTTTTTTCGCCAGTGGAGGAGGAATCCCAGTTACTTGATCTTCCTCATAGCACTAAATTTTCCCCTGTTACTATTGTTGGTTAGTTATTGTTCGTTGTATTGACCTAGCCTGGATTCTGTTCCGGGACCTAGACAGTTACTTGAGGATTCGTTCAAGGCTATAGTTGGTTGTAATCCTTGTTTCCAATCACCTTAACCCTCATCCTAATATTTGTTTTCGCGAGCGGGGTGACTGTAGTTATTCGCCACTAGGACGCGGCCTTTTGGCCTTGGATATGCGCGTAACGGGACGCAAGAGATGCCTACTCAGTGCAGTCCAGTACCAGGTATCGTTAGGTGCGGTCGATTACTAAATGAGTGGCTCAATTATTTCGTCCACCCAAATGGTCGGGTAAGTTCGCCGCACGGGTCTTTGGACCCATAAGTGAATCCATGTTTAGTGCTCGCGAGTAATTTAATCGAAATTAGACAAATGAGTCTTAAACCTGGCAATTGAGTAGCGGACTTATTATTGTCGGACCACGTTTGCATTACACCCAATAACCTACGAAATTATTACTATCAATGTAATTTTATTAATTAGTTGTAAGCTCATCCAAAACTGTTTTGATGTATCAGTAATTCTGGAGTTATATTTCAGACAATGGCTACTCGTTTACCCCCTCTATGCTTGTCCACTGAGATATACCTCATCCAATATATTTCACTGCACTTCCTTCGGGAAAACTTGCATAATAAAGTTCTACATGTTACAACTTCACCTGCTGTTGCTAAGCTTCTCTGTTAATTATTCGGTTAAAATGAAATCATACATTCAAATTATGTTTCTAAGCAGTGACTTTAATTTTGTTTTTTGTAGCGTCGTTTTCGAAGTTTTATAAAATGAGCTTTCTTTTTTAAAAGGACAACATATACTTACTACAATGGTTCTCAAGGGTTCATGAGTACGGGAAGGATCCTAGCTGAATCTACACATTTTTCGTTTAGTCTTGGGTTAGATCCCTTTGTTTCAAGGAAAACCCGGAAATCTATTTAAAACTGGAGCTATTTTTTAATTTACCAACCCATTTTTTTTTTTAACCAACTAACTTGTTTAAGTGATTGTAAAAAGGTATAACTTTAATAAATTAAGAAAAATAAAAGAAACTCAGATAAAATAAACAATTTAAAAACTCTCTTAGGTGCCCACAACAAAAACAAATACTATCAACCTTAAATATTTAATGGAAGGGGGCTGCTATAAGTTCGAAACTCAAGATTTCATTTTTTCTTAAAACATTATACCTAAATAATTGTGATAAATGTAGAAATTAAAGACCCAAACAAAACGTATTGGTCTCCGTCTACGCTATCATAAAAACCGTTGTTTTTGGAGAATTCGTTAAAAAATGGTAAATGAACCATGGTAGCCATCCTACATGTTCTAATGCCAAAAAAAAAAAAAAAATGTGAAAGTAATTACATAAATTTTTGGTAAAATGTGAAAAATCATAACTCAAATCAACGTGTCCAACCCCAAGTCAAGAAAATGACACGTAACGAGTACTTTGTAACAAAAAACCAAAACTAACCAGACAGTAGTCAGGATTAATTTTATTTTTTTTATTTCAAGGGGTGCAAGAATTCCAGTCCTTGTTTTACCTCTCAGTTATGAAGCTTATTTGTACACTCTCAGTCACACGTCATTCCTTTTAAATACAATCTCAGGTTGTTTGAAAACCTTGAGAAACCTAAGTAAGATGATGATTTCTGTCCTACACTCCACAGAGCGCCTAAGGTCAAGATCAGTTTCCTGCTCAAAACTAGGCAGTCAAATATTATGTGTGGAACTGTCCCCTCAACTTCACCTCATTTCCTATATAGAAGCTCTGGTTTATGAAACACTTTTCATTATAAATGACTACGGAACATCCAGTGACCAGACAACAACCCAACCACTTTCCGTACGTCTAACCTATAAAACTTAAGGCCTTCCTCTGTATTAAGTATTGAAGAACCCTTGAGCATCCTCTTAGACTGTACATTGCCTCCACTTCTCTCCCAAGCCTTCTGAGACCCACGTGCCAAACCTCACACAGGTTCTGGGCCAATGAAGGGACATTCAGCTTCTGCTATAACACACTTGTCTGCCTCCTCATTACCAGTAATTTTCTTTATGTCCCAGGACCAATAATAGGTTTAAATTGTTGATTTTACCAATGTTTTGTGGGCGATGATAATCCCACACTATCTTGGAGGTATAGTTGTGGTTTTCCAAAGGAAGGAGCGTTGCCTCACTGTCATAGTTTATATAGATGATTTGTCCTATAATCCTCTTCACACAGTCAGTCAGGGACAATTACTTCCGCCTGAAATACAGCTCCCAGCATTCCCAGACTCTCTTCTTGGACCTTACACCATAAATACCATACTCCAGTACCCTTTAAGGTTTTGAATCTGCCCGTGCACTAAGTCAGTGTACCTAAGTTCGTCTGGAGACCACCCGTTTCTGTCAACACAATTGACACTATATGGTATATCAAGGTCAGCAACCTTTGACATCCTGTCCGACATCATTCCCAGGATATTTATTCACAGAATATCATCCTGGAATGTTTACTGGCCTGATGGTATTACTAACTGCACCCACTCACAGCATTCGTAGGCCACCATACTTGGCTCTCTCATGATAAAAATATCTAGTCGAAGCAGGCGTACCAGCTTCTCCACAGCAGCGGTTGGAGTTCTTTTCATGACACCCAAAGTACTCAAAAACGCTCCACTAGGCGTAGTCAGGATTAATTTAGGTATTTTCAAATTAACTCAGAAACCGCTAATTTCATACAACTTTCAATGTAACATTACCTTCAAAGTGCGTACATGTAATGTGAAAAACAATATTTCAGTGAAAACTTTGGAAGAATAAATGTGATAATTTATAAACTGAAGTTGTTTTGTCAATTACGCTCTTCTAATGGAATTTTAGGATAGCTTACTAAATTATATTTAGAGAATTTTATATTCAACTTTAAATTCTCCAATTAATGTTACCTTCATTATTATAACCGTTGAGTTGTAGCAATCAGTAGAATAAATCTGCATTTTTGTTATCGACAGTCCACTCGCCGTCCCTCTTATCTTCCCTCTCTATATCTGTCTCTATCTAAGTACAAAGTACAACGGCTGGTTAGCCTATCTGATCTAAAACTCTTTTGTCAGTCTACCTGTAATTACTCACCATGTACAACAATCTTTCATAGCTCCGCTAGTTATTTTTTTTTCTTCGTCACAAAATTCATATCTCAGTTTCATAGATAATATGTTAGTCTACAAATTAGTGTGCTTTAGTGTTCTAAAATGTTGAATAAATTTTTATTTTCACGGCACAAGCTCACGTGAACTGCGACAGGATTTTCCAGGTATTCAAACTTACAGATTTTGTCATATCATAAATTTTGTTAATGTTTTAAAATAATTTGTTAATTATCATTTATTCATTAAAATATGTATCTCATGTTTTATTTAATATTCAATGTTCTTTTCTTGAAACTAAATAATTATAAAATTTTTCATTTCTTAAAACATACTTTACAAAACCTTGAGTAGGCACATTTTAAGTTTTGAGCAATTGTGTGAAATTAGTGCAAACTAATGTTGAACATTAAACAATCAGAATATCTTATTGAACATGTCAAATATAAAACTATTAAAGAAATCTCTTCTAGATCAGAATATTCGTTTTACAGATCTTTACAGATTTTTGCAAGTCTCATACAAGCTTTGTTTTAAACAAAACTAGGTATATATAAATAGCTTTATAATCATCTAAGAAGCTTTTAATTATTATCTTAATGAATTTCTGTGATGCAATCAATTTTCTTTAATTTTGACAAATGACCAGATATTTTTTTTAATAAAGAACTTTAATGGTACAACATGTCTGATTTTGCACAGACGCTAAAAAACGTGTTTTTTGCTTTAGCTAATACGCTGGTTGGAGAAACCTAGCAAATCTGGTTTCATTTTGCATACACCAGCAAAAGCTCTTAACATGTTTCTGCCTGCTTACAAAACACGTTTCGCATAATATATCTACAAACTTTCAAGTGCACAAAAGTAATGTTTTCCTTAAAACTGACTCTACAGAACTTTGACTAAACTTATATAGTACATGTGCCTAAATTGTTTCAGCGAATGTGTGTTTCTTAAAGCTGTCATTTAAATGTAGTCTAGTGTAGTTATTTATGAATTATAAAAAAAAAATCATTGGGTGGAGCCTGCATGCAAACTTTCGGTTCTAACAACCTCCAAGAGGTTATTTTCTAAATTAACAAAAATTGACGTCAATTAATAAAATTTCAATATTCAAAATTTTCATTTCTTTTTTTTAATAGACTTCTCATTTTTATAACAAATTCTTTTATTTAAAATATATAAATTTATTGGCCAATATAGTATTTAAGAAATTTATCAAACAAGTAATATTATGTAACTTTTAGTCTAGTGATAAACCTGTTTACAATTGATATGAATTTTTTGAATTTAAAACATCAAACTCATTTATAAATTTTTTATTGTTAAATTCTGTAACTGTTTAAAAAAAAAAAAAAAAAAAAAAAAAAAAACTATAATCTCATAAAGTAAAAGGGGGGAATAAATATCAGTATCTTTTCATCTTTTTTTATTCTAATTTTACATTAAGGGCGTATAATCTTTTTTTTTGGATTAATTATAATCCTGTTAATTATTAAGCTGTGCTCATTGTCTTTTTTTTTTTTTATTGTTAAATTTTGTAACTATATATATAAACTAAAAGGGGGGGGATAAATTTTCAGAATCTATTGATTAATTTTGTTTTTATTTAAATTATTATATGTTACATTAAGGGCGTATAACTTTTATTAATTATAATCTTGTTAATCATAAGCTGTGTTTATTGATGATTTGTCTCAGGATGTCTTTCTAAGTTGTAAATGATAAAACCTGAACCGTCGAAATTTCTTTTGTTTCAATAAATTTGAGCCTTGTTAATTACTAAATTTGTCTTTGTCTTTTTTTATTTTTATTTTTCAAACATTGTTACCATTTGGTTCCGCCTTTTCTTAAATTTAAGCCCCCTGGTAACAGAGTTTTGTATAAACTCAAGCCGTTATTTTCTTGGAAAACTGGTTTTTATAAAGTAGAAGTCTGTAACTAAGTAACAGTTTTACAACACATATTATTTCAGAATAATATAAATAACGTGGTTATGTTGTAGAACGTGGGGAAAATGGACCTTAGTTTTGTAGCACGAATTAAATATGACAGTTTTAGTTAATATTGTAATTTGAGATATAGGTTACCTAAAATCCGTACATTCTCAAATATTTCCTCTTACATGAACATTTATTATTTTTGTCTTTAAACCAGTCTTATGCGCAAACAACAAAACACAATAAGATGTACATCTCAAAATTAAATTTTATTGGCGTAGCCATCATAGGAACTAACAAACATTCACATTTAATTACATTTAATAATCAACGTTATAATTTTACCTTATTTTGTCAAGAGTAATAAAGAGTGATCCAAAAATGTCCTTCTTTATGTTTAGATGATTTACTAAATCAATAAACACATTTTATATGAAATATAATATGTACGTGGAATATTATTATTATTATTATTATTTATTTTTTTTACAATATTAAAGATAGGATTGTAAAAACCCTCAGATGCTGAGTTTAGTGAATACGGGCTTGGCGATCGCGAAGAACCTAACAGGATTTACACCGTTTTCATGTAGTCTTAAGATAGATATCATTCTTTCAGGTCTCTCTTCTTAACCAACTCTTGTTTTCTTCCGACTCTGACACTATTAGAGTATTCTAGAGCTAGGAGTCTTTAATGTATGATATCTTCTTTTTATAAAGCGCTGATGAACAAGAGGTTTTTCGTCACTAAACAAAAAGAGGGGGGGGGGAGGATTGAAAACAGTGTCTACAGAATTTATTCTATTAACCAAATGTTCTTGCAATAATATTAAGTCTCGAATCTACTTTCAAAAATACCTTATCAAAACAAGTCAAATTTTGAATGTTTTATGAAAAATCAAACTCCGAAGAATTATTCGAAACACTTTGTAATCACGCAAACATCGCATCGCGTTGTCGCATAACTCTAGTAATGAAATTGCTTTGATTTACACCTACTTGTGGATATAGATTATTTATTTTTTACAATTAGTTATTTTGTATTAGCTACGCCTCCTAATCTATAACTGTTTAAGGAACTTTTATACTGTCTGTAATAATTATCATGTCTGATTGTTAGCTAAGTTCCAGGTGTCTCTTGGTGCAATTTTTGTGTCTCCAGGTGCAAAAGTACAAGTCTAAATTAAAGTATAATTTTTATATTTACCTGTTTATCTGTCTTACAACCATATTCTGTGTAATCTAATAAAACGTGTTTCAGTAACAAGTTCTCATCTTCAGGTATTGATAATTTCACACACATACGAGCACGTTAATTAAAGTAAAATTGAGACTACATTTATAAGTTTATGTCACTTAACACTTCACTACACACCAACGTTACAACACAAACTTGTTCCCAAAACACGCTGTGTTAGATTACACAGAATATAGTTGCAAGACGGAATAATAGGTATATATATATATATATATATATATATATATATATATATATATATATATAATTATACTTTAATTTAGTGTTACCTAGGTATTTTCACTGACAAATTTCATTAATTGCCTGTGATATTATGCAGTGAGCTCAATATACTATCTGGAGGCACTGTATATTATTACTCGTGCGGGTAATAACCACCTTTTTGTAGGAGTTTTTTTAACTTTTTAAAAAATCTATTGTTTATTCTAAGCTGTACTGAAAGAACGAAATGAAATTTGTAAATTTAAACTGTTATAATATTATGTTCACAGTGAATGGTGGATAAAGGATTTTTGTAGGAAGGGGGGAGCCGATTCTAGTTTGTTACTCGGTTTACTCACAACAAATAGGAGTCAATATGAATTTCTCATCTAATATTTCAGATTAATTACCTTTGTTGTTTTTATTAAATCAATATTTTACAATTATAATATTAATATTTGTACTAGTATGTGATAAAGATTGCTTACTACTTACGAAGTAAATGGCAGGCTAAGTTTGGTAATCGTTGATATATTGACCTCTGTTTTTGACTGATCTTCACTTTCAGTAGCCTCAGGAAACTGTAAAAGTGTTTTTCGACATACCGTCTGTCCGTCGTCGTCATTATCGTCTGTAAGAAGTAAGGATGAAGGATGATAGCGGCGACAAAAATAAAGAAAGAATAAAAAAGTTTTGTGGAGACTATAGTGTACTTATATTAAAATTCAGATAACTGAAAATGTCAAAATAGCTGTCATTTTAAACAGTTAATATATATATATATATATATATATATATATATATATATATATATATATTCTATATTATATACATTATACAATATATATATGTCATATATACGATTACAATTCTGCATGTAATGGTACCAATTCAACCTCTCTCTACGATGGCAAATAGCGAAGCTATGTCAAAAATATAAATTAGAATCCTGACAAACCGGAAGGCCTAGTAACTACCACGAGCTTAGTAAATGGAGTCTCCTTCACATAAATACAGATTAGAGGCTCTCTAGAGCCAAGATACATTGATGAGCGAAGCAAGTGGAGTGTTTTTAATACAAATTCATCTAAGAGGTGCACTAGAGCCTAGCCGTATCCAAAAACATATTCAGAAATCCTTTTAACAACTCTTTTAAACAAACTTACCCTACAAGCTCTTGATCTACCGATATAATTTAACATTTCCTACAAGGCCAAGATAACCAAATTTTGGATATTATATTTAGAGAACCTGTTTGTATTACACGGATGATGGGGTTGTGTAAGTGACATAATGGTACCCTTCGACTTGTTTTTTATTATTTCGTAATTATGGAGAATAATAATAAATATATTTTGAAGACCTCTCATGATGGTGACATGTATAGACAGAAATGTTACGTAAAATCCAGAAAATGTAATAATAATAAACGGATAAATTATTTGTTACAGGTCTGCTTTGTTAAATGGAATTCAACCAATATTGTTTTTTTTTACTTTTAACTTGCAATTGTGCCCTTTTTTATTCTAATTTGGGCACTGCAAGTCTAACACACATCAATCCAAATGTTTCAGGCCTTAGAAGGCTTTCATATGGATCTTCATAAAACTAAACATAGATTTTAATGATACCATAACAAACTATTAAAGTAAAACCACCAAAATAAACTCGATCCTTAAATTTAAGCATTTCAGCTGTTTTCGGAGTATGTTTTTATTGTTTTATATTCACGAATAATAGCTTTTCATGTTTACATTTACTTTTATCTCATTGTATTGATCTACATAGATCTACATAGAATACAAAGGACTTAAAAGATTTCGTAATCTACAGAGATATAAGCTTCTTATTTCCCGTAGAGGAGAGATAACCAAAGCCTTTTTACACAAACGTTCATCTACGTTTTATTCTCCATAGGATTTAGTTCAGTTTAAAGACTAATCCTCCGAGAGAAGTATAACGTGATATCTACAGTTTCAATTCGGAAAACACAATCAATCCGGCCAATACACTGAATCATGGTCTAATTAAAACAACTTTCTCACAAATAGTACAGAGAGCAAAGTGATTTGTAAAGTGGTTATAATTACGTGTTGGACTGTTATTATAATTTGGGGTTTGTTTCGATTTTTTAAAAAATATTTTAATTTAATTTCAAACCAATTCACCAACAATAGGTTTTTGCTAACAAGGAGGAATTAGTTGAAGCTGCAGTAGACAATTTGTATCTAATCCTGCAAACTATTGTTACAAAATTAGGTTTTTAAAAATAAATGTTTTATTTTTTATTTTGTTATTGCATAGTACCTGTTAGGATTCGACATTAATAAACTGTCTAGGTTTTTTATTTTCAATATAATCAAATGTTTCTGTACTCATTCAACCTTTATTAACACTATCTTATTACAATGCTACAATATTCTTATTATTAGACCCTACTATATATTTGTGGATAAAAGTGGGTAAAAATAAAAATCAATTTATAAACTTTTCATTAGACATGGTTCATTTTTACGTAAAAAGTGAATAATTGCAAACTACTTTCAAAAATTCACCAAAAATATAATTATTATTCAAAACCGAAGTTTTTCTTACCTATGTTCTCACAAAGATACATAGATTTTATGTGTGTAATGCAAAAACTTTTAGATGTAAAAAATTTGGAGTTATTATGTCAAATAGCAAAACATCGGAAAGTAACGGAGGCAAAATTCCACAGAAATAGGTATATAAACCAATAAAAAAAATTTATAGATAGGCCTATATAAATTTATAAACATTTGGCATACATTTTGGTAAAAACATATCAATTTATAAAATTTTCATTAGACAAAATTATTTTTACATGTAAACACATGGGAATTTGCTAAAAAAGAAGAGCAGATTATAACATAACCTCTATCTCTAGACAGCTTCAATATTTGATGTCTGACAATAAAATTCACTCAAAACAATAAATTCTACAAACAACAATACAGATATTGTAATTTGTATACACAAATTACAATAAATAAATAAAACAAACCTTCAGAATAACAAAAATATAATTCCAAGTCACATACCACTATGCCTATTAATTTTAGTACACAAACATCGCTAACTTCTGAGTAAGAAACAATAACCTAAAACTAACTGTAGGACATAGCAAATACTACCAATAGATATAATGAAATCTTGTCTACAACATACTGTAAAGATCGGTTACAAAATATTGATTGAATAATCGATTATCATATTTAGTAAACTGCACCGAATGACAAATGAAATTCGTTCCGTTTGGTTACTACTTTGGTAAAATAGATATATCTCGCAATCTATGACATATATAAATATTTCAAAAGCACAGATTGAAAGAGAAAGAAAAATACTATATAATATGTGGCATTTCAACTTGTGGCATTTGGACAAATATTACCATTTCGTAAAATCATATGAACACCGAGAACAGAATTTTCTACATAAACCCAGTCACGGCAAGTGCCGCGATCTAGCGAAAAAGTTAGCAACTTTATCGAGTTCTAGAAAATAGAGTGTGATAGATTTTGCTAATCTTGGTTATGAAAGATTGAAACATTATCTTTACAGTGATATATAATTCATTTCGATAAAATAATATTTACTAGGATAAAAGTTGAATTGGAAAAAAATGTAATTTTTAGCGTGTAAAAATGAGTTAAAATTCTTGAAAGTAATAGCGTTAGCACCGAAGAGAACAAGTGATATTCAAGAGACACCCGATAGAAAAGTTAAAAGAGAGGGATCTAATCCAAGACTAGTAGATCCAGCTAAAGTACCTTGAGACTATCACACCCGTACGCACTGAAAGTGAGCCCCTGAGAGGTTACTAGCCTACATAAATGTGAAATTCGAGTCACTGTACAACTTGCAGATTTTATGAAACTGTTATTGTTTGGAAGGATTCAATTAGAAGCCTTTAGAATAGAGCTACTATGCAGAAATATAATAATACGGAATTGTAATTTAGAACTACTGGGTACGGTTTCACTTCAATTACACGGTTTGTAAAATACCTGTATGATTTTATTTTCCTTTCAGAATTGCTATTATTAAATTTGTATATTTATTTAAGCTATACAAAAATAGTTACGTGATAATAATTACCTAACTCGTGTACACCGTGATTATAATCAATAGGAGATCAAGTTTGGCAATACAAATAATAATAGAAATGTATTTACAGTGAGGAGATGAAAGTTTAGATTCATGTTTAAACCTGTTTAAAGTGATTTTTGTCAAGTGGAAATAAGGTTCTAATTTCTCTTCAAAAAATAACTTAACGGTCCATTTATGTATTAAATATACGAGGTGTATCTAGAAAATAAGTACGGTTTCGTTATACGACCGCCTCAGCGCAATGATCTCCAATTGACTTATACGCGCTACTCTCACTGATTCATTGACATTTCACAGACGCTATTACAGTGCTTTTTCAGTTTGTTCTGATTATATTAAAAATGTTTAAAATTGTTCATGTAACACTCTATTCAAGATTCCACCGATTCTGAAATACCATTTGTTATCCGTTTACACGCAAAGAACAGTGGAAATTCAATGGAAAATTTGTGAAAAATATGGTAAAAATGCAACGAGTGATGGAATAGTGAGAAAGTGAATGAGGTCAATGAAGGACGAACGAATATGAATAACGTTATGAGGAGTGGGCAGCCCTTAGTGGGTGAGAAAATTCTCCAAGATCGGCTGTTTAGGATTTTCTTACTTTCTAATTAGTTCCCTCAAATTTAAAGAAATTTGAAATTCCCTTCATGATATCATGAAAAACTGTTTAGGTTATCAGAATCTACGTTTACGTTTAGTGTCAAAAATTCTGTTCGATTTACACAAATCCAAACGACTTAAACGTGTTTGGCAATTTCTCACCCAATACAATGATGAGGTATTGTTTTTAAAGCCAAATACTGAAGAGTAGACGCGACCTGAGTGTCTCATCTCTCCGGAATCAAAACAGCTGTAGATTACCGGAGGTGTACGAGATTCCTGAAAAACACAAGTGAAGACCATAATTTCAATACGAAAATCATGAAGACTGTATTCTGTGATGGGAAATGTGTTACTGGTTTTTTTTTGCCTAGATGTTAAACAGTGAATGCTGAAAGGTATTGTGAGACTCTCAGAAAACTCCATCGTGTCATTGAAAATAGAAGGTGGGTGATGCTTCACAAAAACGCTCGTTCCACACAAGACTTGTTCACGCAGTTTAGCTGGGAGCGTCCACCTTACAGCCATGAACCATGATGCCCAGTAAATACCACTTGTTTCTGCATCCGGCTAAAGTTATAACTATGTCAGTAATGCTGTGCGACGGTGGGTATCATCACAAATGGTATTCTATGGAAAGGTATAGAAATGCAAGTAACCCGATATGAAAAGCCTCTTAATGGTGGGAATGATTGTAGAAAATTAGTTTAAGTCGTATTCTTACAAAATTTTAAAAATTGTACATAACTTTTATTCCAAAACTGTACTTACTTTTTGGATACGTAAAATACTAATTTGAAATACAACTAAACCTAAATTAAAATCTATATTTCAGTGCTCAACTAGATGATCTAAAACAATGAAACAACCAATTAAAAGTTTACCTGTGTATCGCAACTTCTCCACACGTGATTTTATTATGTTTTCATATTTAATATGTTTGGACAAACTACCGAAGTTTTAATTGGTTTCAAATGACAAAACATCTATCTGACTTCTGTTTTGATAGACAAATTGAACAACAAAAACAAGCCATATTAATCCCAGGAGTGCATCAGGATAAATTAAAAAAAAAGGGTTTTCCTGCTCATCCAATTTAATTCTGGGAAATACTTAATCAAATATTATAGCGAGTTTCCAATATGGAAATTTCAGTTATTGCTATTCCCTTATGGAAACCCACACAAATGAGACTATGAAATGACATTCTACCGTGGAATTATTTCGACACCATTTTTGCTCACATATATAAATATTACTTAATAAACATAAAAAATAGACTTACATACAATAAACATTTTATTATATATACGGCTGTTTGAGCAGTAAATATAATACTGTGTGAGATGATAGAAAACATCAAAAGAAGTACAAATATGTAGGAAACACATCATGTAGGATGAGAAACACTTTGTTTTCTGCCTATCAGTCTGTGTGTAGTTTTTACTTGTCAGTATGTATGTAAAATACTTATTAATCTATAAATATTTGAGACATTCACTTCTAACTTAGTGTTGATTGTGTACGAAGTAAATTAAAACATTGGTTACCACTTTTTAGAATTGCAGTTGTATAAAATGTTTCACGAAAATAAACTTAGAACAATAATAAAAGTTGCCAAATATTATTACAAATCCAAAAATTCCAAGATTTTTTAAATCGTACTTCAATCAAAGAAGAGATTGGAATTTATATACATGAGAACTAGTCTTATTTAGTTAAGAAGTTAAATTTTCAAAAACTTGGTATATTTTGGATAATTAATCAAATAATTCAGCTATTAAATTCTGTAACAAATTATGCTCAAATGTATTTTAAAGATAACAAATAAGAAAATTATAATAAGCTCCAAACAGCTTGAAACATAACCTCAAAGTTAAAATACAATCTTGTTGAGCACTGTGGTGAAATTCACAATAATGATTCGAATTTGCCCCTAACCACAATCACTAGAAACTTTAAAATAAAACACAATTATCTGATTAATTGTTCTTTATTTATTATTTCCCCTAAATGCCCTAATTTACATTGCGATAACATGGTTATCATCATCGGAGGGTCTTGCTTATAAACTAAATCTAAACTTACATATCGACTAATGAAATAAAATTAAATTTAAAACTATAATAACCTGAGTGCAAGCTAAAATCCCTCCCATTCCAAAATTCAGTTAGCCAGTAAGATCAGATCAGTTGGCCCAAGCCTCTATCTTAATGGCCAACTGATTTGTGGAATGCGAGGGATTTTAGTTTGCACTCAGGTTATTATAGTTTTAGGTTTAATTTTATTTCATTAGTAGATATGTAAGTTTAGATTTAGTTTATAAGCAAGACCCTCCGATGATGATAACCTTGTTATCGAAATGTACATCAGGGCATTTAGGGGAAATAATAAATAAAGAACAATTAATCAGATAATTGTGTTTTATTTTAATGTTTCTAGTGATTGTGGTTAGGGACAAATTCGAATCATTATTCTCAAAGTTAAAAATAAAATAAAATAATAATTCAAGTAGACAAATTTAGCACTTAAGCAGATTTCAAAATGGCGACTATTTAAAACTTTTTCGGAATTGCCTTATAAACTAGGACCTACAAGAGCCATTTGGAGCATATTGGACGATCTGTTATAATAAATCCAGAGATAAAGTCTTCAAACGAGATGCATAATAACACCAAGGAAAATCAGCATGTGTGAAAATCAATTGATATATTTAATTACGCTGATTTTCTTACTTTACCTAACGGTAAAATGATTAATTCAAATTATTTCAGTCCCGTCTAGACTCGTTACAAAGTTCACAACGCAACATTTTAAAGCCCAAGATACTTATTTCAAGATTCACAACGTATATGTTAATTGGAACAAAACCCAATGCATCTCAGAAGCCCACAAGTGGAGAGTTGTGGTGAAACTAAATATTGGTCTCTAGGTGTCTATATAATACCTAAACTTTCTGTCAGTTGGCTAACGTGATTAAATACTTTCCACTTTTTGCATCACCTTATGTATTCTAACACGTAATTTGTCACTTGATTTCAAATTTCAATTTTGAGAGTGGCGGTTCCAACTTAAATTATGCGAATATATAGAGGAAACTATTTAAAATCTGTGGTTAACGAAATTGTCAGAGATTTTTCAATAAGCAAACTGTAACATCCAAATTTCAACAAAATCATTAATGTGTTTTAGGAAGTATTAGATTAACGTTTACTATTTAAAATTGATGTCATACTTTTTCCTATTTAATCACCGAAAAGCCATTTTGAAAAAATAATAATAATATGAAAACCGTGTTCTGATTACAATATCGTTTTCAGAATTAGAAGTGAGTCTAGAAATAAGTGTCACTAGACATATTGCTGTTTAAAAAATTAACGTTAAATCCACGTTATCGAATTGACCCAAGTAGAAGTACTTACCCAACTCCACATATACAATGCACAAGAAAGTCATCTAAATATAGTGCCAAAATGATTGGTTTCTGGGTCTTACAGGACTGATTAAAATGTTCGTATCAATGTTTCGGCCCTAGCCTCCACTCGCTACGCTCGACCCTGCCGGATCTCGTAAATATACGAATATCACATTTTCTTGAGAGGTCAGGGTTCGAAATTACATTGATAATATCTTCGTTATTTCCCATTGTATAGATGCCAAGTTGGTACCATTACTTACAGAATTTAAATCTGCAATTTTTTATGAAATTAAGGTGTTTTAAATTGAATATCATACGAGATATAAGCACAAACTCTTTTAAATAGACACTATTTTAATATTTTTAATTAGATTTTTTGATTTGCGATAGGATTCTTTATGAACACATTGTAAGTTACCTAATTTCTTGTTTTTATCTTCATTTACGAGCCCGTACAGACGACAATGACAACTACGACGGACGGACCCCATTTTGGAAAGACTTTTTCCGTTTCCATAGCCTGTCAAAAGTGAAGATCAGTTAAAAAATACAATTTTCACTTACAGACTCAGCTATCAGCCTTGGATTAAAAGCATTTTAAGTACAAAACTGATGGATGCGATAAAGGTACTAACATCAATTTAGATTGTATACATTGAACTGGTTTAACATTATTTATTCTCATCTTTATTCTTCTACTCTACATTAGCGGGGCGATTATACAGGGTAGTTCAAAAGTTTAAATTAACATAGGACTGAAAACACTTAGTTTGTTGTTTATAAGCTTTTTATTTTTGTTTACAAAACAATATTACAACTTTGGAAATAGACAAGATATTCAGTTCAGATTTGGTAGACTCATTTTTTTTTAAATTTTACGGCTTACAAGACAAGTGTACCAAAAACAAAGATTTTATATTGTACATTTTCCAAATTACGGCAGCTTAAAGTTTTAACTTCGAATATATCGAAAATCGTTAACAGTAAATTTACAAGAAACAATATATTTTCCTATTAACGATAAACAAAACTATTTTTAAATATTTTATATAGGTCGAAGAATAACTGAGTTTTCAACAAGAAACTAAAAATTTAAGTTCTTGGTATTGGTGTAATTTTATTATTTTCGCTAGTATTAAAGAAATTTTTAGTTTGATTTGACGTTTTAAATTTCCAAATCTTCACTCTAATGCAATGATTTATTTATTCATGTGGTCTAAATTAAAATATTTGGAAATAAAATTGTAAGAATTGGAAAATGTATTGATTTGACGGTTATCTCGGATGTTTAAGACAATTACCAAGATATTAAATTTTTGTTTGTTTCTTGATAAGTCGGTTAACAATTGATCCACAGAAGAAAGACAAAATGTCATTTTATTTGTCGTTAAAAAAATTTTTTTTTTTTGTCTCTTGTAAGTTTTTGTAGAATTAACGGTTTTGAAATGTTAAATATTTTAAACAGTCGCCATTTTGGAAATTTACAAACTAAGGTTTTATTTTAGCACACTTGTAAAACGTAGCATACAAAATCCGTGTAGGTCTACCAAATCTGAACTCAATATTGTTTTTATTTCCAAAGTTATAATGTTTTTGTGTAAATAATAAAATGGCGAAGTGATGGGAAACTATAACCGTTTTCATACCTATGTTATTTTAACTTATAAATATTTGTATACAAAGTATACATAACGTATTTGTGTTTAGATTTATTTTCAAATAAAATTTATATTAAATATAATCAAATGTATTGACAGTTGGAGAATTTCTACAACAATAAATTATACTATATAATACACATTTTACTTAACATCAATTCCACATTATAGTTTTGACCTTTAAAAACCGATGTATTTAAAATTTCCCAACCTCTTAAGTATTTACATCTACAACGCCACAGGCTAAACTATTATTCAATAAAAAGTTATAATTTAACCAATGTTATTGTTGCATCTGTTGCTATTATTAGTTTATCTATGAGGAAAAACAAGTCAAAAGCATAGTCACATTCTTTAAAGTGAAATGGGCAATAAGTACATTTGGCCCTTTTAAGTCACCAAGTCAAGATTGCATCTATCCTGCTCCCTTATATGAAAGAGCAACTTATCTAATCCAATCAATCTGCGAGCTGCTGGACGGCTACATTCCGTAGGCATAGAAGGCTGGCAGAGCAGTATTCACCCCAAAGCGAGGTTAAACAGTTGATTACTCTCATACCAAATCACACTGACTCATCAACCTGTCCTAATTTATTTTGAAAAGAGTGTTGTAAACGTACATAAGGAATGGAGTACTTTCCGGGGTATCCTTCCACCGAAATCAACATGCCTGTAAACTAGAAAGATCCTGCGAAACTACTTTACACCAACTGTAGACAAAATTGAGGATGTCCTGAAATGAAAGAAAATGGCCCTAAGCAACTTCTTTTATAATAGATGAAGTATTTGACAATATGTCATGAAATAATGGTTCGCAGAATGCTGGAGCTTTGAGTGAAGCCCATTTACTCCTGGTGGGTTGACTCCATGCTTCGCATTAGGTGCATCCATTCCAATTTACTGGATCCATTCCACTTGAGGTCGTGGCCAAAAGGGGCTCGTATCTTTCCTGTGGAGCTTGGTGGTGGGTGGCTACCTGACAGAAATCAACAAATCAGGAACATACATCCAAAGCTTTGCAGTTACTGCTGAAACCATGGATTTTGTATTTCAACTAAACTTTCAACCTTCCAACCGTCACGGTGGAAACCAACAAAATACAACTTGTCTACCAATACAACAATAGCCCTTTCATATAAATAACTCCACTGAAATTGTATAAGTTCTGAAACCCAACGATGAATTTTGTGTTGTGGCCTGAACAACTAAACTAAGAAAGTAATTTAACAATAATTTTTTGTCAGTTTCTAATTAATGATCTCATATTTCTGGCCGGAAGTAACAACCCTTCATGAGTAAATTTTTCAACACTATTGACTAATCTACACGGACTTAAATGAACCATATTATTGTTAGCAGTTTCTTCACTACATCCTCACTCCAATCAAATGAAACTATTATTGTAAATTATTGTATCGTGATTGAATAGTTTTCTAATTTCTTCGATGGTAATTGAAACACATAATTAATATAAAATGCTATTTTAAACATTCTTCTCTACCACTTGTAATTATAGAGAATTTAATCAATCAAAAGTTATTTTGTTACAAGTTTAATAACTATCTATCAACTCTTCGTATTAAAAGTTTTTTTTTCCAGAAAAACAAATAAGATAAACAACTTTTGGATCACTGACTTCTTACTCATTATACAAATGAGTAAATTTCACGAAACAAAAATAGCTTACCGAGTAATGAGTATAGTGTATGTTGATTGTGAGTATCGACAATGAATAAGGTTCTGAGTCTTTGACAGGTTCTTTGTATTTTGGATGGAAACAAGTTTAAAATGTTAGGATTCATTTCTGTATACAAGTGAGTTAATTAGGGCGACCCTTTCTTTACCTTCCATTGTCCTACTGCAAACAGGAAAGCTTTTAACAAAATACGATCTGACTATATCTTCTTGAGTAGATTATTTTACAAAACATTGCACAACTTCAAGTTTAAAAAAAAAAAGTATTTGTAATGGTTTTGACGTAGAAATCGTCCATACTTTCGAAACTGTACTTGGACATCTGAGAGCTACAAAAAAATGGAAGTTTTAAAATATAAATAAATTCTATACAACACGTGCAAAGTCAGTGATAGATCATTATAAAGAGGAGGACCAATGTACCTAACAACAAGAGTTTGTCCTCTACATGACGTCATTGAGTGTTGCCATCTTCAGGTACTAAAATCGCAGTACCGTTCGGTAACTCTGACTCTACGTGGTAACACTGTCGTATGAAGTGCCGTTTGATTTAGTTCAGTGAGTTTAGTATAAGACAAATAAATTGTTTTAATAGCAAACATTTCAGCAAATTGTGGTGCGAAGAAGCGCAAAAAAAATGTCTTATGTAAAATGTGCAAATTTATGGAGACTAAAAGTACCCATTCTTTTTTACATTCTCAAACATACATAGTAAAGAGAAAGTTACATCATGGGTCAAAAAATCGATGTCGAGTTTTGCAGATATATCCGCTTTTAGGTCCCCCAAATCCAAAAAAAAAAATGTTTTTTTTTCTAATGGTGTATCTTCAGCTTAAAAAGCGCTATCCGATTTTAAACTTAATTAGTAGCTACATGGGCATATTTTGGCCAATCTAAGGACTTTTTCCCCAATTTTTCATAATACAAATTTGGAGTAGAAGCCATGAAGAAAAACACATTGTAAAAAATAGGTTCTAACGATTTTTATCAAATTATCTGTGTAGCCTTTAAAGATCCAAACAAAACATATAATTTGTCAAAATAATCTCCACCGATATCGTTGTAATTTTAGAAATGTGAAATGTGAAGGTTAATGACAAAAACCCGTCTGAAAAATTCCAAGTAAAAAATAGTACAGTTCAAGAATAATGAAAAAAAATGAACTATGACTGCTTTTATTTAAAATTCTATTTTAATTAAATACATTTCATTTTTAAATTGACAACTTGAAATGTCATTTTTGGTAAAAATTAGTTTCATTGGTTTTTGGGGATGTGCGAATGAGAAAATTTGTTCAATGTTTTTACACCGTATATTTTACAAATATTGCTCTATTAAATTTAAGTGATTTGAACAGGTGTATAGATGACTCCTAAACCGACTATCAGAAAAGTAACCACATCGAAAATAAATCACAGCCTACCAAGGGTTTAACTAAGCATATTGGTTAGTTAAATTACATATTCATATTGCAGCTATCGTTACAAATTACGTCATAGCGAGTTCTAGGAGCCAGGACCATAAAATGTGCATCGATCATAGCAAAGATCCTAGAATATCTTTGAAATTTGAATACAAAATGTGTTACCCAAACATTGTTTTAAAAAAATGTTTTAGTAAGTAGAAAAATATAGAAGTCTATTTTTTTGTTAATGTTAGCAATTTTAAATTTTATTGTGGTAATCTTTTGTTCCATTTTCAAAATAAAAATTACACAATCATTTTCTTGCTTGGTCGATCAATTTGTTATCCTTGTAGTCGATTTGATACATTTGTAAACATGAAAAGTGTTTATTTTCAACTTATAAATGAAAAAGCGTATCTTCCCCTCAGTAGCAGACTTAGAGTGAGTATGTATGGATGTAGCAGTACCAGGTGTTAGTTGAATATATATCTTTCTACATATGTTATTAGGATCCCTCTATTTCAGCTTTGTTATTAAGTCTTTCTTGACCAACTCTTGTTATCTTCTAACCTTGAGGGTGTGAGAGTATTTGACAGCTACGGATTTTATCCTTTTTTCTTTAAGGTTATAATGATCGAGAATGTTTTTAGCCTTTTAAACGACAAAACAAAGCTCATTATGATCTTGTTCTTCGGGGTTCGACCGCGTCAATATTGTCTGCACGTTGAGTACAGCCGACGTTTCGGGCACTTTACAGGTGTCCATTCTCAAGGCTTAACAAATTAATTCATTGTTGTTTAACAAATTAATTTGTTAAGTCTTGAGAATGGACATCTGTAAAGTGCCCGAAACGTCGGCTGTACTCAACGTGCAGACAATATTGACGCGGTCGAATCCCGAAGAACAAGATCATAACAAAACAAAGCTTTAGTGTTTTCGAGATTTCATAGATATGAAAGAATTGTGTGTTTTAATTAGAGAGATACGATGAGAAATAATTGAAATTAGTTGTGTGTAATAACATACCAACTTCTCTCGGTACACACGCTATTGTTTTTAAGTAAATTCTTCAGTAAGATAAACTAAGCAATTAATAGTATTCATTAATTAAATATGTTAAGAAAAAACTCAAAACGGTGCATTTGAAGCATTTTTGTCACTGATAATAATAATATTCATAATTCATTAAATAAAATATTTATATTTTCCACAAGAAACAAAATATGTGCAAAGACGAAATTCAGTAGTTTTAAAACACACTAGACAAAAAACCATAAATATTTGTTGTAAAAAAATTGACTCAGAAATGTCACTAAATCAAAAAAAATAAATAAAATAGTTAAATAAAAGTCTAGCATATTCCAAGCTATTGATGCAAAATTTTGTATGTATTCAATTACCAGGAAGTCTTTGCAGGTATTTTTATAAGATTACTTAATCAGGGTAGCCATTCAAAATAATTCTACAGTCGGAGCGGAATGACTGGCATGAGCAAACAATCTACAACTGTATATTATACAATTATATAATAATAACAAAAGGCTCGTAAGAGCTATGCTACCGATATGAAGAAAACGAGTGGAATTTCCCTTTAAATGTAAACAACTACGGTCGATAGTTTCTTGGACGGAGTAACAACTTTATAGAGTTAAAAAATAACTACAAAGTTCATCATTACCGATTTACCACTAAAACTTAAGACTAAGAACAAACCGGTGCCAAAAGACGTAGTCTACCAATGTACAAAGGGAGATTTATAAAACCGTATCACATAACAACCCATCTACCTCCAGATGTATTAATCATACTATACACGTATATGAATAATAAAACATAATGCCATTAAGTTGGCAGCTGTGTTTTCCTGTATGCGGGCCATGGAACTGCACCTGCATATTAACTGCTCCTGTCCGACTCTGCTGAGACAGACGGACAATAGGTAGACCACTTTCGCAATACTTCCTTCACACATATTGTGCTTTTACAAACACTTCTATGGTAAATATTGTGTTTAGAGAACAAGAGAGGGAGGCAGTTGAAATAGAACGAACCCTTCATAAAAGTTGCATTAGGACAAAGGCCGAATAGGAGGATTACAGAACTGTCTGGGGTAATGTTTCATTAAGGAAGATTTATAATGGGTCATGTAATTATAATTACAACAGACAGATTTTCTTTTACTTCGCATGTGTTAAAACATTCTTCGTGAGTAAAAATTAGTGTTACATTCAAAGAGCTTTAAAACATCAAATAACAATTTCCGTGTGGACTGTAGGGCTATACAAGATGTTCTAATAGAATGTTTTAATAGCGAAATAATAATAAAACGTAAGAAAAAAAAACAGTGAAAAACATTGCACAGATTTTCTCACTCATCCATTCCCTAACCTCTAACCAAATGAAAACTATTCGTTATCAAAACTATAATTTCGGTAGTTTTCAGACAAATAGTAAAAAAAAAATTACTCGGCGTTTTTATATTTTAATTGAATCTAAGCTTGTTTTGCTTTGGTCACAAATCTGTTTTCATCGTAAATCGTATTCGATTAAAATTGAGCTTTGTTTTTTGCCAATTATTTCCGTAATATTTTTTGATTTGCGATTTTGCACACATGTTTTTGATATCTTCATATTACACTAGAGTTTGAATGAAATCGGTAAAGCTGATTTTAAGAAATTACGTATTTTATAACTGCCCCAAAGCCATTTTTTGTTTTGTTTTTTACCAATAGCTCACAAACCAGTATTATTTGAAGAGGTGGCGACTTACAACACGTTTTGTTTGGTTCCAGGAAGCTCCGCTTGAGCAAAATTTATTCTTAAAGCCGATTTTGATAAAATCGTTAAAGCCGAGTTTGATAAAATCGTTAAAGCCGAAGTTATTAAATCGTTAAAGCCGGCTTTGGTAAAATCTTAATTATATGTTTTTCTTATGGAAGCTACTACCAATTTTGAGTTATCTTAAAAATTAAATTAAAAATCTCGATATATGATCAAGATATCCCACATAGCAAATTTGATTAAAATCGGCCAACACGTTTGAGCAGATCAATACACTCATACGACAGACCCCAGACTAGATATCATTCCAAAAACCAGAACTAAAAGATCATACAAATAATACCTCCCACTTTAAATGATTGTCAATGTGAAACCACAAAAATGTTGTGAATTCCACAGAAATAAGTTCTGTTCCCTTAAAATTAACACCCATTTACACTGGTTGTCTACTCTGACAAGATTGAAATTTAATAATTTGGTTTTTTTAAATATTCTACACAAAACCTTTTACAGAGAACCACTTCTGAAATTCAATCATAGCCTTTTCTGTTAACTCGCATTTATCAAATTTTACATTAAATTTATGGAATAAATTTATGGTATATTTGTGGTTTATTTTATAATTTATGGAATTAAATTTTATACTTATAGTTCAATTTAAATTTTTTATTTCGTCGTATACAATAATATTTATGATTCAGAAAAGTGTATGATACGTGAGGTAAATTTAGTCGTTATTTAAATATTGTTGGAAATAATCTACAAAATGTAAGACGGGATCCATGGTTCATTTTAAACTTTTTTCTGAAAACTACCGAAAGGAAATTGTTTTGTTAGGTTAGTATTTCAATTGTAGATGTGAGAAAGTTTATACAAATTTGTTGCAACATTTATTTTATTGATCTTCACAAACTGAATTTAAGTCTACGAAAAAGCACAACTCGATCATTGTTGATGATATCATACAATAGCAGTACAGTTGAAAGTGAACACAGATTTTAGGAATATGTCAAATAATTTTAAAAATCAAAACGCATATTTTAAAAGTGTACTTAACGCTAAATTTAATTTGCATGTAATGTTTTCAACAACTTAAAAATAATAGGTGTAAAAAAATTGCTGTCTTTACCACTCACTCACCCTCAAAACACGAAATAAACATGAACCAAAATTAGTCATCACCATAAATGTCATTTCGGTAGTTTTCAATCAAAACGTTAAAATTAGTCACTGACGTTGTCTTTGAAAATATTCTTGAATGGTAAAATTTACATACGATTTGGGTCATTGCTCTTCAAACTTACCTAAAATTTTAATCGGTAGAGTCAATTCAGAGATATCACGTTTTTGAAGTGAAAACTTCTATTGGCGCGTTGGGTACTTTTTGGGATGGACTTTTTCAATAGAAATCGCGTCACGCACCGTACCGTACCGTAATGGAACTTTTGGGATGGACTTTTTCAATAGAAATCGCGTCACGCACAGTAGCGTTATGCAACCTTAATATATAGACAACGGATACGCGCGCCCCATACGTATTAAAACTAAAAATCTACGAAAAATATTGCACAACTTTTTCAAAATTCACATACATAGTTAAACTAAAATCAATGCAAAAATATTGCACAAACTTTCTCACATACCCATATATATTTTTAAAAAAATCTACGAAAAATATTGCACTAACTTTCTCAAAATTCGCATACATAGTTAAACTAAAATCAATGCAAAAATATCGCACAAACTTTCTCACATACCCATATATATATAAAAACTAAAAATCTAATATTGCACTAACTTTCTCAAACTCATATACATAGTCAAACTAAAATCAATGCAAAAATATTGCACAAACTTTCTCAAAATTCACATACATAGTTAAACTAAAATCATAAGTATATAAGTTCTGTTCAAACAAGTTTTCACTTCTAACGTGTGGTCTTAAGCACACCCAAATTTTTTTTTATAACAGCTTCATGACCGATTACTAACACATGTAACCTACATTGTTTTGAAACCTTCAAATGTAAATATTTCTCGTTTTAGAGCAACATTAACCAAAAACGTTTTAGTATCTTTTTCTGGATTAAATATTCGCTTTCCAAATAATAGTTGAAATTTAATTCATAGATAAACTAGAAATCACAGATTAAAACGTCGTTTGGTGTTTTCACTTTTAATACACGTAAGAATTATTATTGTAATTTTACGTAACAATGAGACTGAAAAAAAAGTTTGTCACTAATTTTTTTAATTATTTAAAATCTCAAACAAAAATTTCAATCTCAAAAGTAATAAACTCTTCTTTTTATAAAACTATATATTAACTAACCAACAGTAAATCTCTGGTAAATTCTTCCAAGACATTCTCCTAACATTCAGTTTTGTTCTCAATAAAAGTGACCTGTTTGTTTTATAACAGAAGTATAATCAATACGACAACTGAAACTCAGTTTAAAAGAAAAGGAACTACACGAATAATTCTAGTCATACCATTTTTCAATTACCTCACATTTCAATTAGGGATAGCTGTTTGTTTCAACATAAAGGAAGTTTACCATGTTGAAACCTCCTCTTGTAACTAACTTGTACATAACTATACACATCTCGTGCAAAACTCAAACTGAGTTCCAGAGGAATATTGACTGCAGAAGAAAGTTGGAGAGCCCAAGTAAGTTTAGCCGTGGTAAAATGGAATAAACAACACCTCTCTCATTCGACCGCAGGTATAAAATGGGAGAGCTCCAAGTCATCGACCCAATCCCCTTTCTACAGTCAATGTGACGGGTTTTCGACTAAACATAAGGTGTGACCATGAGACGATGGTCGCTGATTACCACAAAGCCTGCTCAGCTTTAGATCATTCTCCGCAAACGAGAGCTCCCAGTTCGCCGAAGCTCATCTAAATAGGCAAAGGTGGGTATTGGCTAGTAAGTAAAGTAAATTAAAGATCGATAGTTGTTTCAACATAAAGAAAGTTTACGATGTTGTAAGAAAAGATATTAAGTTCTCTATGAGTATGATTAGACATTTTGTAATTATAATTTGAAACCCATATTACTTCAATTACTCAGTTTAATTAGAAGGGATGGGCTTAAGGTATTTTTATATCACAAATCCATAGCTTAGTTATTGGAACACGTTCGGGCTAAGTGGATGTGCTGTCCACACATGCTGATGGATTTACAAGAAATGTAAATAGGTTATTTCACGTCCAGTGAAGTGTGTATGGATCTAAATCTTCTTACTTAGTTTATTGGTGTTTGATTTTATAAAATATTAGTTTTAATTGAATGTTTCTATTAAACAGAAACCAAGCCGGGGGGGAGACATTTTGCCGGATTAAAAGAATGCTGTTTAAATTTAAATCTTTGGCTGTAACAAATATATATTATATTGATGGACTTTTAAGGGATTTAATCCTGAGACATACAATAACCCTCCCTTTACACATCTAGATGATTTTCTAGCCGGGATATCTTGGGGTTGTACGAACAAAAATAGGTACCTACTTTCAGAAAACTTCTGATTTCTCTGAAAGATGCATAATTCAATGGTAGTAAGTGGTCACGTGCCAAAGTCATAAATCATTAGGTTTTGTATATAAAAAGTTCATTAGTAGCAAATGTTTAACCGATAATCCATCGGTAGCTAAAACAACGAAACTTGGGCAAAGTAAATGCAACTTAACTAAAGATAAAGGCTGGACTGACGATACAATAAAAGGGACATTAATACAGCTATAAGAATATTGTATATAACATTTATATTCCTAGAATGTTACTGAATCCAATGCAACAAGATTCAATCAAATCGATCCAAACCGTTCTCTAATTTATTGGTAACCAACTAGTAATAGACTGTCAGCTTTATTTGTTTAGATTTGGCCAACCCATGAATGTAATTAATAGTTTATAGACCATTTATGATGTAATTAATGGTTAATACAAGGAATCAGATGACTAAATAAATTGAAATTAATTAATCATATGAGCAATTAGTTATAATGAAATAAATATACTGTAAGTAAAATGAATTATAGTAGAGCCTAGCAATACAAGATAGAGAGAGAGAACGCAAGTCATTTAAACAAACTATATAGATCACGAAAACCTAGTAGTATATCAGAAACAAACGCATAAATTATTAACTAAGCTAAATAATAAATTCATCGATTCAAAATGTGTGTATGATTTAAAGAATAATTTGAATAATAAATAAATGACAACTTTAAGAAATTGGAAAATCGAAACAAAAGGCATTGATGAAATTAAATAAAAATTAGTGCTAATTTATTTAAAATTAAATCTAACAGACAATTGTCTACACTAGTAATACATTTCCTTTCTACGTGACTATGTCTTTTATGGACTTACTTCTAGTCATTACGGGTGGGTGACCCCGAGATACTCTCTAGCTGGATCTACAATTTTCTTCATATACCCTTGGGGCATATCATGATCCTTCTCTATCTCTTTCCTATCAGAACTCTTGTTCTCTTCCGACCATGACGCTATTGGAATATTCAAGGGCGAGAGGTCTTTATACAGTGCTCTTCTTTTTTATAACCTTTGATAACTGAGTGGTTTAATCCTTTAAATAACAATAAGGGGGATAGAAGTCTATGTGACTATGTAGTGTAACGTGCTAAAATGGGCACTTTGGTAGACTACTTAAAGTAATACCATATATCATTTTATTTATGTTGAAAAATTCATGTTGAATAGTTTTACGCCGGCCAACAAAAACACCATAAGCAATAGACAAATAGAATGAGAACTATTTTACTGTCACCATCCTTGAAGCTTTAATAAAACGAAGTCTTTAGGTTACTCAGTAATAAATGAACTGCACCCTAATCATAGTTTGGCAGCGATTTTATACAAAGATTTTCAAAAAAAAACCATTACTTATGGATGTTATAGTATGTCGTTTTAATGAATTTTTTGCAAAGGATGCCAAATAATTTTGAAACAAGCTAAGGGCTTCAAGGAAATATAACTTTCACATTTAGGGTCTCCATGGTTGACTGTAAGGGCGAATTTCTTCCGTTACTTTTGCAAGTTACTTATACGATGCTGTTATAAAAAAACACACAAAAAAAAGAAGTAATAAAACTATTCAGAACAACTTGCGATAGCGTAAGAGGTGTTTTCCCAAATGTATTTCCTTGCTTGACCGCGCGTTCAGGTATTTGGTTGTAATTAATTTTCTAGTTTGTCCACACATTCACCGCGAAGGGTTCACACATTCACAAGCATAGAGGACCAAACCCCACCCTCGGCCGGCAGTATAACGTCATCTTTTGATACTTCAAACAATTTTTTTTTTATCGGTAATGCAATAATTACAAAAACAATGTTTATTGAATTGTACGAACAATTCAATACCAAACTATACCAAACATAATAATAAATAAAACACTAATAAAAATTTCGTTTACGCGAGGTGACCATTAAATCCAATTAACTCTTAAAAACTAATCTAATTAATCTAGAATATTGAAATTGTACACGATGTAATTATTTATAAACCAAAATCATGTCATAAATGTTTTGAAATTACCGAGTTATTTTAAGCAATTAAGGGTTGAAAAAATTCTCTGAGTGAAGTACCAAATGAAGATTATTTAAAAAAAAATCAAATATTAAAAAATTAAAAAATAAAAACAAAAACTACTTGACAAACAAATTTAAACTCGATAAGAGAATATAACATACACTTATTTCTAAAGTGAGAATGAAAAATGTCTATCAAAATTTTTGTATATGTATAAGGACGTCATTATAAGAGAAAATTAATTTTTATTAACATATTTCTGCTACTTCCCTGAGTTTATTTACAATATTTGTGAAATATATTCTTGGCCGTATAAATTTGGGAAACCTACTATAAAATAAAATCTTTAGATTTTCTGAATATTTAATCAATCTGTCTAGATCAGATGTAGTTTGTAAGGAGTCCAAATAAAATACTGTTGGTTGCCATCTCCACAAAAACCCCGGTCAAAACTTTATTACTAAGAAAAACAAAATGCACTATAGATATTTTGATACAATATCTATTTTATAAATCGGTTTCACTTGTTTACTTTAAACTGTGGTGAAGTGTAAATTGTGAAAGTCCAGCCCACCATGTCAAACAACTAATTAAAGAAATTAGTTTTCACTAGAATTGTATAAAATATAAAACTAAACTCTCACCACCATCGGGTTCATTCCGTTACTTCATAAAACAATCGTAAACTGTAATTTTTCTTACATGCGATTTTACACACTTATTTCCATTTTAAAAATTAAGTCACCAAATTTGAATCCAAATATCGACCTTTTTAATGGAAATAAACACCTGGTAAATAACTTTGTTGCTTTATTTCCGACAAGAAAATGATTAAACTATTTTTAGTTCAAAGTAATATCGCAACATCCAAGGCCAACGATAAGGGACAAAACTTGACGTAAATTCTTAACAGTCATATATTTACACTTTTTCTTCGCTTTTAGATTAAGTTTAATTATTATAACCATAATATATATCACTAATTAAATAATATAGATTGCAGTGCTTAATTACTGTATATAACAAACTTAGTCATTTTTACAAATTTAGAGTTAATTTAAATATATTGTTTCAATTGTATGAATTTCAAGGAGTGTCTGCCATATACTATTTATAATTTCTGATTACAAAACAAAATTGTATTATTATGGTACGAAAATTTCGATATCGTGTATCTGATAATTGTTTACGTTGATAACTGCTAATAAAACATACATATTCGGAATGATGTCTTAATATCCGTTAAAAAGAATGGGAAATCTCAATAAATAAATATGTGGAACTTGGTGATGGATTTAATTGATGAAATTTTGGTAAAACTTTATATTTCAAAAAGATCCTATTTTGAAAAAATCGAATTTAACATCGATTACTACATATCTGGTTGTCGTATCTGAAAATAAAATCTGAAATATACCTAAATTGTTGAAATTTCTATAATGCCGATTTTAAGAAATTTCGAGGTTATTGGAACTAATTGGAAATCAATATTTGAAAAGTCATTAGAGAAGAGTTACCTATGTAACAGTTAAAATTATTAATAATAAACAGCTCTTGAACAGATAAAACACATACACAATGGAATTGGGACATATTTCAATTTTTAAAAGATCTGTTAGTTCATCATTGGTTTTCTGTATTTGTCTGTCGCACTTCTCAGAATATATTTCTCAAGATCTTTACATATCGAATCCTAGCAGGGATATTTTATGAAACTTTGTCAACATAGAACTGGCTACATAGGTATTTTCGTGGCTCAAGAGACATTATAACTTTTTATTTTTATGAGACCTTTCTTCTTAAATTTCGAGTTCGATTGATATTTGATTTTATGTAAAAGAGTAAGTGTGTGTAATATTTTTGCACCATTTATTGATCACAAATATATTATCTGACAGGCTAATTTACCAAACACGAGAAACTGTATGGAGATTTTATTTAATTTTGAAGTCAACTCTCTGACAATTGCAACAAATAAAATTGTATTTATATATTTTTATAACTTTTCAAAGATACAAAGAGACTGTACTCAATGTATATTCACACAAACACTATTATATTAGTAAAAAAATTTTAAACATCAATAAACAACCAATTTCACAAGTGTTTAATAATAACAATTTCCATGTTATAAGTTTATGTATCAGTAATTTGTATCTAAATGTCGTTATTGTTTCTAATTGTGGGTTATTTAATCTTCTGAATTAGGCCATCATGTTGTTATGCGTTTACCCATTAATATGTTTCATAACAACGTCTTCTTTTCTTATGTCATTAAATTTACATTATTCGTCAATCTGAAAAATATTATTATATTTTATTATTAAATAATATAAAGTAGTTTAAATCATAAAACTCTTTTAAAGAAATTGATATGAAAAAAAGTTCTATTTTGCACTTTACCATATGGTTTTCATGTCTTCAAATTCAACAAATTACAATATCAGTAAATCATTTATTTCTTTACCCTTGTCTTTACCCTTACCTCCAGCAACAGATTAATCCATCAGATTTTCTCAGAATTTCCAGCGTATAATAAATTTTAAAATGATCAAAACAGACGACTTTACCAGTGTGAGTAATTTGTTGATTTCCATAGATAATATGATGATCTTTCTCATTTGTACAATATCCATTTCATTTCTAAAAATAACACTTTCAGGTTTTTCTTAAATACAACTATAAAACATTTCTTTTCAAACACAAGATATAAATAATTATAAATTTGAATATCTAATATTTACACAGTTAATTGATTTAAGATTAAAGATTTCATTAATAATCCATAATTTTAAAAAAAATTATATAATATTGTGTAAAGATGTATGATATATAAGGGGACTATAACACTGTGAAGTAAAATGCAATACACTTACTGAATACTAAATAATACCCGAGCCCCACACTTGACATTATTTACACCATTGTACACATAAGGTACAACAGTTCATAGCTCCAGTCGAGTACTTTAGGTATTTCTGCTGGACATTCCTGTCGGGTGTACCAACTGGACACTCCTGTTGGGCATTCCTGTCGGACTCTCCTGTCGGGTGTACCAGCCGGACACTCCTATCGGGGGTACCAGTTGGACACTCCGGTAAGATGTACCAGTGAAACATTCCTGTAGGGCATTTTAATTAGTTTGCACCTGTTGGGTGTTCTAATGGTGACGTTCCTGTCGGGAATTCCGTTCGGATGCACCTGTTGGTCGTACCAGTGAAACATTCCTGTAGGGCATTTTAATTAGTTTGCACCTGTTGGGTGTTCTAATGGTGACGTTCCTGTCGGGAATTCCGTTCGGATGCACCTGTTGGTCGTACCAGTGAAACATTCCTGTAGGGCATTCTAATTAGTTTGCACCTGTTGGGTGTTCTAATGGTGACGTTCCTGTCGGGAATTCCGTTCGGATGCACCTGTTGGTCGTACCAGTGAAACATTCCTGTAGGGCATTTTAATTAGTTTGCACCTGTTGGGTGTTCTAATGGTGACGTTCCTGTCGGGAATTCCTTTCGGATGCACCTGTTGGTCGTACCAGTGAAACATTCCTGTAGGGCATTTTAATTAGTTTGCACCTGTTGGGTGTTCTAATGGTGACGTTCCTGTCGGGCATTCCGTTCGGATGCACCTGTTGGTCGTACCAGTGAAACATTCCTGTAGGGCATTTTAATTAGTTTGCACCTGTTGGGTGTTCTAATGGTGACGTTCCTGTCGGGCATTCCGTTTGGATACACCTGTTGGTCGTACCAGTGAAACATTCCTGTAGGGCAATCTAATTAGTTTGCACCTGTTGGGTGTTCTAATGGTGACGTTCCTGTAAGGAATTCCGTTCGGATGCACCTGTTGGTCGTACCAGTGAAACATTCCTGTAGGGCATTTTAATTAGTTTGCACCTGTTGGGTGTTCTAATGGTGACGTTCCTGTCGGGAATTCCGTTCGGATGCACCTGTTGGTCGTACCAGTGAAACATTCCTGTAGGGCATTTTAATTAGTTTGCACCAGTTGGGTGTTCTAATGGTGACGTTCCTGTCGGGCATTCCGTTCGGATGCACCTGTTGGTCGTACCAGTGAAACATTCCTGTCGGGCATTTTAATTAGTTGCACCTGTCGGATGTACCAGTTGGATACATCTGCTGGGTGTACCAGTTGGACCCACCTGTTGGGCGTACCAGTTGGACCCATCTGTTGGGCGTACCAGTTGGACCCACCTGCCGGGTGTACCAGTTGGACCCACCTGTCGGGTGTATCAGTTGGACCCACCTGTTGGGCGTACCAGTTGGACACACCTGTCGGATGTACCAGAGGATACTCCTGTCGGGCGTACCGGTTGGATGCTCCTGAAGGGTACTCTTGCCTGAGGCTCTGAACTAGAATATCACATGCATACAAGGATACAAATATTTTTGAAAAATTAATACGTTAGCAATGTAGAATCTTAAAACTTCATTCTGTTCAAAATGTATTTGATAGGATTAACTGGGTTTGAAGGAGGTGCAAGATAACTGTCCCACATGTATACAAACGGCCTAGACTTAAATTGCAAATAACTAATGGCCAACTATGAGGAGAACATTAATTTTATAATTTAACTTTAAATACCAAGTATTTTTCTTATGGAAGTTTTAATAGTACTTATTAATTCCTGTGTTAATTTATTTAGTAATTCTGGTAACCTCCTAATTTACAATAACAACCTTATATTCCCTTAAATTATACAATAATAATTTTAAAAACACACGCATACATGCACACACACACACACACACACACACACAAACACTAAAACTAGTATAGTTACAGTCCTTGATGTTTCTTTGGTTGTAAACTGCAGGTGATCTATCCATTGTCAATTTTATACATAATATACAGCATCTCCATCAATACCTGAATACAGTAGTGTTGGAATTGAATAATGATTAAGAAACTCAGGCATACCAAAAACTACACAACAATTAGACCATTCTAAAATTTGTAAACAAAATGTTAACATGTTTACAAATTTTAGTATGGTCTTATTGTTGTGTAGTGTTTGGTAGGCCTGAGTTTCTTAAGCAATATTCAATTCCAACACTGCAAGAAATCAGTTTCCTTATAAAGTTAATCATATTCCATAAACAATATTTTTCCTCGTATTGAATGTGTTAACATATTTATACCAAAAATGAAAAAAATATTGATTTAACTGAGATAATATGATGAGAGCAACATTAAGAATTTTATTAACTTGTGATATCTCATAATGTTTTAATTATAATAAGCAGTAACAGTTTTATGTACAGAATAATAAATTATCTTTATGCTTATTTCTTTCTTTAGAAATTTGTATGAATGTTTCCTTAGTTACTATAATTAAGTTTTATTTAATTTAATTAATTATATTATTTGTTGGTAGTTTTCTCATTGTTGATAACTTTTAAAAATAAAGAATTAGGAACATTTTGAAAGTCAATGATATTTTTTTATACAACATATATATTTTTAATTTAATTTAACTGGATTTTGAAATTAATTTTTTTTAATTGAAGATTTTAACTATTCATATGATATACAAGGTGCGTTCTAAAATTATGCAAATAAAATTTTTCGTTTGGAAACATAAAAAGTGTGATGACCTTTAGTGAGGAGATTAATATACATGTGAACTTTTTTCACCCTCTGTGAACGTTACTCACTGGTTGTCAAATTTTGAGCAAGGATGAATACTCGACACATGTCAGATTTTCATATTCTCCGAAATCAGGCCATTCTTAGCGAAATTTTCAGGTTAGAGAATGGTCAAATATTACAAGGAGTCATTTTGGGAGAGTAAGAAAATTGACATATCACAGGAATGGTGTTTTTGTTGAAGAAACTCTAACTTAGATGTGGTGAATGAGAGGATGCGTTGTTATGGTGCAGCTGCCAAGTTCTTGTTCACCACAGGTAATGTCTTTTACACCAGACAGCATCACAAAGGCAAAGGAGGAAATCCAAGTTGTCTTTAATATTTGGTAATATTTTGATCAATGTTGAGTACTCATAATCTTCTTCTTCGTCAAAGAAAGCCGTCAAAATTCTTTTGATGTTACTGCACACTATGTTTTGGTCTCGGGGAATTGAATGTTTTCACTGTAATATATATCCATACATCTACGACTCATCAAGCTATTCAGGTAGTCATGATGATTGTTTGCAGAGTTCAACGTAATTTTCAAATGGAGTTGTTTCTGCTTGATCATTAGCAGATTCAGTACAAATTTTATAAACACTCTCTACAAAACCAATTTTTTATTGAAAACAGTATTCTAATATTTGTTCAAAACATATTTATAATTTTTTCAATTTTAAAACCAAATTCTTCGACATTGAGATATTTGACATCAAACACTTAAACGCCACTTTGAAATGGTTCGGTTGAAAAATTAAAAGATATTATGATAAACTAAAAAATAGTTTAACGAATATTAAAACTATTTTGATCAAATTTTAACTAGGTATTTTTAATGTTTTGATTTTTCAAAATTTTATGGTATCCGTCAGGAAGAAAAAACAAAATTATGATTTTCTCAGAATCGACTCTAATTATTTGATCAAATTTTGGTCGATTTTTATCAAAATCGTTAGAGCATATTTTGAGGAAATATAAATTTTGTATTTTATTTTTCTTTACGGCATTTATTCTAAAATTTTGAGTTAACAACAAAATTTTTAAAAATACCTCCAAAAATTCTCACGTACCAAGTTTCATTAAAATCAGACTACGCGTTTGGTCTGTAGAGCACTCCACATACGACTGAAAGATATCATTCCAGAAAATGCTATTTGTGAACTCGGGGACCTCAAAAAGGATTTATCGGCAAAACTATTATATCTAAGTTTGGCTTGTGACATAATTTTCTCTTTACTGCGTATATATGAGAGATTAAAATTTGTTTTCTCTTCAGTGAAACCAGCAACAAATAAAGTAAATAGCCTACATACATTTACAATATCCAACTTTAAAAAATGATATGCAAAAGGTGTTCATTGTGGAGTACCTATATAGTTTGTTGTGAGACCAGGCGATTATTTTTTACAAACAAAAAAAGTCTGTATCAAAAAAACCAATGAGTCATGATGCCATATTTCATGAGTGATGAAGCTATCATGATACCATAATTTAGTAAACACCAATGTGTGTATCAGTCTGGGTATTTTTATTTTTATATATATATAAAAAAAATTATGTTTTAGTTTTTCTTTATTTTAAAGAAATTATACTTTAGTTGAGACTATATTACTTATTTTATATGTAGATATTCTTTTAATTTTATTTTTGCCTTTGTATTCCCTTCAAAAGAAAATAAATAAATTTAAACAAAATAATAATAATAATACAGTATAATCAATCTAAATTTATTTTCAAATTTTCGGTTTACAGAAAAAGTAAAACAGTAGTGGAGCTTATGTTGAAAAACTGAATCAAGTCAATACAAATATATTTTGTCACATATTTATTTATTTTCAAACTCCCTATGACATATATTGAAAAATTGTCGACCGGTTTTAAATCATCAAGCGATTTAATGAAATCTTGCCCTGTAATTGAATAGAACAAATACCTAAATTTTAAGAAAATGTACAATTAAAATTTCAAAATGGCTGAATTTTAATTTTTAAAAGGAGGTCTGCATGCGAACCGACGTAGTTTCACATCAAAGAAAATACCAAAAACCAAATTATTAAATTAGTTTTCATAGTAAACAGGCAAAGCTAGTTGAATGTAGGTTTATACCCATCTTTGTTAGCAACAAGTTATGCACCGTTGTTCTGTAAACGATTAAAAATGTACACATAATACTACTAGAGTACTTTGAATGAAACGTATATACTTTGTAAGTAATTCATTATGTGACACACCTTCCTTTGATGCAATATAAGTTGGTACACATTAATTACTGTGTATTTTAAGTTGAGCCTAAAGTCTAAGCGAACGGGTGTAGTGGAGGCATTAAGGGCCAGTTGAAGGACTCACTGTGTAGGACTTCTCTGTATCAACATTAATACCTGACCCTATTTTGAACTAGACGACAAAAGGTTTCTCACCAAAAACACTATCTGGTGGGTGTTAAATTGTTAAAAAATTAGAACTGAATTGTTAGCTATATTTTTGCAAAATGTTACATGTTGCATATTAGATACTTTTGATTTGAGAAAAAGTTTTTGGATACAGTCGAATTTTAAAGTTATTTGAACAGGAAGGATTGGCAGATTTTGGAATATTTCATGATTGATGCTTGAAAGTTTAGATGAGAGCAATTAAAGAGTTTAATTTCTGAATGTCTAAGCATCTTGTTTGTGGTGGTGTGGTATTTTTTTTTTAAATTTTTTATTGGTGGGTTTACAATAAATTAGTTAGGTTAATCAAAATAGTAATAATTATTGCATTAATTTAATTTATATTTTGTCTTAGTTAAGTACAAAGTAATTCTCTGGATGGAAACTTAAATACAGTCATTAATGATATTTTTGAATTTTTTATAAGGAAATACATTATGTGTTAATTTTTTGTTACAAGCTAGTTTAATTGTTACCTGTATGCATGAATTTAGTTTATTTGTTATTTATTTTAAAGTTGTATAATTTTATTTTAGTATTATCATCCAAACAGACTGTATTTGTACACTATTGTTCTGAATTTTGGTTTGGTTTAGTTTAGAACAAAGTCTGAATGTATTATTAAAAAATATAATAATTACAAAACGTTGAGATTTGTAGATAATAAACCATTTATTATTGTTAAGGTTTGGTGATTTCAGTTTGCATGTAGCATCTTAAAAAATAATCTTCTTTCAGGAACATAAGGAAATTTCCTTTAATAAAACTCTGTGAGGAAACCATTATGATAGTGAACATTATACTCTGATATCATTAGATGGGAATTTATTCTATCAAACAAACATCCCCCTCCGCTCGTATAAACATCATTTTGTTGTCTCGGTTGCTATAGTTTTGCGTTTTAAAAAATAACAAAACACACTTTGTTATATCTCCACCAACGTTCCTTTCATTACCATCACCTTTGTATGCTGTGTAAAATGAGCTGATCGTTTCAACTTAATATACAAAGTTATTCAAACAGCCGCCATTTTAAAATTTACTGACCTACTAAATACAACGTATTGGTCGTCATCTCGCCAAAAATGCTGATTCTTGAACTAACAAAAATTGGTCAAGTTAAAAGACCTTATTTCTCAAAATCAGCTCCAATTTCGTTAATATTTTAATAAAGTACGGAGATTAATCACCCAAACCATAATATAAATATATATATATTTATATAATTATATATAATATTGTTTAAATATGTATGATATATAAGGGACTATAACACTGTGAAGTAAAATGTAATACACTTACTCAACACTAAATAATACCCTTGGCCGCACACTTGGCATTATTTACACCATTGTACACATAAGGTACAACAGTTCATAGCTCCAGTCGAGTACATCTGTCAGGAGTACCAGTCGGACACTCCTGTTGTGCATTCCTGTCGGACACTCCTGTCGGGTGTACCAGCTGGACACTCCTGTCGGGGGTACCAGTTGGACACTCCGGTAAGATGTACCAATGAGACACTCCTGTTGGGCATTCTAATTAGTTTGCACCTGTTGGGTGTTCTAATGGTGACGTTCCTGTCGGGCATTCCGTTCGGATGCACCTGTTGGTCGTACCAGTGAAACATTCCTGTAGGGCATTTTAATTAGTTTGCACCAGTTGGGTGTTCTAATGGTGACGTTCCTGTCGGGCATTCCGTTCGGATGCACCTGTTGGTCGTACCAGTGAAACATTCCTGTAGAGCATTTTAATTAGTTTGCACCTGTTGGGTGTTCTAATGGGGACGTTCCTGTCGGGCATTCCGTTCGGATGCACCTGTTGGTCGTACCAGTGAAACATTCCTGTAGAGCATTCTAATTAGTTTGCACCTGTTGGGTGTTCTAATGGTGACGTTCCTGTCGGGCATTCCGTTCGGATGCACCTGTTGGTCGTACCAGCGAAACATTCCTGTAGGGCATTTTAATTAGTTTGCACCTGTTGGGTGTTCTAATGGTGACGTTCCTGTCGGGCATTCCGTTCGGATGCACCTGTTGGTCGTACCAGTGAAACATTCCTGTAGAGCATTCTAATTAGTTTGCACCTGTTGGGTGTTCTAATGGTGACGTTCCTGTCGGGCATTCCGTTCGGATGCACCTGTTGGTCGTACCAGCGAAACATTCCTGTAGGGCATTTTAATTAGTTTGCACCTGTTGGGTGTTCTAATGGTGACGTTCCTGTCGGGCATTCCGTTCGGATGCACCTGTTGGTCGTACCAGTGAAACATTCCTGTAGGGCATTTTAATTAGTTTGCACCAGTTGGGTGTACTAATGGTGACGTTCCTGTCGGGCATTTTAATTAGTTTGCAACCTGTTGGGTGTTCTAATGGTGACGTTCCTGTCGGGCATACCGTTCGGATGCACCTGTTGGTCGTACTAGTGAAACATTCCTGTAGGGCATTTTAATTAGTTTGCACCTGTTGGGTGTTCTAATGGTGACGTTCCTGTCGAGCATTCCGTTCGGTTGCACCTGTTGGTCGTACCAGTGAAACATTCCTGTAGAGCATTCTAATTAGTTTGCACCTGTTGGGTGTTCTAATGGTGACGTTCCTGTCGGGCATTCCGTTCGAATGCACCTGTCGGTCGTACCAGCGAAACATTCCTGGAGGGCATTCTAATTAGTTTGCACCTGTTGGGTGTTCTAATGGTGACGTTCCTGTCGGGCATTCCGTTCGGATGCACCTGTTGGTCGTACCAGCGAAACATTCCTGTAGGGCATTTTAATTAGTTTGCACCTGTTGAGTGTTCTAATGGTGACGTTCCTGTCGGGCATTCCGTTCGGATGCACCTGTTGGTCGTACCAGCGAAACATTCCTGTAGGGCATTTTAATTAGTTTGCACCTGTTGGGTGTTCTAATGGTGACGTTCCTGTCGGGCATTCCGTTCGGATGCACCTGTTGGTCGTACCAGCGAAACATTCCTGTAGGGCATTTTAATTAGTTTGCACCTGTTGGGTGTTCTAATGGTGACGTTCCTGTCGGGCATTCCGTTCGGATGCACCTGTTGGTCGTACCAGTGAAACATTCCTGTAGAGCATTCTAATTAGTTTGCACCTGTTGGGTGTTCTAATGGTGACGTTCCTGTCGGGCATTCCGTTCGGATGCACCTGTCGGTCGTACCAGTGAAACATTCCTGTAGAGCATTTTAATTAGTTTGCACCTGTTGGGTGTTCTAATGGTGACGTTCCTGTCGGGCATTCCGTTCGGATGCACCTGTTGGTCGTACCAGTGAAACATTCCTGTAGAGCATTTTAATTAGTTTGCACCAGTTGGGTGTTCTAATGGTGACGTTCCTGTCGGGCATTTTAATTAGTTTGCAACCTGTTGGGTGTTCTAATGGTGACGTTCCTGTCGGGCATTCCGTTCGGATGCACCTGTTGGTCGTACCAGTGAAACATTCCTGTAGAGCATTTTAATTAGTTTGCACCTGTTGGGTGTTCTAATGGTGACGTTCCTGTCGGGCATTTTAATTAGTTTGCACTGTTGGGTGTTCTAATGGTGACGTTCCTGTCGGGCATTTTAATTAGTTTGCACCTGTTGGGTGTTCTAATGGTGACGTTCCTGTCGGGCATTTTAATTAGTTTGCACCTGTTGGGTGTTCTAATGGTGACGTTCCTGTCGGGCATTCCGTTCGGATGCACCTGTTGGTCGTACCAGCGAAACATTCCTGTAGGGCATTTTAATTAGTTTGCACCTGTTGGGTGTTCTAATGGTGACGTTCCTGTCGGGCATTCCGTTCGGATGCACCTGTTGGTCGTACCAGTGAAACATTCCTGTAGAGCATTCTAATTAGTTTGCACCTGTTGGGTGTTCTAATGGTGACGTTCCTGTCGGGCATTCCGTTCGGATGCACCTGTCGGTCGTACCAGTGAAACATTCCTGTAGAGCATTTTAATTAGTTTGCACCTGTTGGGTGTTCTAATGGTGACGTTCCTGTCGGGCATTCCGTTCGGATGCACCTGTTGGTCGTACCAGTGAAACATTCCTGTAGAGCATTTTAATTAGTTTGCACCTGTTGGGTGTTCTAATGGTGACGTTCCTGTCGGGCATTTTAATTAGTTTGCACCTGTTGGGTGTTCTAATGGTGACGTTCCTGTCGGGCATTTTAATTAGTTTGCACCTGTTGGGTGTTCTAATGGTGACGTTCCTGTCGGGCATTTTAATTAGTTTGCACCTGTTTGGTGTTCTAATAGTGACGTTCCTGTCGGGCATTCCGTTCGGATGCACCTGTTGGTCGTACCAGCGAAACATTCCTGTAGGGCATTTTAATTAGTTTGCACCTGTTGGGTGTTCTAATGGTGACGTTCCTGTCGGGCATTCCGTTCGGATGCACCTGTTGGTCGTACCAGTGAAACATTCCTGTAGAGCATTCTAATTAGTTTGCACCTGTTGGGTGTTCTAATGGTGACGTTCCTGTCGGGCATTCCGTTCGGATGCACCTGTCGGTCGTACCAGTGAAACATTCCTGTAGAGCATTTTAATTAGTTTGCACCTGTTGGGTGTTCTAATGGTGACGTTCCTGTCGGGCATTTTAATTAGTTTGCAACCTGTTGGGTGTTCTAATGGTGACGTTCCTGTCGGGCATTCCGTTCGGATGCACCTGTTGGTCGTACCAGTGAAACATTCCTGTAGAGCATTTTAATTAGTTTGCACCTGTTGGGTGTTCTAATGGTGACGTTCCTGTCGGGCATTTTAATTAGTTTGCACCTGTTGGGTGTTCTAATGGTGACGTTCCTGTCGGGCATTCCGTTCGGATGCACCTGTTGGTCGTACCAGTGAAACATTCCTGTAGGGCATTTTAATTAGTTTGCACCTGTTGGGTGTTCTAATGGTGACGTTCCTGTCGGGCATTCCGTTCGGATGCACCTGTTGGTCGTACCAGTGAAACATTCCTGTAGGGCATTTTAATTAGTTTGCACCAGTTGGGTGTACTAATGGTGACGTTCCTGTCGGGCATTTTAATTAGTTTGCAACCTGTTGGGTGTTCTAATGGTGACGTTCCTGTCGGGCATACCGTTCGGATGCACCTGTTGGTCGTACCAGTGAAACATTCCTGTAGGGCATTTTAATTAGTTTGCACCTGTTGGGTGTTCTAATGGTGACGTTCCTGTCGAGCATTCCGTTCGGTTGCACCTGTTGGTCGTACCAGTGAAACATTCCTGTAGAGCATTTTAATTAGTTTGCACCTGTTGGGTGTTCTAATGGTGACGTTCCTGTCGGGCATTCCGTTAGGATGCACCTGTCGGTCGTACCAGTGAAACATTCCTGTAGAGCATTTTAATTAGTTTGCACCTGTTGGGTGTTCTAATGGTGACGTTCCTGTCGGGCATTCCGTTCGGATGCACCTGTTGGTCGTACCAGTGAAACATTCCTTTAGGGCATTTTAATTAGTTTGCACCTGTTGGGTGTTCTAATGGTGACGTTCCTGTCGGGCATTCCGTTCGGATGCACCTGTTGGTCGTACCAGTGAAACATTCCTGTAGAGCATTTTAATTAGTTTGCACCTGTTGGGTGTTCTAATGGTGACGTTCCTGTCGGGCATTCCGTTCGGATGCACCTGTCGGTCGTACCAGTGAAACATTCCTGTAGGGCATTTTAATTAGTTTGCACCAGTTGGGTGTTCTAATGGTGACGTTCCTGTAGGGCATTTTAATTAGTTTGCAACCTGTTGGGTGTTCTAATGGTGACGTTCCTGTCGGGCATTCCGTTCGGATGCACCTGTCGGTCGTACCAGTGAAACATTCCTGTAGGGCATTTTAATTAGTTTGCACCAGTTGGGTGTTCTAATGGTGACGTTCCTGTAGGGCATTTTAATTAGTTTGCACCTGTTGGTCGTACCAGTGAAACATTCCTGTAGGGCATTTTAATTAGTTTGCACCTGTTGGGTGTTCTAATGGTGACGTTCCTGTCGGGCATTCCGTTCGGATGCACCTGTCGGTCGTACCAGTGAAACATTCCTGTAGGGCATTTTAATTAGTTTGCACCAGTTGGGTGTTCTAATGGTGACGTTCCTGTAGAGCATTCTAATTAGTTTGCACCAGTTGGGTGTTCTAATGGTGACGTTCCTGTCGGGCATTCCGTTCGGATGCACCTGTTGGTCGTACCAGTGAAACATTCCTGTAGGGCATTTTAATTAGTTTGCACCAGTTGGGTGTTCTATGGTGACGTTCCTGTCGGGCATTCTGTTCGGATGCACCTGTCGGTCGTACCAGTGAAACATTCCTGTAGGGCATTTTAATTAGTTTGCACCAGTTGGGTGTTCTAATGGTGACGTTCCTGTCGGGCATTCCGTTCGGATGCACCTGTCGGTCGTACCAGCGAAACATTCCTGTAGGGCATTCTAATTAGTTTGCACCTGTTGGGTGTTCTAATGGTGACGTTCCTGTCGGGCATTCCGTTCGGATGCACCTGTTGGTCGTACCAGTGAAACATTCCTGTAGGGCATTCTAATTAGTTTGCACCTGTTGGGTGTTCTAATGGTGACGTTCCTGTCGGGCATTCCGTTCGGATGCACCTGTTGGTCGTACCAGTGAAACATTCCTGTAGGGCATTCTAATTAGTTTGCACCTGTTGGGTGTTCCAATGGTGACGTTCCTGTCGGGCATTCCGTTCGGATGCACCTGTTGGTCGTACCAGTGAAACATTCCTGTAGGGCATTCTAATTAGTTTGCACCTGTTGGGTGTTCTAATGGTGACGTTCCTGTCGGGCATTCCGTTCGGATGCACCTGTTGGTCGTACCAGTGAAACATTCCTGTAGGGCATTCTAATTAGTTTGCACCTGTTGGGTGTTCTAATGGTGACGTTCCTGTCGGGCATTCTGTTCGGATGCACCTGTTGGTCGTACCAGTGAAACATTCCTGTAGGGCATTTTAATTAGTTTGCACCTGTTGGGTGTTCTAATGGTGACGTTCCTGTCGGGCATTCCGTTCGGTTGCACCTGTTGGTCGTACCAGTGAAACATTCCTGTAGGGCATTTTAATTAGTTTGCACCAGTTGGGTGTTCTATGGTGACGTTCCTGTCGGGCATTCCGTTCGGTTGCACCTGTTGGTCGTACCAGTGAAACATTCCTGTAGGGCATTTTAATTAGTTTGCACCAGTTGGGTGTTCTATGGTGACGTTCCTGTCGGGCATTCCGTTCGGATGCACCTGTTGGTCGTACCAGTGAAACATTCCTGTAGGGCATTTTAATTAGTTTGCACCTGTTGGGTGTTCTAATGGTGACGTTCCTGTCGAGCATTCCGTTCGGTTGCACCTGTTGGTCGTACCAGTGAAACATTCCTGTAGGGCATTTTAATTAGTTTGCACCTGTTGGGTGTTCCAATGGTGACGTTCCTGTCGAGCATTCCGTTCGGATGCACCTGTCGGTCGTACCAGTGAGAAATTCCTGTCGGGCATTCTAATCAGTTGCACCTGTCGGATGTAACAGTTGGATACATCTGCCGGGTGTACCAGTTGGGCCCACCTGTTGGGCGTACAAGTTGGACACTCCTGCCGGGTGTACCATTTGGACCCACCTGTTGGGCGTACCAGTTAGACACTCCTGTCGGGTGCACCAGAGGATACTCCTGTGGGGCGTACCGGTTGGATGCTCCTGTTGGGTACTCGTGCCTGAAGCTCTGAACTAGAATATCAAATGCATACCAGGATACAAACAATCTCAAATTTTCAACTAAATATTTTCAAAACTCAAGATATTTTTGAAAAATTAATACATTAGCAATGTAGAATCTTAAAACTTAATTCTTTTCAAAATGTATTTGATAAGATTGAAACAAATTTCATAATATTAACTGGTTTTGAAGGAGGTGCGAGATAACATTCCCACATGTATACAAACGGCCTAGAGTTATCTTAAAATGCAAATAACTAATAGCCAACTATGAGAACATTCATTTTAAAGTTTAACTTTAAATACCAAGTATTTTCCTTATGGAAGTTTTAATAGTTGGTGTTCTTATTAATATTCCTGTGTTAATTTATTTAGTAATTCTGGTAACCTCCTAATTTACAATAACACCTCCTATCCCCCCCCCCCACACACACACACGCCCAAGTCGTTTTCATATCAGGCCTAAACTCTTTTATTTTTCATTCTGTTCTTGATATTTTGAGCTGAATACTGATAATTGGTAATTGCTTGAAATCCAGATGAACTTCAGTCCCATCAAAAATTAAGTTAAGCTCTGGACAAGTTTCTTCCACGTGTTTCATTCAATTAGGCTTCATTATTCCATACGAAACCTTTTTTACGATATAATACTGTATTTCCAAAGTTCCATTGATTAAAATTATGTAATATTTCTGCTGTTTCAAGTTTGTATTTAAAATTAAGTCTGTCGTCCATCTTGTGATTTTATGTTGAGCTGAAAGTAGGCCTTTGTCTCATATCCAACTGAACCGTTCCAACAAGTTAGGTTATGTTTACAAAATTAGTTTGGGGGATGTCTCTTCACTATATTTTGCGTTCAGTAAACTAGTTACCGTTATTAAAACACCTGATTTGAAATGTACCAATATGTTTTATAATTTACTTTAGCGAGAGATTTAATAAAGTGTGGTGTTTAATTTGCATATACTTTGACTAATAAATATTGTTTCTATGGTTTCATTTTCAAAACCAAAAGTATTGTTGTAAGATTTAGTTAACAATTGATACATACAATGCCATATCCAGCTGACGTCAAGAAAGTATATAATTAATTTCAAGGGTCAGAAAAACTGTGTAACAACTGTTTTAAACAAACTTTCCCTACTGGGTAGGATTCCTTGATCTATCAATAAAATTTAACAGTTTCTACAAGGCCCAATAAACCAATTTTTGCTTGTCATGCATATAACAAATGTGTATCCTACATTATGTTTTATAAAGTTATGGATCTTTTTCAATATATTTTAAATAAGATTATACCCGTCATAAATCCTCAGCAAGCAATAAATATTCATGACACCCCTCGTAAAATTTCAACTATGGAGTTATTGAAAGTGAAAATAGATTCTCAACAATAAATATTTCAAAAATGACAAGCTACTTCTATCACATTTTGATTAACTATTAGGGTCATGACCTAAACAAAAATTTAATTAAGCAGGAACTTTACATAAATAAAAAGTAAATACCGATGATTTATTACTAGTTAAATCAAAAAGTAAAATAAAATGACGGTTCTGGAATAATTTGTAAAAAAAAAACGAATCTTGATCACTGTCATTGAAAACTCGATTTAAATCCAAATAAGATTTAAGCTTAGAGTGAATCTAAATTAAAATTTACGGCACATTTTGGCTCTATTTGATGGGATAATACATAACATTACATTGTTTTGATACAGTTCACCTGTTCACCTAAATGTAGAAAGACCAGTTTCGGTACACGCTGTAGAACATTGACAAAGTATTAAACATTGTTCTAACAATAAGGCCATAATATAATAAATTATTACCTTCCGACATAAAAAATTTTTTAAATAGGATAAGCTGAGCTAGCTGACTAATAAATACTATAGACAAACATTTCAGAGGGACTAATTTGATAATTAAAATACAGTCAATTATTAATACTAATGATATTAATTATAAAAACCGACCATTTGTAATTATAATTCTTTATAAATAAACTTATATTTGAGGCCCCTTATCATATATGTAGTGTCAAATTATATACATAAGAGCAACTTTAAAAAAATAAAAATTATAGGTGTGTAATATTTTTCCATTTTTGAAATTTACCATAGTTTATATTTCATCATAATCTATATTTTACTATACTATATTTTTACTACACTCTATATTTTACCATACTTTATATTATGGCATATTTTATATTCTACTGTACTCTATATTTTTTTCATATTCTATATTTGCCTTACTCTATATTTTGTTATGCTTTATATTATGCCATAATCAATCTATTTTTGACATACTCTATATTATGTCATACACTGTATAATGTCAAACTCTATATTTTCCATACTTTATGTTATACCATAATCTATGTTTTACCATACTCTATGTTGTTATGTTTCAGGTAGGACACTATAAATATATACTATATATATATATATATATATATATATATATATACAAAAATCCCTGACAGCACTTTAAATATACTAAACAAAACTTGTAGAAACTTTGCAATTAATTGTTAGTTATTGAAACACTCCCATTTCCATAACTAACAATTTGTCCAACAAGATGACGCCCAAGTTTATTGTAATTATCTTCAGTTAGCACACGTGCTCGAGTGGTTTGTGTAATAGCTGTCGAATATGATCACTGAAGTCAGTTATGTAAAAATAAGCCGGATTGTTGTTTACTGTATTCACCACCAGTAGTTTACCTTTTAACATCGATGGTCTAAGTTCGTTTTCTTGGCAATTATTCTTTTACAAAGTTCCACAAAGGTTTGAGTTATTAATCTTCACATTTCACTAAAGTTTGAACAAAATCGGTAGAGTTGATTTTGAGTAATTGCGTATTTTATGGTACTTATGACCTTTTGGTTTTTCTACACACAACTCACTAACTGGGATATTTAGAGAGACGGTGAACAATACGTTGTATCTGTGTCCATAGAGTGTACACAAATCAAATTTTATTAAAATCAGTCCACCCGTTTGAGTTGCACATTCGGCACACGACAGACGACAGACATTAAAACAAAACGTGTGAGCTATGTAGTACCAGACAGACATCATTCCAAAACAGATATATCTGCTAAAAACTTAACAGATATTTAGACCAATGACATATCTTTCTCTATACTATGTACATGTGTAAAGTAAAAGCAGCCAGTTTGAATAAAATTAAGTACGAAGAAAGAATATTTTTCAATATAAATATAAATTTAAAAGTAAAGAATTTTACAATATTTTACAAACAAACAGATGAAATTATATTTATTTTTATTTAATATTTTGTACAATTTTTATTATTTTTTTATATTTACTGGCATAGGTTATAGATTTTGATCGATGCTTCAAGTAGGCAATCATGATGTGGATAAATGTTTTATATATAAATGATTTTCTGTCCGAAAAATGTCTGGCATAAAAAAAAAAAAGACACCACAATAAAATATCTGAATTTTTTTATATCTGCCAATCGTTAGCTGGACCACAATAACGTTGTCCCTATACCATTATGCATTATTCATTGCTACAGTACAAAAAACTTTTCATCTCTTGATAATATTAGAATCGTTTATTTCAATAATTGTAGTCTACTAATATACTAATAGGTTGGGATTTCAAAATACACCAACTTAGATTATAATATTAATGGCTGTATTGTTGATTAGCTTATTCGGATATTGGCCATCATTTGTAACTATAAAAACTAATACATGACGTTTCGAGAGTATGAAACAACGCTCGTTATTAGTGAAAATACCTAGACCATAACCAACAAGAAAAGAGCCAACATATCCAAATACCAAATATCCTAGGGCCATGTTGGAAACTCAAACTAATACTATTGACCTAAAAAGGAACCCAGGGCTAAAAATAGACCTGAAGTGTCAAAATAACAGTTTAAATTACCTTCTCCATATTCTTAATTTTTGTATAAATGGACTGAAATATCTCATACATATTGTAAACAAGTTGATAAGCACCATTATCGTACTTACCAAGCCCTGTAAATGTAATCATCCAAGTAGATCCTCTAAATAATGAAATTCCAAAAGTTGGTCTCTTGGGTCTTGTAGGAAATGTTAAATTCTAACCAGAAGAGTAATTTTCTTTAAAATAGTTGTTACACAAGTTTTCAGTATCTCGTAATTGTGTATATCACTACTTCCTTGACGTCAGCTAAACTGTAACAGGCCTGGTAGATAATATATATTAATAAGTATCCACTCGTTTCATTCGTGTCCATCGTTTTTGGTATGGCGAGCCAAGACGTTGTATATACGGGGTGTACAAAAAGTCCCGCACCAGTTTAATATTTTTTGTTTAAATGACACTGGAAAGCTGAAAACCTGGACTTACACTGTGAATCTAAAGAACTATTGTTGCACATCATGAGTGACAGCGTAAGACCAGGGGGGGCGTCCCATAAGGAGTACAAAGGATATCTTAAATAAAAATATAGGCCGAGTTGTACATCATTTTAAAGGCAGAGTACTCCACTGGCAGAGTTTAATGCAGCAAACCGCACTTCAAAAGGTTGATCCAATACAAAATGGCGGATGATCAAAGGTTTACTTGGTTGTAGCGAGGCATTTTGTTAGTAACCCTAATCCGTTGGTCAAATTTAATTAGATTAGACAAATTTAATATTAAGAAAACTTTTGGCTAATTTTCTTCAAAATTTACCCTCAAAATAAACCAAAAATTAACGTCGTTTGGGGCTTTTCGAACTAATGCTGGGTTGAATATTGTTGTTTCCCTAAGCGACAAACCAAACAGTTTTGAGGAACGCACCGCTCTGTCAGTTTTTGGTGAAAGACACACACACACACACACACACACACATACAAGATTGGAGACAAGATTGGGGTTATGGTAAGGTTAAGTCATGTACCTATTGAAAAGGCTGTGGCCAAAAGTCACGTGACCAAATGGAGGCTCCTGATTGACCATGTTCTAATGTAGGGCCTATCGGAATTTCAACTAACATTTAAAAAAATTGTGGTTGGAAGAAGTGCGAAAAATGTCATTCTTTAATACAGTGTTCGATTTATGGACAATAAATTACTCCAAAACGTATTCCAGAGTATGGCTCGTCAGGATTCCCAAAAGTCCAAAGTCAAAAACGTCAAACGACAAAAGGTTTGTGTAGAGTGTATCAAAATTCAAAACGGCTAGTTTGTCGACAAGTTCATTATCATATCACTGACCAATTGAACATAGACTTTGTCTTGAATATGTGTAAATTTGATTAGAATTGAGAAATAAATTGTCAAAAATAAAATTTCAAACCCGTACTGACTAAATACTTTATTTCAACAATATTATAAGTTCCTAACCTAGCCTATATAGCAACGTTCAATTGCATTTATTCTTTTTAATGGGGGAAAATGACACATCTGACTACACCTAAAGATTTTACAATTAGTATTTAATTTTCTTTCCCCCAAAAACCATACTCCACTACTTTGTGAGCACTAGGTGTGTTTTTGGTTGTATTGTTGTGTCAGCTAATATAACTACAAGTCATCTAATAGGATCAAAAAAACTTGTTTTTAGTGTACGACGAAATTAGGTTAACATTATAAGTAAAGTTTTTCAACGAAGACATTAATCACATTATGTAAAGTAGAGGGCATAACAGACTTTAAGTAAATTATACATAGACTTCTTTTAAGAATAACTTTGTTTATTTCTTAATAAATAATATTATTAGAAGGAGTTAAGCGCTCGGTAAATCTACGTAATAGTTGCATTAAGGTAAAATAAACTAGAATATATTTAGCAATGCAGTAAAATATTACCATTTGGTTCTGTCATGTTCTTATTTTGTTTTAGTTAAACGCGTTTCGATGTCGGAACCCCATCTTCAGTATTTCACGCGTAAAAGGTCGTTAAACCGTTAAAACAAACACAATACATACACATATACATCATTACATAAATCAAAGTTTGTGGGTACTTTTGTTTGTCCTGCTAGACAACGAATACTGTGTTATGTTATAACCTTTGATGTAGGTTTTATCTATTTTGTTAGTTCTTTATTGGCGTCACGTACAAAGTATTGTACTGGTAAGATAGTTGAACATTAAGTATATTTCCCGGAGAGCGTTTAAAAGCTTTGTAAATCTTAAATTCTTCAAAGGTATTTATAATTCGTTCTTTTTTGCAAATGTGTAATTGGTTCCAAAATTTGATTATGAATGGTTGTTGTTAATTACATGTTGAGCAAAACTTGACTTATTGCAGTTCAAGTTGTTTTTAGGCACATATGCTTTAAAACGTTCCATGAATGTTCTGCCTGTTTGTCCATTGTAGAAACATTCACAGTAGCTACTTACTTACTACCTATTTCCTACAACTGATTATTTCCTTTCACTAGGTATTTTTGGATTGTTAAGCAATTTTTTTTGATATTATTATTAGTGCGATGTGTAACAATGAAGTTGTGCTTGGCAAAGCATTTTTTAAAATTGTAGGCACTATATTTCTATATCCGTTGGCTACAAGCTTATTATTATTTTTATCAATTTCAGCATGGTGATTTGTTGTTGTTGTTTTTTTTTGTTTTTTTTTAAGACAAAAGAAGTCACATGACCGAACCGAATGTAATATTTTACATGGTATAAAACATGTATGGGTGTCATTAGATGTTTTAAAAGTTTGGTTATTGAACAACTTACGGGTGAAATTATTTTAAAATACCTGTTTTTAACATTTGAAAGTTGGTAGTAGCCATTTGAAATTCTAGTTAACTAACTTGTTTAATAGCTGGAAAAATAATGGCGTGCGCACACACAGACACTCATACAGGGTATCTGTATTACAAATTTGCTAATAATAACGAAACATGTTATGAAACTAATTAAACATTTTATGTTTCGCAGTGTGTTGGAACAGAATAGAAATAATACATCTCCCGGTAACATTAAGTCTATCTCTCTCCCGAGGGACACATTAATCAGCGTCTAACCTTACTGACCTCGCTGAGATAATGAAATAATGAGAGTTGGGAGAATATTCAATCAACAATTCCAACAGTCTTGCCAACTTCAGTTCGTTAATTATTTGTGGTGTTAATTTTAGCAGTATTTTATAACTGTCAACAAACAAGCGTTATTTTATGAGTATGATTTAATCGTACATTTGTGTTTATAAAAACTAATACCTCGGAGACTCAGTTATAGTGACTGATGGTGTGACAATCCTGCACCTTTTATATGTAGTCTTATGTTAGATCCTTATTTTTCATGTTTTATATTAGGGCTCCTGACCAACTCAAATCCTTTTCTGACCTTGACGCTAAGAGAATATTTGAGGGCTTGGGGTCTTATTTTACTTTCTTTTCTTCCTTTGTTTTATAAGGCAATGATGATCAAGAAGTTTCCGCCTGTAAACAACTAAAAAAGAGAATAACTCGTACACGTTTTATTTTTTTCATGATTTATCACTTGATAATGGAAGTTGATTTATACTCTCAAAACGTCTTGTGTTAGTTTTCATATACTCAAATTATTGACAATTGTGTCTCAAATTATATCTTTGTGTTCTAAGATGATCTTGAGTTTTCATGTAGAGTTTATTGAAGTAGAGTCCGCAATATGATACATCCAGTGTGGATAACCTTATTGAGCTATACAATAATCGACTTTTGAATAATTTAAATATCTCTAGTGATATCGATACATGTTTAATGTTTGAATTATTTCCACTGAAGAGCAGCACAGGACGCTGAAAGGAATTGGTATGCGCTACATATCCTTCAATTCTGTTCTCGCACAAGATCTGAATATTGAAATGGATTTCTGTAACATTTAAAGTTTCTTTTCGTAGTGGATATACGGATAAAGAGTTATAACAGCTTTGTAGGTCTATGATCAAGATCTTCTGATTATTAGAAGGCACCAAACTGACAGACAAAATTCTTACTTTTATTTCATTTATTTTTTTTATATGAATTAGCCAATTTTTCAATTCTAGCCTTGTTCCACTTTTTGACCGGATTTAGCAGCACTTTTCTACAGAAGTTTACACATGTCATTTCAAAATATGTGAAAATATAAATTTTTATTCAAGAAAATAACCAAATTTATTGAGTATTAAAATTATTTGTTAATGTTGGATTGTTCGAAAATTGAATATGGTTAATTAGATATTTTTTATCATATGTGTACATAAAACTAACACACAACGTTCCGAGAGAATAAATAAAGCCCCTTTATGTTCTGATAAATCTAGAACATGAAAGAATTGAACACCAAAACAGCATATTAGCCTAAGGCCATGTTGGAAACTAAAAATAAGACTATTAGATCTTAGGAAAACACCATGACAGCCTTATATCCAAAGACCACGTTTTGGAAACTAAAACTAAAACTAATAAAGTTTAAAATAACACAATCGAATAGCCTAGACCCATGTTGGAAACTAAAACTAATAACCCTAAGAAAAACACCAACAGAATATTGTAGTATGGGGCTACGTTAAGGAAATCACCTTGACAGCCTAATATCCAAAGACCATGTTTTGGAAACTAAAACTAAAACTAATAAAGTTTAAAATAACACAATCGAATAGCCTAGACCCATGTTGGAAACTAAAACTAATAACCCTAAGAAAAACACCAACAGAATATTGTAGTATGGGGCTACGTTAAGGAAACCACCTTGACAGCCTTATATCCAAAGACCACGTTTTGGAAACTAAAACTAAAACTAATAAAGTTTAAAATAACACAATCGAATAGCCTAGACCCATGTTGGAAACTAAAACTAATAACCCTAAGAAAAACACCAACAGAATATTGTAGTATGGGGCTACGTTAAGGAAAACACCATGACAGCCTTATATCCAAAGACCATGTTTTGGAAACTAAAACTAATAAAGTTTAAAATAACACAATCGAATAGCCTAGGCCCATGTTGGAAACTAAAACTAATAACCCTAAGAAAAACACCAACAGAATATTGTAGTCTGGGGCTACGTTAAGGAAAACACCATGACAGCCTTAGCCTATATCCAAAGACCATGTTTTGGAAACTAAAACTATAACTAATAAAGTTTAAAATAACACAATCGAATAGCCTAGACCCATGTTGGAAACTAAAACTAATAACCATAAGAAAAACACCAACAGAATCTTGTAGTCTGGGGCTACGTTAAGGAAAACACCATGACAGCCTTATATCCAAAGACCATGTTTTGGAAACTAAAACTAATAAAGTTTAAAATAACACAATCGAATAGCCTAGACCCATGTTGGAAACTAAAACTAATAACCATAAGAAAAACACCAACAGAATCTTGTAGTCTGGGGCTACGTTAAGGAAAACACCATGACAGCCTTATATCCAAAGACCATGTTTTGGAAACTAAAACTAATAAAGTTTAAAATAACACAATCGAATAGCCTAGACCCATGTTGGAAACTAAAACTAAAACCCTAAGAAAAACACCAACAGAGTCTTGTAGTCTGGGGCTACGTTAAGGAAAACACCATGACAGCCTTATATCCAAAGACCATGTTTTGGAAACTAAAACTAAAACTAATAAAGTTTAAAATAACACAATCGAATAGCCTAGGCCCATGTTGGAAACTAAAACTAATAACCCTAAGAAAAACACCAACAGAATCTTGTAGTCTGGGGCTACGTTAAGGAAAACACCATGACAGCCTTAGCATATATCTTAAGACCATGTTTTGGAAACTAAAACTAAAACTAATAAAGTTTAAAATAACACAATCGAATAGCCTAGACCCATGTTGGAAACTAAAACTAATAACCATAAGAAAAACACCAACAGAATATTGTAGTCTGGGGCTACGTTAAGGAAAACACCATGACAGCCTTAGCCTATATCCAAAGACCATGTTTTGGAAACTAAAACTATAACTAATAAAGTTTAAAATAACACAATCGAATAGCCTAGACCCATGTTGGAAACTAAAACTAATAACCATAAGAAAAACACCAACAGAATCTTGTAGTCTGGGGCTACGTTAAGGAAAACACCATGACAGCCTTATATCCAAAGACCATGTTTTGGAAACTAAAACTAATAAAGTTTAAAATAACACAATCGAATAGCCTAGGCCCATGTTGGAAACTAAAACTAATAACCCTAAGAAAAACACCAACAGAATCTTGTAGTCTGGGGCTACGTTAAGGAAAACACCATGACAGCCTTAGCCTATATCTTAAGACCATGTTTTGGAAACTAAAACTAAAACTAATAAAGTTTAAAATAACACAATCGAATAGCCTAGACCCATGTTGGAAACTAAAACTAATAACCATAAGAAAAACACCAACAGAATATTGTAGTATGGGGCTACGTTAAGGAAACCACCTTGACAGCCTTATATCCAAAGACCACGTTTTGGAAACTAAAACTAAAACTAATAAAGTTTAAAATAACACAATCGAATAGCCTAGACCCATGTTGGAAACTAAAACTAATAACCCTAAGAAAAACACCAACAGAATATTGTAGTATGGGGCTACGTTAAGGAAAACACCATGACAGCCTTATATCCAAAGACCATGTTTTGGAAACTAAAACTAATAAAGTTTAAAATAACACAATCGAATAGCCTAGGCCCATGTTGTAAACTAAAACTAATAACCCTAAGAAAAACACCAACAGAATATTGTAGTCTGGGGCTACGTTAAGGAAAACACCATGACAGCCTTAGCCTATATCCAAAGACCATGTTTTGGAAACTAAAACTATAACTAATAAAGTTTAAAATAACACAATCGAATAGCCTAGACCCATGTTGGAAACTAAAACTAATAACCATAAGAAAAACACCAACAGAATCTTGTAGTCTGGGGCTACGTTAAGGAAAACACCATGACAGCCTTATATCCAAAGACCATGTTTTGGAAACTAAAACTAATAAAGTTTAAAATAACACAATCGAATAGCCTAGACCCATGTTGGAAACTAAAACTAATAACCATAAGAAAAACACCAACAGAATCTTGTAGTCTGGGGCTACGTTAAGGAAAACACCATGACAGCCTTATATCCAAAGACCATGTTTTGGAAACTAAAACTAATAAAGTTTAAAATAACACAATCGAATAGCCTAGACCCATGTTGGAAACTAAAACTAAAACCCTAAGAAAAACACCAACAGAGTCTTGTAGTCTGGGGCTACGTTAAGGAAAACACCATGACAGCCTTATATCCAAAGACCATGTTTTGGAAACTAAAACTAAAACTAATAAAGTTTAAAATAACACAATCGAATAGCCTAGGCCCATGTTGGAAACTAAAACTAATAACCCTAAGAAAAACACCAACAGAATCTTGTAGTCTGGGGCTACGTTAAGGAAAACACCATGACAGCCTTAGCATATATCTTAAGACCATGTTTTGGAAACTAAAACTAAAACTAATAAAGTTTAAAATAACACAATCGAATAGCCTAGACCCATGTTGGAAACTAAAACTAATAACCATAAGAAAAACACCAACAGAATATTGTAGTCTGGGGCTACGTTAAGGAAAACACCATGACAGCCTTAGCCTATATCCAAAGACCATGTTTTGGAAACTAAAACTATAACTAATAAAGTTTAAAATAACACAATCGAATAACCTAGACCCATGTTGGAAACTAAAACTAATAACCATAAGAAAAACACCAACAGAATCTTGTAGTCTGGGGCTACGTTAAGGAAAACACCATGACAGCCTTATATCCAAAGACCATGTTTTGGAAACTAAAACTAATAAAGTTTAAAATAACACAATCGAATAGCCTAGGCCCATGTTGGAAACTAAAACTAATAACCCTAAGAAAAACACCAACAGAATCTTGTAGTCTGGGGCTACGTTAAGGAAAACACCATGACAGCCTTAGCCTATATCTTAAGACCATGTTTTGGAAACTAAAACTAAAACTAATAAAGTTTAAAATAACACAATCGAATAGCCTAGACCCATGTTGGAAACTAAAACTAATAACCATAAGAAAAACACCAACAGAAAATTGTAGTCTGGGGCTACGTTAAGGAAAACACCATGACAGCCTTAGCCTATATCCAAAGACCATGTTTTGGAAACTAAAACTATAACTAATAAAGTTTAAAATAACACAATCGAATAGCCTAGACCCATGTTGGAAACTAAAACTAATAACCATAAGAAAAACACCAACAGAATCTTGTAGTCTGGGGCTACGTTAAGGAAAACACCATGACAGCCTTATATCCAAAGACCATGTTTTGGAAACTAAAACTAAAACTAATAAAGTTTAAAATAACACAATCGAATAGCCTAGGCCCATGTTGGAAACTAAAACTAATAACCCTAAGAAAAACACCAACAGAATCTTGTAGTCTGGGGCTACGTTAAGGAAAACACCATGACAGCCTTAGCCTATATCTTAAGACCATGTTTTGGAAACTAAAACTAAAACTAATAAAGTTTAAAATAACACAATCGAATAGCCTAGACCCATGTTGGAAACTAAAACTAATAACCATAAGAAAAACACCAACAGAATATTGTAGTCTGGGGCTACGTTAAGGAAAACACCATGACAGCCTTAGCCTATATCCAAAGACCATGTTTTGGAAACTAAAACTATAACTAATAAAGTTTAAAATAACACAATCGAATAGCCTAGACCCATGTTGGAAACTAAAACTAATAACCATAAGAAAAACACCAACAGAATCTTGTAGTCTGGGGCTACGTTAAGGAAAACACCATGACAGCCTTATATCCAAAGACCATGTTTTGGAAACTAAAACTAATAAAGTTTAAAATAACACAATCGAATAGCCTAGGCCCATGTTGGAAACTAAAACTAATAACCCTAAGAAAAACACCAACAGAATCTTGTAGTCTGGGGCTACGTTAAGGAAAACACCATGACAGCCTTAGCCTATATCTTAAGACCATGTTTTGGAAACTAAAACTAAAACTAATAAAGTTTAAAATAACACAATCGAATAGCCTAGACCCATGTTGGAAACTAAAACTAATAACCATAAGAAAAACACCAACAGAATATTGTAGTCTGGGGCTACGTTAAGGAAAACACCATGACAGCCTTAGCCTATATCCAAAGACCATGTTTTGGAAACTAAAACTATAACTAATAAAGTTTAAAATAACACAATCGAATAGCCTAGACCCATGTTGGAAACTAAAACTAATAACCATAAGAAAAACACCAACAGAATCTTGTAGTCTGGGGCTACGTTAAGGAAAACACCATGACAGCCTTATATCCAAAGACCATGTTTTGGAAACTAAAACTAATAAAGTTTAAAATAACACAATCGAATAGCCTAGACCCATGTTGGAAACTAAAACTAAAACCCTAAGAAAAACACCAACAGAGTCTTGTAGTCTGGGGCTACGTTAAGGAAAACACCATGACAGCCTTATATCCAAAGACCATGTTTTGGAAACTAAAACTAATAAAGTTTAAAATAACACAATCGAATAGCCTAGACCCATGTTGGAAACTAAAACTAAAACCCTAAGAAAAACACCAACAGAGTCTTGTAGTCTGGGGCTACGTTAAGGAAAACACCATGACAGCCTTATATCCAAAGATCATGTTTTGGAAACTAAAACTAAAACTAATAAATTTTAAAATAACACAATCGAATAGCCTAGGCCCATGTTGGAAACTAAAACTAATAACCCTAAGAAAAACACTAACAGAGTCTTGTAGTCTGGGGCTACGTTAAGGAAAACACCATGACAGCCTTAGCCTATATCCAAAGACCATGTTTTGGAAACTAAAACTAAAACTAATAAAGTTTAAATTAACACAATCGGATAGCCTAGACCCATGTTGGAAACTAAAACTAAAACCCTAAGAAAAACACCAACAGAATCTTGTAGTCTGGGGCTACGTTAAGGAAAACACCATGACAGCCTTAGCCTATATCCAAAGACCATGTTTTGGAAACTAAAACTATAACTAATAAAGTTTAAAATAACACAATCGAATAGCCTAGACCCATGTTGGAAACTAAAACTAATAACCCTAAGAAAAACACCAACAGAATATTGTAGTCTGGGGCTACGTTAAGGAAAACACCATGACAGCCTTAGCCTATATCCAAAGACCATGTTTTGGAAACTAAAACTATAACTAATAAAGTTTAAAATAACACAATCGAATAGCCTAGACCCATGTTGGAAACTAAAACTAATAACCATAAGAAAAACACCAACAGAATCTTGTAGTCTGGGGCTACGTTAAGGAAAACACCATGACAGCCTTATATCCAAAGACCATGTTTTGGAAACTAAAACTAATAAAGTTTAAAATAACACAATCGAATAGCCTAGACCCATGTTGGAAACTAAAACTAAAACCCTAAGAAAAACACCAACAGAGTCTTGTAGTCTGGGGCTACGTTAAGGAAAACACCATGACAGCCTTATATCCAAAGACCATGTTTTGGAAACTAAAACTAAAACTAATAAAGTTTAAAATAACACAATCGAATAGCCTAGACCCATGTTGGAAACTAAAACTAAAACCATAAGAAAAACACCAACAGAGTCTTGTAGTCTGGGGCTACGTTAAGGAAAACACCATGACAGCCTTATATCCAAAGATCATGTTTTGGAAACTAAAACTAAAACTAATAAAGTTTAAAATAACACAATCGAATAGCCTAGGCCCATGTTGGAAACTAAAACTAATAACCCTAAGAAAAACACCAACAGAGTCTTGTAGTCTGGGGCTACGTTAAGGAAAACACCATGACAGCCTTAGCCTATATCCAAAGACCATGTTTTGGAAACTAAAACTAAAACTAATAAAGTTTAAATTAACACAATCGGATAGCCTAGACCCATGTTGGAAACTAAAACTAAAACCCTAAGAAAAACACCAACAGAATCTTGTAGTCTGGGGCTACGTTAAGGAAAACACCATGACAGCCTTAGCCTATATCCAAAGACCATGTTTTGGAAACTAAAACTATAACTAATAAAGTTTAAAATAACACAATCGAATAGCCTAGACCCATGTTGGAAACTAAAACTAATAACCCTAAGAAAAACACCAACAGAATATTGTAGTCTGGGGCTACGTTAAGGAAAACACCATGACAGCCTTAGCCTATATCCAAAGACCATGTTTTGGAAACTAAAACTATAACTAATAAAGTTTAAAATAACACAATCGAATAGCCTAGACCCATGTTGGAAACTAAAACTAATAACCATAAGAAAAACACCAACAGAATCTTGTAGTCTGGGGCTACGTTAAGGAAAACACCATGACAGCCTTATATCCAAAGACCATGTTTTGGAAACTAAAACTAATAAAGTTTAAAATAACACAATCGAATAGCCTAGACCCATGTTGGAAACTAAAACTAAAACCCTAAGAAAAACACCAACAGAGTCTTGTAGTCTGGGGCTACGTTAAGGAAAACACCATGACAGCCTTATATCCAAAGACCATGTTTTGGAAACTAAAACTAAAACTAATAAAGTTTAAAATAACACAATCGAATAGCCTAGACCCATGTTGGAAACTAAAACTAAAACCATAAGAAAAACACCAACAGAGTCTTGTAGTCTGGGGCTACGTTAAGGAAAACACCATGACAGCCTTATATCCAAAGACCATGTTTTGGAAACTAAAACTAAAACTAACAATGTTTAAAATAACACAATCGAATAGCCTAGACCCATGTTGGAAACTAAAACTAATAACCCTAAGAAAACCACCAACAGAATATTGTAGTCTGGGGCTACGTTAAGGAAAACACCATGACAGCCTTAGCCTATATCCAAAGACCATGTTTTGGAAACTAAAACTATAACTAATAAAGTTTAAAATAACACAATCGAATAGCCTAGACCCATGTTGGAAACTAAAACTAATAACCATAAGAAAAACACCAACAGAATCTTGTAGTCTGGGGCTACGTTAAGGAAAACACCATGACAGCCTTATATCCAAAGACCATGTTTTGGAAACTAAAACTAATAAAGTTTAAAATAACACAATCGAATAGCCTAGACCCATGTTGGAAACTAAAACTAAAACCCTAAGAAAAACACCAACAGAATCTTGTAGTCTGCGGCTACGTTAAGGAAAACACCATGACAGCCTTATATCCAAAGACCATGTTTTGGAAACTAAAACTAAAACTAATAAAGTTTAAAATAACACAATCGAATAGCCTAGGCCCATGTTGGAAACTAAAACTAATAACCCCCTTAACTAAAGAATCCTGGTAACCTAAGGCCATGTTGGAAACTAAAAATAAGACTATTAACCCTAAGAAAAACACCAACAGAGTCTTGTAACCTAGGGCTACGTTGGAAGCTAAATAAGACTAACTACCCTAAGGAAAATGCCAACAGAGCCTGATAACCTAGTGCCTTATTGGAAACTAAAACTGAAACTAATTACCTAAGAAAGGATCCAGTGTTGTGTACATGAGTAATAATTTCAGAGGACCTTTGAGTACGATTGGCCATTAGTTACAATTATGAATGAATTTGTCATAATTAATAATATTTAACAAGCAAAATATTTGCACAATACCTGTACTGTAACTTGTGTAGCAACGTCACAAGTTGATTTGATGTACAACACATTCGCATACAGCAAGGTGTTTCACACAAAGGTTTGAATTTATTGTTACAGTTTTAAAACACAGAATTATTGAACTTATTGGTATGTAACTCATGATAATCAATAATTTAAATTATAATCTTAAGCAGCCAAGATAGCGTACATTGTTCAGTAATACGGTAAACACAAAAGAGTAATGCGATAGTTTATGAATGACTCATGTAAGAGCTTTCGCAGACTAGTACGTAAGAAATGAAGTTAAAAGAAATCGACAGAAAGTCGTGAATAGAGAGATGTACAGTGATAGCACGACATATCAATAAGAGCTGGAACTGGAGTAACACTCCCATTATTTTGGACAGTGGAGTTAGAACTTGAGAAAAGCACGCGAGTTAGTGTCGCTTTTCGTTATTGTAAGGAATGGGGGTAAAATTTTACTGTTTTATTTTTTAAAAAATTGGGTTCGGATTTCGTTTTGATATCCTTCTCGCCTTGCGGTGGTTTAAATACTTAACATTAGGCCATCGGTAGATCTGAGCAGATAAAACTAAGACTAAATAAAAACGTGACCAGAAAATAAAGCACCAGACACAAGGACTACCAATATACAAAGAACGGCGTGCAACCAGGTTTAGTTTTAGTTTACTAAATGTTGTTTTTAAGAGATTTTATTCTAAATTTTTATCTCGTTTTCTGGCCTCCAAATCTTATAAAATACCAAAATTTCAATTTATCTTTAAAATGAGGCCTATACATCTCAATCTTGAACACATCTTTCATTATTTTTATGTGTCGGACCCATTTATTTTTTTAATAATTGACCGAATGTAGCAACATCTAATTTTAACTTGTTCATTTGACATTTTGTCTGTCTTTTTGTTATTTATTTTAATCACGGACAAAAGCGTTCGATGATTGGTGCGGGGGAGTTCCCATAAGAAAACAAAATACAAAATTGTGATTATTTTTCAAAATTGGCTATAATGATTTTGATCAAATTTTGCTCAAATGTAGCCACTAAGGACCTAAAAAACAAAACTTATTGATCGCTATCTCTCCAAAAATTCCGGTTCTTAAGTTATTGATAAAAATATCAAAAAATCTGCCATTGGGCTTTATTATAAAACTTATTTCTCAAAGTCTGCTCTACTCATTTTATTGAAATTTTACTGAAATGTGAAGACTAATGATCCAAACTGTGAAAATCACAAAAAATAAAACATTACATTTCAGGAATACATAGTTGGCAAAATACAAAAATGAACCTTGCGCTATAAAAATTCTATTTTAAACAAATACAATTTATTCTGAGAACGCATTTATGGCACAAGCGATGCAGATATAATATTATAGTTAGAAATTGCCCGTTTGGGATTAATTTAACTTTAAATAAACTCTTTATACGACACTCTTTTGGCGACGAATATATATATACATATTTTATTTTCTTCTTTTTTAAAGAAAAATTCATTTGAAAAATTTTAATTTGAAAAGAAAGATTTGTCGAAACTCATAATACTTTATTTTTAATCTTATACAAAAGTTAATAAATATTAATGTGCATCTCCTAAACATAGTAGTAAATTTATGATTGGTGAATCTAGATCACTGCAACGACTAAACTGGTGAGTTGATATCTGGTCTTGTTACATTATCATTGTCATAATTCTATATACCTTTAAGGTTGACAAAATAACTGTTACACCTAGTTCCACTGGTAACAGAGCGTGGTTGAGAACAAAGTTTCTCAACGTGGATAATTAAAACAATTTCAATGTGGTATATCTCAAAACTTTCGAACGTTATAGATGGAACAATTTTTTTCTGATGCTGTTTAGTTTCTGTGCTCTGCTCTCTCTTCTTTATTATTATAACGACAACAAAATTAGGACAATACTGTTGACATATGTGCAATAATCTCACATAGTAAAGTAAATCTAAAGTCCTAAATAAATCAAATAAAATTAATTTAAAACAAACTTAACTCAACCAAAAAAAAATTTTTTAACAAAAGGAAATAACAAGTTTTTTTATGACTGGTTTACTATTGCTTTTTTAATACCATTCCAAAATTAACACACCAAAAAAAACTTAAATTTTGTTCAAGTACAGTCTCATGAGAAACCCTCTCCTAACACAAAACAGACTTATCTCACAAGCAGCATCACACATTTTAATTAATTTTTTTGTAACAAAGCTAATTCTTTGTTGAATCACTTGTGGTACTGAAGTGAATAAAGAAGGTCATATAAATAAATAAAATACACTTCTTGATTAAATACTTCTGAAACTGGGTTTTATAAACACCTTGAGTTAACTTAATAGACCGCTCAACAAATTTAGACAAAACAAATTTCTCTTTGTTTTTGTTTGTTTATGAACATTTACTAGCTCTTTGCTCAGACTAAAAAGGAAGATATAAAATATTTAAATTTAAATTGGTTTAATTAATTAATGAATTTAAACAACAACAAAAAAAATTAATAAAACTATTTTCTATGTTTGGGTTTCGAGAATCTTGTATTTTCAAAATTTAATAACGTTATTTTATTTATTTTTTCGAAGTTTCATAATAGATATACTTTCATAACATCAAAATTCCTACTTACAAAGAAATTTCAACCTACGACAAAATGCCATAAATCTTGTAATTTTTGTTTAAATTCATAACTTTCTTTTTTTATCGTAAATATTTTTGTTTCGAGTCCGTTCGTCTTTGGGGAAAGAGATAGAGTCTTAGGTGCTGAATATTGGATCAAACAAACAAAAAACATCATACACTTAATGGCACGTTAGAAGTGACTTGAAGTTGACCGCGATGTCCCTGACGCATACCCTGTCTTAGTCACACTCTCCCTGGTGGAATCATTCCTATTCCTTACCTGGAGATGTACTGGACAATCACTCCCTAGTTCTGACTATATGGGTGATCAGAAGTTTTCCCTGTGGTTAATCTCATGTCAGGGGATGTCTAAACTAAACGTCAACTTCGTTCAAAGTAGGTCTACACCTGTACAGACGTGAATATCTACACCTTCACGTCTTATCGTGGTGGCTCCTATATATCATGTTATGTTGTCTACTATATACGTAGTATGCTATAACATTTCATGATGTTGGTGCCATCAGGGTGCGTGCCCTGTGTGCTCTATGTGTTGAATGCTATAAGGGTGGTATGTCAATGCATTGCAAGATATCAGGCCATACAGGATATAAAGTACTACACTATCCATCAAGATATATATACAACATTTTACACTATACATTTACGTCACACTTTACAACCTTCATACTGTCTTCCGTGATCAGGGGTGTGCTGATGACCTTGAGGCCTGGCGAGTTTGGGGGATCCTCGGCAAATCCGTTGTCAGTCTTTTCTACCATCAGTAACAAGTCTCATTTCATACACTTTGTTTAGTACTTAGCCAATCAGCTTTCGCGTTATTTTCCAAAATATTGCGTTTATATGATCAGAGAACTACATAACTTTATTTTAATTTTTTTTGTAAGTATACAGACATGGAAATTTATAGTCAGCATTAAAGTCAGTTCACTAATTTTTTTTAACGCATTATTCGAAATTTACTTTCTTTACACTTTTGATTTCAGAGTATGTTTAAACATGTGCACTCTCATATGGTGGTTCGTCATTTCGCGGGGGGGGGGGGAGCTGTAACATTGCGCATAACTTCTCTTTATAAATTAATCGTATCACAGATATCTCTTTTTTTAAATTTATTTTTGTAAAACCAAACTTATTGTAAAATATATAATCAAGTCAGTCAGGTAATCTAATTAGGGAACGGAGTTCATTACAATATAGTGCTCTGAGAGATGAAGATAAACAAAACAGCTGATGGGTCATGTGACAACCCTTCAGGTTGACAAAATAATTGTTACATCTAGTTCCAAGTGGTGTAACATCCTTTTAATTTGTTAAGTACGGATGAAAACAAAGGTTTGTTTTGAAATCATTCGCGTTTTCAACTACAAAGAATTTAGCAACTACTTTATCACATATTGAGATACATGTATTGAGCATAAGGGCAGACCACTACATTCTGAGATTATAATATCTAAATAGTGTCTTTTTAATGCTAATATAGGTGTAGCTATTGACATTAACTAATTGTTACTTAAATTTTGAAGAAAAAAAAATCAATTAATACTCTACAATATGATATATATATAATAATTAGATATAAATATATAATATATATATATATATATATATATAAGTAGATAATTGAATAGTTTATTGTCCAAGAGAGTTTCAAAATTATTTTAGTTTTCAGTAAGAAATTTTAGAATAATTTTGATTAATTGTTATACAATTATTATAATTATTTAATATTGTACAGGATTTACTTACAACGAAATCCAAAATACTTCGCTCATTTCATATGGTGCACTGCACAAAACACAACACACAAAATCTTTTACTAGTATTTCGCACTGCACAAAACACATAACACAAAAGCTTTTCTTTTTTTTATTTTTCCCGATTATTAGATATAGATAATTCACTCTACAGTTGATAGATTTCTGCGGATGTTTAATCTGCAACCGATTTAGTCCCTCAATTGAAGGTTGAAACCGACAAATGTTATAGTCGTCAATTCCTTGAAGTTGAATTACCGACTGATCTAGTTAATGTTTGGTTCCGGCAAATTGCTTTTTAAAAAAATAATGTTATTTTTTTTTACAACTCTATACATTTACTCTAAACTAGTTCTAACACTTAAATTTTCATACAACATTCATATACACTAATGTGGGCCGAGATAAGCCTCGTCTAACTCTGAAGAAAGAAAGCATAACACAACAGATATCCTAACAATTCCACGAACCATCCACTCATCATTAATTTTGGTATACTACACAATATTTCCTTATTTAACTTATATATAATAAAAAATAGTTTATAGAGAATCAGTTTTAAAGTCTAACGTCATTGACATAGAAAAAAAATTTAGAGTAGGGCTACCGATCGTTCGGGTTCTCTTCAACTCCAAGTAATTTCCTTTTTTTCTTCGCATTGGGTTCTTTTGTCATTTCTCTAACAACCTTGTCCGCTTTTTGAATTAAAATCATTTCTATTATTAGTATAATTTTTAGTAACTAGATTGTTCCACAAACCAATTTTTTAAGTAGTGCTTGATAGTTTCTTACCGGGGTCACATTAATTGTAAGACGGTACACACACCCAATCGGTAACACCTCCGATACCTATATTTAAAAGTTTGTCACCGACATTTAAAATTTCAGAAAGAAATCCACAATCCTTTTTGGTGGTCTTCCTCATAAATTTACCTTTAGCTATGCTAGTCCATATTACATCGTTGAAGGATTCATTAACGTTTGGAAAGATTTCAATAGATTAGAATCAACTACAGGGTTTTAAATAAACTTTATTTCCAGTAATATTGCTTATGGTATAGAAATTTATACCTCTAAGGGTTGCTTATCAGAACTACCAACACCACAACTAAGGAAGATTAGAAGACTTGAGAGAGAACTTAAGGGGATAGCTTAAACTCTAAGGGGATGCTCAAAAGTCCATTGAAATTTAATACAGGAAAAGAAGCCCTTAAACTGATGAATTGACTGGTTACTGGATGCCCCATAGTCTAATACGCAGAATGGTGTTTCATGTACCCGACCTTCTGTGTAGGAAATGTGGTAAAGATGATAATACACTCATTTTTTCAGCTTCGAGTAGGAAACGAATTGTGTCCATAGGTGCTGCGTGGAAAAGGAAATATGAGAGAAGTATTTCACGATTTTCTAAAAACCTGAAACCTGAGATTATATTGAAAAGGAAGACCTATGAATGAGGGTGTGTAATAAGCTTCACAGCTGAGAGGTAAAACCAAGACTGGAATCCTGGACCTACTTGCAATAAATAGAAACAAAAACCCCCACAAGAAAAATTATAACTATTCAATATTATTTATATAGGTAAATACTCACAGTGGTAATATAATTATTCCCATTCTACTGAGTGCGACTTTTGTCGTGAAGTTACTTAAAAATGTCTATTTAAAAGGTTTGAAAATTGACATGTTGAAAACAATTTATATTTGGGGGGGAAGTATCTGAAAGGATCTAATGGTAATAAATGGAAATAGAATTAAATTGTAATTTATTTTCTCTTGGTGTCATTTAACTCATCTGTAAAGAAACTGGAAATAATTAGTCTTTGAAAAGTCGTCTTGTTAAAAATAAATTGTCCCCGAGGAAAAATATGTATCTATTTATGTGATTGGATTATGCACACGTGTCGTTAGTTGTTAGGTTTGAATTCATCATGTACTGTAAATAACTACCTCTGTGATGTAAATAAAACCAGATATACTTATTGTATTCGACAAATATTACATAATAACTACTTTCTTCTTACTCGAACAACAAAATATTTTATGAAATTTTCATGAGAATAAACTGGTAAAACAATTTTGTAACTGTGCGTTTGTTGAGCAGTAGCGTTATTATTCTTCTTTTTATTTAATAATTGAACTTTCTACACTCGAACAAATTTTACAAAAATTTAATAATTGAATTTTTATATTATATCACTCCACAAAAACAATAAATTCCGATATTCTAAAATCAGTTGTAACGATTTTTGTTAAATTTCCCTCCAAACAAGAACTCCACTAAAAAATCTGGTTAGGGCGTAGTCTACTATTTAGGTGGTCCAATATTTTAAAAAATAAACCAAATTTGTAATAAATTTTGATTGACAGTTTAAAAAAATCGAAATGCGTATCTTGACCGCCGTCGAGTTGTTTTAGTTATATCCAATTTCTTCCTGAATCGTTAATTTTCATTTTCATGCTGCTTGACATGGTTTGGGTCATAAACCTGGACTACGAAGGCTATGGATTGATTTATATTATTTAACTCAAAATTGAAATATGTAAATTTTTAAAACGTAATCAAAGGTTTATTTTACTTTTAGATAAATGCCTCTCGAATAGGTTTTCTTTTACGTTTGTTTATAAGTCGTTGATGACAAACAGGTTTTTTCGCCTTTAAACAATTGAACCGGTTCTTGGTTAAGATGATGATAAATAGTTTGTTCGTCATACTGCTTCAAAAACAGCTGTTTTCAATACATGCATTGAGATGCTAAAGTTGTTCTTTTTAGTCCTAGGACCTAAAAACATCAGCTGAGGTCGAGGTCATCAGCTGTTACTTCGTTTATACGAATTAATTAACGATTGTATCATCTATAAAAACAACCGATACTCTCGATTGTAAATAACCGTTAAAACCGTTGATACCATCGATTTGAAAGTAAATAAGTTATAATATTTTAGTTTTTGTGAAATTGTTTTTTTTATATTATTTGCAGTATAACGAAAAGCATAGTTCATCACTAGAACCAAAAGAATTTTTTCGATCCTCGCTCATTTTCCGTTAACTTGAGCTTATATCGAAAAGCTTCACTTTTGGTCCTAGTGATGAAATATACAATTGTCTTCTTTTGGGTTGTATGGGGAGGGGGTGATAAAGGCAATACAATATTCTTGCAATATTTATTTTTACTCTTCACTAGAGCTGTGTAGACACAGCAAGTCTGTTAATAATGTGTTACCTTGCCTCACATCTAAGCTGAAATAACGTTATTTATTATGTGTTTCGTAAATTACAACATGCCAAAAGCAGGGAAGTAATTTCAAAGAAGATTAATGATGAATATTTTCAAAAGCGGGGGAAAGTTATCTGAAGTTAAATCGAATGAATTCAACAGAAAAAATAACTGTATTAACCTTATTCGTATAGCTTATTTTAGATGTGACTTTACCTTAATTTGTGTACATAAATACGAACATGATACTTTTCTAAAATATGAATCAACTCTTTTTATCAAACGAAAAAAGTAGTACATAACAAACATGAACACAGTATATTAAGTTATTTTGGGAACCAAAACTAGTAACCTAAGTCGAAAATATTATGAAAATGACTAAACTGAGTAACCAAGAGAAACTTAATGTCAATACAACAAACGAAATTCAAATACCAACAAACCGACGTTTTTCTTTTTAAAACACACACATTGCACAAACTTTCCCACACACACAATCATAGTCGAAATACAAACCAAAGAATACCAGTCGTCCCAAAATTATCGGTTCTGTAATTATCAGTAAAAAAGTAATATGAGGTAAAAATAAATACGTCACACATATGTCGTATGTCACACAACGGGATGTACCTTAGCAATCCGTATATTTTCGTAAATAGAATAACTCGTTTGGTCATCATTTTGTTTTGGGTGGTGAGAATTTAATTTCCTTTATGTTTTTTTTTCTTATCACAGGTTACTTACGTTTAAACTGAAGTATCACAAGTCTAAAAGTGCCGTTTTAAATATTTGAATAAAAACCCATCCCTACAATTAAAATAACCTAAACCTTTTTTTTTTAGGTTGTCCCTCTCACCTAAAGAAATTGTCACAAACAGAATTCAAATATCTCAAATATTTTTAAAAATAAGAGGAGGTGGTAGTTTCCTTTCAGCAATCTTATATATTTAAATAAAGGCCGAAATTTGTTTCGCATGTGTCATAAATGCGTACTCAGCGAAATCATTTTTATTTTTATTTTTTGCCAATTACTCCAGAAACATATTTTTTTTAATTTTAAATTTTGCTACATAAGCGTTTTGTTTAAAATATCACTAAAATTCAGATTAGGTGTAGCAGATTTTGAGAAATTACGCATTTTATAACAGCCTCATGGCCGATTTCGTTTTATCTTTCTTTTTACCGGAAAATCTCAAAGAGAAATTTTTGTAAAGATGGCGACCAATACGTTCTGTTTTGGCCTGTAGTGGACATACAAAAACAAAATTTTATCTAATCTATAGAACCGATTTGAGAAAATAGTAATTTTGTGTTTTTTCTTATAAAAAAAACTCTCCTAATAATTACCAAATTATGACCACATACCACGTTTGATTTACTTCTGTCCATTCTTTTACGACAGACATGATTCCCAAAACTACTTTTTTGTACTCAAGACGGACATATCCGCCAAAAACTCGTCACCGATTGATTCCCATCACCTAACTTTGTATACACTACATAGGCCTGTATGTGGGGAAGTAACTTGTACTATACAGAGGCAGTTGAAAAGGCACAAATCGTTCATCAGAAAGTTGCATTAGGATTAAGGGGAAGTAAGAGGATTAACTTAACTGTGTGGGGATTATTCATTAAGCAAGATTTAACTTGGGTCATGTAATTACTATAGAGGAAGATTTTGTTTCATATTATGAAGCAAAGCAAAATTATTGTTACTTTCAATGAGCTTTCAAATGACATAAACAAAAGTTTTTTAACTGTGACACCTATGATGGATTACGTTTCAATAATATTACAAAAATTAATAATAATAAAATAGAAGAAAATAAACTGTGGAAGACATTGCACAAATGTTCCCTCTCGTTATCTCCGAAACCAAATAAAAACCAACCAAAACTATTCATTCAGCTGAAAAGACATTTTGTAGTTATTAGTCGTAAAGTGAAAGTGAACCGTAACAGACTCCGTGTTTTATAAGATCCGTATATTTACTTGCTTCGCTTCGCTTGCGCCATAAACGCGCCCTCAGCGTAAATAGTATTTGATTTAATTCTAACTTTTAATGACTGCGGTCAATGTTTATTTTCTTCTTTTTTTTTTACCAATTACGTGGATTTTTTTTTAGGTTAGATTTATTAATATTTTATTAAAATTTAGATCAAATCGGTAAACACTATTTTAAGAAATTGCGTCTTTTAAAACAGCCCCAGGGTAGATTCTTAGCGATAACTGACGAACTGGATTTTTAAACATAATATCTTAAAAACAATACAGCCGATTTTGAGAAATTTGTAAATTTGCGTGTTTTTTTTCTTATCATAACTACCACCAATCTAAAAAATGGTAAAAAGTTCTAAGATATTCCACATACCAAATTTGATTAAAATCGGTTCATGTGTTTGTGCTGTAAAGCAATACTGTACATATAAGACAAACAGACATAATTTCAAATTGATTCATGGGACCTCAAAAAGAATATATATCTACAAAAAACTCCAAATTGATTTTTTACCTATCACTTAACTTTCTATATACTAAATATATTTAATTTGGGAAAGTAAAAATAGAATATTATTTTTAATTTAGTTTTTCTTGGTGAGGAAGATGAAATCAGATGTAGTCTATCATTTAGCAATTCGTAAAACTGCACATCTTCTTCTCGAATTCTTCCATAAAAATAGGTCTTACCAGACTTATCTTTGCCATAGCGTCATCCTGGAGATATATCTTATCATTAATTGGATATAATTACACTGTGTATAGTTTAAAGAACTCACATTAAAGTTTTTGAGATGGTTCGACTTTTCTTTAAGAAAAATCCCAAGAAGGAGGAAAAATCTCCTAAGAACAAATTTCAATTATTTTTATTTTCTGAACGGATACATCCTTGAAAAGAATTTCAACACCGAAGTTAATTAACCAATATTTTCATTTATCTTCACCTCCCTACATAATTTCACGAAGTATTTAGAATGTTTTACGAAAGAGTCATTAACTGCTACTAGTCTTGTGCTAAAGAGATATTTAGATAATTCTTGGAACCAAATGTCCAGGAGCATTGTGATTATATTTCAATAGGGAAAACCAGGCATCCCAGAACCACGAAACCATGATTATAATAAATCTAATATGTTAATTATATTACCGTTATGTATATTTCGTTGACAGTAACTATTCCCAGATGTTTACATCTAACTCTAAGTTTTTAGTTTTTATTTATTAAAAAGGTTTACAGTTTAGATGTAAACCTCTCAGAATGGTGACTATGTCATCGAAATGTACATGAACTATTTTATTTAACATACTAGATTTAATATAATTTTAGTTTTGTGTTTCGGAGAATCCTTGTTTCCTTAATTTTTGGAATGGAGAATTCCGGAAACTGACAATTGATCTGAAGCGGACTTTCTGTTTGTAGATTTTAGACGATCTTATACGTGGAGTTGCAGAGCATGCAGGGTAACGAAGTCCTATCCCGGAGGTACAACTTGTTCACGTACTCTTGAGTTATATTTCTCCCTTTTATCTTTGCTTAATGTTCATCTTGACCAACTATTGATCTCTTTCGACCCTTAAACACTATTAAAGTAATCGAACGCTAGGAGTCTTTATTTAATCTTCTTTTCTTTCTTCTTTTATAAGACGACGATGAGCCAAAGATGATTCACTTTGAAACAACAAGGAACAAAATACATGACAACAAAATAAAGACTGGCAGATATACTCCACTACAGAGGATTGTTTTACTTTATAGAATTATTTGTAAAAAAAAATAAACATAGTACTAAAACTGGGAATATAGTCTAAAGAAGGAACGTAAGACTAATATGAAAATGAAATATCTGTCGACTCTCTGGCTACATGACAAGGTTTGTAGAGATTTAATAAACGATAAATCTGCGATATCCGTAACTGAATCGATATATTCATATGTCAGTGTGTCATCGATAAATGGGTCTAACTAAGTAATTACATGTTAAAAAATAATATCGATTTATATACAAGAAACTTGGTCTTATAACCGTAATCTTAAAAATTACGAGATTTTAAGGTAATACAGAGATGATGGATAGTTATGGTGGTTTTCCACCTTTAAACAACAATGGGAAAAAAGTTACTTCAGTAACAAGTTTACCGAAAAAATATTTCTTGTGATTGCAACTTTATTTTTGTAGGTAGTAGTGGATCTTTTATTAGTGTTTTTTTTTAGAATCCAGGGTGCCTAGCAAATGTAGGAATTACTTTATTCAATATTAAGAACTATGTATCATTGTTCAACAACTTTAAAACCTGAATGTATTAATCTTGTTTGGTGGGAGGTAAAACGAGAAATGTAATGAAACAGAAATAGAACAACACTTAAAAAGAAGAAATACTGTCGTGTGGGGCGCGACTTTATAATAATACGAAATTCTTATTGAGATATAATATAAATACTAAGGGCTTTGAAGTGCATAACCAGACATAAGGATGAGAGTATTGGCAATCTAATGAAAATATTTATCGACCAAGAATGTGGATGTTAGACTCTAATGAGAAAAAAAATATCATGACACTGAAAAACCATTTTGGTGGAATTCAGAAAACGAAGATAGATTTGTAAAATACAAAATGAGAGCCGAGTACATTGTTTTTATTTATATGGCTTTGTTTTAGAATGGTCTTACACGAAAAAAAAAAAAAAAAAAAAATTTAGTTGTGCGACACAACACAGCTGCCTCAGTAGCTGTAATCCATCTACGGTCTTGCACAGAATCATAAAGTATTATCTGGTTAAACAATTTTTGTCCGATTATTGTTCAAAAAAAGATTATAAAACAAATATATAAAAATGGTTTTTATTTAATTTGAAAAATATGAAGTTGGTTTCTAGCAACTTTTAAACACTTCATTAAGTTGCAGCTATTAAAATGTATTAGTGAGTATAAAATAATATTGAATGGAAAAAGAGTTATAACTTTTGTTTTTAAATCTATACATTAAAAAAAAAAATCTGTGGATGTCCTAATTTTTTATATCCAACAGTACAAACGGTTAAATTGATTTTCATGTTTTTTTTCACTAATGTGAGTGTTATAATATCACAAAGGCCGATATTTTTTAATTTTGTTTTTATATATATAAAAAAAATCTCACTTATAGTTGGTAGTAGGGAGATTTTTTACAAAATCCAATTTTGTTTAAATTGTAAAAATAGCTACTTCTATAACTGTTGACACTGTGACAAATATTTGGCAATAAAGTTTCCATATTTACTATAAAATATAGCCACATCAGTAACTCTTGAAATACAATCTTCGTTTGTTTCCAATTGTTACAATTGCATAGTACGTCTCCTTAGTTCTTGGGATTTAAAAGCTAGTATCTCCTACAACTTACAACAATTTAAAAAGCTTTTATATAGAATCAAATATTTTATAAAAGTATATTAATATTTGCAACTTTTGACTTACTGTCATTTCAATGGTCATTTCGTGGTTGAGAGAAGTTGTATCGCGTTGCAATAGAGCAGTCCTCACATTTGAGCAATATATATATATATATATATACTTGAATCCCCCCCACACACACACACATATAAGTTACGTAGTTATAGAGATGTGATAGGTCAAAAAATAGATGTCGAGTTTTTTTGCGGATAATCACTTTAGAGGTCCTGAGAGTTCATAAAAGAAGTTGTTGGAATGATGTCGATCTGGCATCACTCTGTCTTACTCTACAGCCCAACAATCTTATTTCAATCAAATGTGCTATCTAATATTAAGTATATTTTGGTACTATCTGGGGACTTTTTTGTGCTATAAGGAAAAAAGTATTACGGTTCGAGAATAATTGGCAAAAACGTAAATAAACCTAGACCGCCATCTTTAAAAGTTCAATTTTAGTCCAATAAGACTTACACTGAAATCATGTGGCACAAAGGAAACAAATTTAGACCCTTATATATAAATATTTCTAAGCCTGTTTCCATAGTTCAGTTTCAACTACCTTTTGATTAACAATTACCAATAAGACATTTTTGGTGAAGATTAATTTTGGTTCATTTATATTTGGTTTTGGGGGTGGGTGAGTAGGAAAGTTTATGTAATAATTTTGTCCCGTTTATTGTTATTTCCAACCACCCACAACTTTATCAAAACATTTTACAACCCTAAGACTGTCTGTATATTATACGACACAATTTAATTTCCTTAGATATCTGTACTTACATTTCTTCTACTTTAACAAAGAAGATATAAAATTAGATTTACTTAGTTCACTTAATTTAGCTTATTTTCTTCTACGTTGAGTGGTTTCAATTTCAGTCTGTAACAAATATCTTACTTTTTACTGTTCTCTTAAAATGAAATTAGCGATATAGCATTGCTTTCTGTTTTTAATTTTTTCCTGATTTAAAAACATTATTAAAATTAGGTATTTTATTTAGTCAAATTATTGTAAAATGTAAAGGTTAACAAAAATACACTCTAACACTTGCACAAAACTGCAACAATCCTAGAACATTAATTTTATAAATTTAAAAATAAATACAGGAAAATAATACTATGAAAGGCTCAAACACATGAAAAAGTTAAATAGGGATTATCCATATATCCAACAAACAAAAAACATCACAAATTAAAACTCACGGTTTACTAAACATAAGAAATACACGTTTCATAAAAATAGCATGAAATATACAAATTTTAATATGTTAAAGTTATTTATTAATATTTTTAAACGAGATTTAGTGATTTGTAAGAAACAAAACAAAAATTAACAATATACTTGTTATATATTCGCCTGCTGTTACTTAAATATTAAATAAATTAATAATAAATTTCCTCTATGTAAACACATATTAAGTTGCCAGTCATGAAGAAAAGAGGCCATTTTAATTTTTTTAAATTGTACAAAAAACAAAGTAGTTGAGGTTATTTACTAAAACCACCTATTCCTTGCTAAATGTGTTTCTGTAAATAATAAGACCGATACTATAACTCATCTTGAATCACAAATCTAATGAATGTCCCCTTCAACATAATCTCCATTTGCACGTATACACAGTTGCAGTCTTGTTTGTTGAAGGCGTGCAGCAGTTCAATATTCTCAGCTGTTAAACACTTTTACCATTTTCTTCTTTACTGAATCAAAACGCTTTCCTTTAAACACAGATTTCACTTTATGGGGGAAACATTAATAAATATGCCAACATTCAACCAATAATTTTAATAAACAAAGTTAAATCTGTATCTAAAAGAAAGAGTTTGCCATAATTACAAAAATAAAAACAATATGGAAATTCCATTCAACAGATACAATTATAAGCAATCTTATCGAAAAATATAACAGACCAAACAAAATTCAATCTAGTTTTCTGAATTAGGTTTCTTGCGAATGTTAAGAAAAATGTCACTTTTCAAACTTGGCTTTTTGTTGAAACTATAAAGTCTAAAGGGTCATTTTCCGAAAGTATGAACAGTCAAAATTGTGTACCTTACACTACAGTAGAAAAGCAATGTAGACACATAAGATGCAGGAGACTGATCTTGAAAAATGCAGAAATAATTTTCCTAAAGGGATTTTGTCTTAACTGTTACAGATAAGTGTAGCGTAGAATGTTGTAGACACACTTGAAACAGGAGAACTAGATCACTACAGCTGATCATTTGTATGGTAATTGAATTCTGCTCTTGCACTGGTAAACCTGACTAAGCAAACACCGTCCAAATTAAGATTCACTTAATACTGATGTATTGATATTATTTAAAGAGTCCACGATAATAGTTCAAAAATTAAATAAATTAAAATTAATAAAGGAAATAATTTTGCCCTAACAGTGCTTTAAGTCTCAAGATGAAAAAGTCTTTATCGAATATGTTTGAAGTTTCAGTGTTAGTAATGTGTTTTTGAGCCAAAATCTGTTCACTGATTTGCTTTCTTGTTAGGAGGCTCATTGTCCTGATAAAGAATGAAACCATTTTCCCGCAGTTTTGGTAGTTTTAGGATCTGTAGATAAAACCAAGGTTTATCATTATGTGTCTGTCCATCTGTCTAACTGAAAGTCGCAACCTGTCTATACTAACAAGACCATAAATCCTATATATTTCGAACATTGCATTTATATTGTCCCAGATGTAGGAAAAATAATGCGGTAACAAAATACCTTGGGGTAGTTAAGGGGTAAAAACGATAGAGTTGATTTACTAAATATTATGTGGGGTATCAAATAAAACTAGAAGATATTCTGACTATGAATATGTATGTTTATTTGTAGGAAAAAATGTATATGTTAGCTCTAGGCCACAACGTGACCTACAAATCTAAATAAATATTTGCATTTAAAATTAAATTGAAGTGCGGAATTATTTGTATAACGAATAAAACTTAATTTAACTACACAATGAGAAATGCGTAGCGTATAAGTTTTGAAAGCAGTTTTTATGAGATGTGTGAGACAAACAATTCAATACCCATTAAAAGGTGAATTTTCCTTTATTAGGGTCCGTAGGTAAAACCAAGGATACTTAAAATCTTACGCACGTGTCTGTCAGTCTCTACAATATAAACTACCGCTTAAAAGACATCGAATTTATACAAATAAGTTTCCCTATATGCCTACGGACTCTAAGTCTTGTGATTTTAGCACACTCTTGACACATTTATTTTCTGTCACTTTCTCTCGTAATAAATTATCTTATAAAAATGCTGGTCCACTGTTGTAACTTCTGGAAACTATACAAAAATTACATCTTTGACATAAAAAAACACAATGACTTTTGATATGGACATTGACGACTGTATTTTTTGGTTGTCGTTTTATCCTAGTATCATACTGGAAGAACCAGGTTTTGTCACAATTGACGATATTTTTTTAAAAAAAGGTTAGGTGTGTATCAAGTTCCTGGAGCGTCTATTTACCTTTCCATCCAAATTCCGTTACAGTGTTCTTCTTGATCTGGTGTGAGAAATCTTGCTACAAACTTTTTTCATGTTCTACCTTTTTGTTGTTCGAATATGTTATTAATAAAAATTAAAAATGAGTTTTCGATGTTTAAAAATTAACCTTTTTGTTGTTCGAATGTGATATGTTTAAAGATCCAAAAATGAGTTTACGATGTTTAAACAATTAACCTTTTTGTTGTTCGAATATGATATGTTTAAATATCCCAAAAATGAGTTTTCGATGTTTCAACAATTAACCATGTTCGAAAGTATTATTTTTAAAGTTCCAAAAATAAGTTTTCGATGGTTCAAAAATTAACCTTTTTGTTGTTCGTATGAGTCATTTTTAAAGATCCAAAAATGAGTTTTCGATGTTTCAATAATTCACCCTTTTTTTTTGTTGGAATGTGTCATTTTTAAAAAATCTCAAAATCGGTTGTCGATGTTTCAACAATTATGCTTTTTGTTGTTCGAATGTGTTTATATTAAAGATCGAAAAAGAAGTTTTCGATGTTTCAACAATTAACCTTTTTGTTTTAAACGTGTTATTTATAAGGATCCAAAAATGAGTTTTCGATGTTTTCAAAAGTTAAACTTTTTGTTGTTCGAATGTGTTATTTTTAAAGATCCAAATAATTAGTTTTCGATGGTTCAACAATTAACGTTTTTGTTGTTCGAATGTATAGAGCTTCACTATCCATTTCATGCTAAATAAGATTTCGAACAAATGAAAAAAATAAAATAAAGTCTCGAGAGGTAGGTAAAATATTAAAATAGCCCTACATACCAAATTTTATTAAAATAAGTCTATTCGGACTTGTAGAGCACTGCACATGTGATATACGCTAGACAAATTGACATCACTACAACACCACTTTTATGTATTTAAAGAATTTCAAAACTGATATTTCCGAAAATATTCTAGATTCTAGGTACATAGAATTTTTGACTCTAAGTGTCTCAGAGAAAGTAAACATAACTTCTCCCATTTCCTATGGGGGGGGGGATTATCTAAAACCCATCTTTTAGTTTATTGGTGTTTTGAACTAACTCCAATGTCCATACCAAATTTAGAAAAAATAGTTCAAAAGTACTATTGTTATAGAAGAAAATGGATAAAAATCTACTAAAAACTAACCTCCCATTTTCGGGGTTTCAGATTTCCTCGTTTTTATCAGGACACATTGCCAAGATAGGAAAATGAAACAAAAACTCTTACACTCAAATAATATTCAGAAGGATCAAAATTGATGGACAGTTAATGGTTGCAACACTGGGTTGTACAGTGCATGACGCAATAACAGCTATAGAGGAAATGCTCATATCGTAAACTTTGTAGATACAACAATGGTTTACATTTACCTAAGGTGAATTTTAGTCTTAAAAAACATGTGTTGCAACTAATGTGTAAATTCTGCTTTCTCTAGAGAGGGGAACTCAACGGAGAATGTTTACATCTTACTTTCATTTACATTATAATAAAATATGCAGTTTTATATCTTGTGTGTTTATTGTTGTTCTGTTAAATTCAGTTGACTTATTGCAATGAGCTATGAGACCAACCCCCTATACAGTTCACATGAAAGAACACGAATTTCTTTTATAGGGAACGCAATATAGGGAAAGATATTTTATAGGTCGAAAAATAGGTGGTATGTGTAAATCGCTAAGATAGACAAAATGAGTTCTTATAATACACTTTTGAAACTGATAGAAACTTGGTGAGTGAGCGAAGGGTCAATCCTGAAAAACTAAAATTGTACCTTAAAACCACCTCACTTGAAAACGGAACTTTGATCCCTAAAAAAGGACAACACTTAATGACGTTCGCCTGATTGTTTCCACGACGTCTAAGTATCTGAGTGTAGACCTGGAACAGAGCTGACCTTGAACAATCCCATCCATGAAGGAAAGAGGGCAGTTACGACGGCCAGGCGTTTTATTGAATCAAAATAGGGAATGAAGTCACGCTGAACTTCTAGCTTTATAAAGCTGTCATCAGTCTTCAAAATATCCTATGGTTCTAGAGAACCAGACTACAGGAGAACTAGAGATTAGAGACTCCTGTAGTATGATGGACGAAAGCCTGTCAGACTACAGCAGGAAAAGGCTGATTACTCTTCAAAGTCTGGCCTGCTTATGCGCACTAGCCGCCTAAGAAGCTATCCAAGACCCGCTCTAAAAGGCATGTGAGGACTTGTGTCTATCGAGATTTTTCTTAAAGCGGAGGCATTAAAGTCTTCTTACAGATTAAAGCTTGTTGACAAATGGAAAAGGGGCTTGTCTGAAGTAGGCCACACCAACATAGTTGAGATCTTCCTGAAGAACCCAGGAGACTTACGGAACCACATATTATTTTTACATTTTCCCCCTTTTAACAATAAAATATAAACAAAACCTAAATTAATTTCACAAGCTATTTTAAGAGTGCGCGATTACAAACACTTAAGTTATTATATATAGACTACACACCCACATACAAATAGGAATTTACTGTACAAAATTAATGTAACTAAATCCAAAGAGTGATACTTATCGAAAAATAAACAAATAAACAAAAAAACGCAAATAATTTCAAGCTAATACATATGTACTTTTTTTAATGAGAAATTAAAGAAACCAACTATTGTATCTATAAACAGAAACAAATTCTTTACGGTAACACTAGGCTTTCAGGATAACTGGACAAACAAAATATTAATCATGGTTCTAAATATAGTATCTACAGTGGTTTTCCTAACATCGGTATTATCTCGGGCCTTAGTATTCCAAGGTGAAGTACTGGGTATTCTCTCTTGAGTTCTAGAGTTTACATGGAAATGGAGAGAGGTTTCCGGTATAAGCTAATTTCGATCTTGTCGTACAATCAGGCTGCCCTTAGAGCCTGACTACTTGAAATTAACTCCAGACTGACGTAGGGATGTCTATCTCTAATAATATCGTGTCTTAAAAGACTACAGGAAAGATACATGCCAGGACATCGTGGCATCTTACCAAACAAGAAGCAATGATCCCCATTGTGGAACTCGAACCGATGTGTGCTATCTGCCGTTCTGTGAACACAGTCAATCAATGAGACAGCAGAGAGCAATATTGAAGATGCAGCACTCTTCTGGGAGTAGAAATACAAAAAAAAAAATTTACAACTTTTTTCTAAAAATTTCCTTTAGAAGTTTTACCTAACCAACAAAAAAATCGTTGTCTCTTAATTTGTGTTTTATGTGTTCATTTATATTATAACAACTTTTTCGAGTATCATATGGTTACAAGAATATTAATTTAATTGTTACTTATAAATAGTCCCTTTCGTAAAAAAAATTTAAATTTAAATATACTAACCAAACGAATTGATTATTTTTTGTTTTATTCTGTTTTTTTATGTTAGTAGTTAGGATTTACAAGAATAACTTATTATTGAAACATCCAATGAGCTATTAGTACTCACAAAACTAACAATATAGCTAACCAATTACATTCTGAGTTTTAATAATTATACTACTAGCTATTATGAGAGAAATTCATACTTTACTTGAAACATACTTCACATATTAATACATAAAAAATAAATAACGCTATTCGCAATTGGTATAAAACTCAAATTTGAAACTGTAGAAACTAATAAAATTCAATCTGAATCATCGTCATTAACAAGTTGCAATCATAAAATTCATCGTCATAAATTTCAATCAAAATGATTTAATGACGAGTATATGAGAGGATCCAATAAAATTTAAGATATTTTAAAATATCTAATTATTTTTTTGAAAATATTAATACAAAATTAATTCACACGCTGAAATTATATATTATGTTTATTTGATACACTAGCAAAATAAATGTTTGTTTGAAAAGTTGTCTATAAAAAGACAACAGGTTTTATTATCATGTCAGCTGTGTTGTGCACAGTAACTAGTTTTTATATTTACACATTAAATACAGCTATTTAAATTAAATTGATAAAAAAGAAGTATGTGATTTGATTTGTATCCTTTATCATTTGATTAATTTATTGCTTATTTATATTAATTATTATTTTACAAATTTTAGTGTGTTCTACGAAACACATTCTTAAAACCCCATTTTTCCTTCAAACAAATAGTTACACATTCCTTAATGTTGCAACATTTCTTGGGGTATACGACCCTTCCTTCCTTATAACTGTCGTACAAAATATTAGGGTTTATTCTACCCCTGAAACAATAAATTCTTAACCCATTCTATCCTTGGTCGGGTGCAGAGGTGAACCGCAACTTGAGGTACAAAAGCTCTTTATGAACGTTTAGGTCTGCCAAAGATATTTCAACCATCTCACCGTCTCTGTGTGTGACATAATTTCTTGGAGAAAAAAAAACCTTTGAAAATTATTTCTATAATGTTATAGAAAATAATACAGTTCCCAAATATTATTAAAATTATTTATTACTTTTTTTATAAATTAAAATGCATATTTGTATGCTGATTAAATACGCATTAAATATATTTCTCTTCCAAAAAGTTCTTTCACGCTTACTTACATTAAAAGTTGTTAAATTATAATAAAACATTTTTTCACCAATAGTGTAAGATTAGGGGCTACACTTAACAAGAGTTGATCAAAACAGTATTTTTTTTTTCATTATATTAGCTACCTCAAGTTTTATAAATTCAAACAAATCAAAAAATTCCCGAAAGATGCCAAAATGTACCCACAAGCGAAATTAGATTAAAATCGATTCACTTGATTCCACATATGACAGACAAGAAACGACCAACGCCGGAGACATAAATTTTAAATACCAAGGATTCAGGTGACCTCAAACAGAAATATCCACAAGAAAACTCTACGTATATTTTCATATAATCTCATAATTTTCTCTATACTACTATAATAAGACAGTAAATATAGGACTAAGATTCAATATAATTGTGAACTTATAAGCAATGCTAATTATATTCTAACATATTCTCAAATTTTATAAACCAATCATTATTTCCATTATAGTTTTACAGTATAATTTCCAAGCCGTCTACTATAATCATGTTCTATTTTATAATATAAACTAAATACAAAACTGTGTAAAGTTAAACGATGTGAAAACATCCATCGCAATCTACGACCAACTTTACGAGTAATTTTCCAAGTCTATTGGTGCTCGATAAGCGAAATATCATATTTTTATATTCATTTAATATGTGTTAATGGTTTTTTGTGTTGTTATATGTTGAAATCATATTTATTGTGACGACCTCCAATGAGTGAAATATTCTGAGGATGGAAAATATTCCCGAAACGCGTCAAAAATGTAAGTAGAATTACTACACCATAATTAAGTCACAGAGACGGAAATATCACGGAGACGGACACTTTAGAAATATCATAGTTTAAACATTTCACGTTCTTCCAAAGGGGATCCACCGATTAATTTAAACGTATAGCTTGGATACAGAAATGTAAAATTTCCCTTTAATGTGTCCTTTATCTACTTCTTCCCTGCAAAGAAGGATAGATTTACAGTTATTAGGAAAACCAGTTATTGATTTTAATTCGATCAATTTTCTTTTTCCAACCCATCTTAGACGCAAATGTAGTTTATAATTATTTGGTCTTCTTCATTGAAATAAAAAATGAATTTATTATAAATATTTCCATTTATAAATGTAAATTAATTATCACAATTAAACAGTTTATAATGTCGTGAAATACTTCTTCTTTAAAATAATTCTATGAATCAACTTGTGAAAGTTTTTCAATAGTTGGATGTGATAAACACGTAAACACGTCATGTTACCGTCAAGTTAGTTCAACCCCTCGCATCTGCTAGAAGTTTATTTAAGCTATCGTAAATTTTAACGTTTTTATCACTGTCAGTAAACATCGTAGGCTAAAAAAAAAAAAAAAAAAAAAAAAAAAAAAAAAAAAAAAAAAAAAAAAAAAAAAAAAAAAAAAAAAAACTATCAAACAATATTTAACAGATAATTGAACATTGTTTATTTTTCTGGGTATCTACAGTCTATGCCAATTCAGAAACCATTGTTATACCAAATCAGATTGGATTGATGGTTTTCTAGAAAGAGCGACTGTTACACATTTTTTTGTCACAGATTCAGGTCTCCAATATTACATTAATTTGTAAAAAGTAAATAGGCGATTTTATTAATACACAAGTTTTATTTATACAAAACTCTGTGTTCTACGGCAATATGTGTCCTATTAGTAACACAGCTTACAATAGAGCATTTTCTACGCTTTATTAAATTTCAATTTTCGAAGAATTTGTGAATTAAAAAGATTAAAAAAACATTTCTTATAAGGATAAATTGATATCAAACTTTTTAAATATTCAATCGATAGTTTGTGAGTGTGTAAAGTATTGATTATAGTTTTATGTGGAACCTAATCACAACTATTGAGGGTGATGAAGCACAACCATTGTTAGACCACTTCTGGGATTGTCTGATCAATGCAATCTAAGGCTAAACAATAAGCATAAATGGATATCGTGGAAACTTGACGCAAAGAAACGACAGATTAGTTTGGATACTTGTTCCCTTTTCGCCATTCATGAGTTAAGTTAATATGTTGTAGTTAAGATGACTGGGAAATGATCGCCTAGAATAGAAGAATTGATAAACCATTGAAGATAACAATAAGTCGAGATAGTTATGCCTTGTAAAATGGAGGCAGAAATAAGGCGAAAATTTTCAATCAGTTTGATGAATTCGTCTGTAAAACATCAATCAACATATGTGGCAATATTCATGTCGTATTTATTCAGAAAATATTAATTCCACATAAGCCATAATATTCATACCCGTGGTAGTAGTTTATGGCAGGAAATCTGTAAAATTAAAGTATTCCTAAGAGTTAAATCGATTTGCTTAATATTAGTCTTATTTCAAAATTTTCCAATTTTAATTTTTAAAATTTATAATAGGTGAAACGATTTTTAATTCATTTTTTATTATGCTGCCTATTTAAAATGATGATTTTTAAATAAATACCTGTTTGTACCATAATAAAATGTGATAGGAACCACAGGTACCCAATTAAATTGATGTACCTAAGCGTTAAAAAGCATTAATTAATCACAGGTCTGGATTATAAATTTATGTTTGACTCTTAGTTTCTAGACACTTATTAACGGGAATTGATCGAAATTTCGTTTATTGTTTGTTGACACAAATGATAACATGACAATCCAACAACTTTAAAAACAGTATAATCAAATGTCTTAAATAAATTTATAAACTCAGAAAAATCGCTAAATTTTAAATTACTTTTTCTAGTTAATGTGTTTTTTTTTTTTTTAATATATAAGTTCTTGACAGATTAAAAAAATTTGCTATGAATGTTTTCCTTCAAAATAGTTGTAACTAGTTTATTAGCTAAAACAACAACAAAACTAAAATTGTTAACTAGATGATCTATGCTAATTTTTACTCTGACTTTTATTGTCTAATTTTCACCTAATTTACATTGTCATTTATAAAATCTCTAAATATGAAAAAAAATTCGTCTTCATTGTATTGTATTTTGTTTAACCTATCTATTACGGCGGTTAAGATATTTTCGTTTTTTGCCAATTACTCCTGAATCGTAGTGTTTCTCACTTTTTTACATACGGGTTGGGTCATTAATCTTTACTTTTAACTAACATTTGAACAAAATCGGTAGAGTCAATTTTCAGACGTTACGTATTTTTTAACAACCCCAAGGTTGATTGTTTGTTATATTATCGACTAGGCCCTATGCCAAAGATGTGCACAACAACATAAATTATGTGTGTATGTTGCCATTAAGGTAGGTAAAATAAATTAAATATAATTTTATGTTAGGCCTAGAAAGATGAACCAATACATATTTCTTGAATGTACCTATTGGCATTCATTACCATAGCAGCCAATTTAATAAAATAACTGATGAAACAGTTGATTCGGATGTCCAGCTAGTACAAATAATATTTCCTACAGTTACTATAAACCATATAAATAACAGGTAATTTTATATAAAGGTGAACTTTTATTATGCATTTCCACAAATTAACAAATCAAAACTTAAACGAAATTGTTTCACAAAGTAACAAATAAAAATCTGAATGAATGTTTATACAAACATAATGAATCAAAATCTGAATGTCATTTTTGGTTTGTAATGTTTATGTTAAATGTGCAGTTTTCATAATGTCCTGATAATACTAATCCTGATGCAGAAGACACTTCAGAATGCTCTTCGAGTTGATTAGTTTGATGAAGTACCGGTGCAGTTTCTGGTGACTGTAACGTTCCTAAAATCAACTGTCCAGTTGCAATCTTTCCGCTAATAGAATCGTCAATGTAGCCTTCGGCTACGGTTGAGCTTTTCCAGCCGCCGCGCGCCGTGACGCTTTAACTGCGTCATGTTGCCTCCTGCTTCAACTAACAATGTTGCTGAAGTGCGTCTAAAACAGTGGCCAGTGTACCTTTCGGGGTTAGGCAGATTTAAAAAAGTAGCTACTTCAGTTGGGATTTTAGCCATTGTATTAACACCTACAGGTTGTTTAATACAAACACCTTTAGCGTACTTCAAAAATAATCTACTTGTGGATATGCCTAAAGGTCTCAATTTGAGGTATTTCCTGTACATTTCCAAATAACTGATATCAAGATTATCGTCATCAGTTAAAGTGAAGACACGGCTTTTGTTGGTTTTTGAATCTGGTATTTTAACAATTAAAATTGAACCTTTATCATCTATGTCATCTACCGACATTTTAGTTAGCTCGTCTCGCCGACACGCACCAGCTACTCCTAATATTAATACTACCTTCTTCATTAAATAAGTTTCATCGGGAGCATTTTTAATAAAGGTTTCAACCTCATCTTTGGACAAAGTCATCGACTTTTTAGGCTCATAGCCTACGGACAGTTTTTTCAAGTAAGCTATAAGTTTTTTGTAACTGCTAATGTTTACGTCATGTTTCACTTGTATTGTTTTTTTGAGCATTGAATAACAGCTCCAAATAGTTGAAGACTTCATCACTTTTGATTGTTCTGCGAAATATGCCAATAAAACATTTTCTGATAATTTTGTCACTTTCTTACTTACACACCAAGAAGAAAACAGTTCATAACTGCGTTCATATTTCTTTTTAGATTTGTCAGGTAACAGGTTTAATGATACCTGTTTTGCTGTTTCCGCTATCTCTTCTGGTGTATTATTATAATCATAATCACTTTCACTCTGTTCATTATTTGCAAACATTTTACTTAGGCCTATAAACAAACACTCTTATCTATCAAATTAATACTCAACAACAGGATATAGGTTAAGTTATAAGTCCAAAGCGTTGAATGACAACAATGCACCATTTGATCGATTTAGTCACACAGCTGATCGAGTTAGTAGTGTTGCCAACTTGTTTTCAAGAGAAACGTATTACGTGCCTTATACATGCACACTATTTTGTGTTGTTTGGTTGAAATTCTGGAGTGCGGGAAAGTAAAATGAGTGCGGGAAAGTGAAATGAGTGCGGGAAAGTAAGTAAATGCAGGAATCAGCTACTTTGCGTACTATAATCAGTGCAAGAAGACCCGCTTTGTCAGGTAACTGTAGGAAAATAATATTTTAAAGTTAGGCCTAGATTGAACCAACATATATTTCAACACACACAAACCAATAAAAGCTTGCGTTAAGATAATAATATTTAAAATTAAGAAAACAATATGTTACAATCTAATTAAAAAAAAAAGAAAAAGACATTAGAATTTAATAGTAGGCTAGGCCTATTTATAATATGGTAAATGATGTATTTTATAAATTGAAAATTGCCTCTTTTATTTATAACAATACAAAATCTCTGTCCTAATTTAATATTCCCGAGAAAATAACATTGTGTACAATAACCTGTTTTAAAAAAGTTATTATTTATGTAACATTTAGATAAGTTTTTATTTAAATTGTAGGCCTAACTGTTACAATTTTATGTTTTGTATTTATAAAGATTCTTTAATTTTAAAATAAAGATATAAATATTGTCTTTTAAGTGTTTTTTATTTCATATTGATATATTAATTATCTTAGAAGTAATTAATTATATAGTTATGTTATTATAAAATTTGGAAGTGTAATACAGTTTAGATTATAAAATAAATGGGTTTTTTGAATTGTAGGCCTAGTTGTTACAATTTTATGTTTTGTATTTATTAAGATTTTTTAATTTTAAAAGAAAGATAAAAATATGACCTTTTAGGCCTAATTATTTTTATATTGATAAATCAAATGGTTTAATATAGTTATTAATATTATAATGATGAAAATAGGTTATGACAAAAAATGTTATTTGAGTTATTGTAATTTTTTTTATTTAATCTGGTTTAACCAAATGAAAGACGGTGAAAAAATACAAAAAATTATTTATACTCACGAAATTAATGCTATAGTAAATGTTATTGTACGAACGGAATGTCTTACAAAATAATTGATTTAAACATTTGTTAATTACAACAATACATTTGGAAACATTGAAAATATTTAATATAGTGTGTTTTGTTTTTACTTCAACAGATGTCGTTGTTCACAAAAACCTATCTTAAAAGATAGAAATCCAAATACATACAGTTGTTTGAAGTTTGAAATCAGCTGATAATGGAAATATAGGAAACAGTTGACTACAGCTGTTATTATTATAGTCAATAAACATATGTAATGGCGCTTGCATTTTTGTTAAATATTGAGCATATTTTTTGTTGTTTTTATGTTCATTAGATGCTACAGTTTTTCAAAAAGTATATAAAAACACTCGTGGATTCGAATGGAATACTGTGTCCAAATTTCAAAGCAATCGGTGAAGAACTTTCTGAGATTATCGATTTTGAACAAACGCACATTTACGTTTTTATTTATATAGAAGATAGATTACATTTTTATTTATATAGATAGATAGATAGATTAAGTATTAGAGCCTTAATTTAAAATCTTCTGATGTTCTATTTAATAAATTTTAATACTATTATTTAGGAAAACTGAACAGTCCAGAAAAGCATCCATATAGTCTTAATGGCTTCTAAATATACACTGAAAAAAATTATTCAATTGTTTTTTTTTCAACAAAGGCGTACAGAGAGATTGTTTTTATAAGTTCATTGTTCTTATGCAATCTTGTTTATTTTTGGGGGAAAGATGAAATGTAATTTATGATCCTACTTATTAAAGAAACTGTTAATAATTTATATATTTAAATATGATTTTACATTATTCAATTAAAATTTAGAATGTTGAATAGGGTTAAATAAATTCTCTCAAAGGATAAAGAAAAATATCTTATATTGATATAAATATATACAATTTCTATTCATATCGGCGAAGAAAGTCCCGCGATATTCTTCTCCAATCACAAACTTCTGTGGGCGTGTATTTTATAACTAACGTCTTGCTTCTAATGGTCGCCATCTTAATTCCAGATTTTCGTTCATATTTCGACAGATTATGTCTTTGTTATTAAATATTTATATGAACTCAGGTGATGTTTTATATTTAGAAATATCTACTTCTTATTTCTGTATATCTCATTTTGTCTCTAGGTCTTCTGTATTTTTATAATCGGCGAAAGATCGGAGTTATATTTTCAATTCGGTTATTTTCCAAGTTGACCTTTCACGTCTAGATAAAAACAAATTATTTAAGTTTTCGTGTCTTTAACTGTGTATTTTTATTTTTTATGGATTAATCAAATTCTTAGGCGCAATTTTAATATAGGTTTTGATTTGTTTTAGATTGACAATTTTCTGGATTAGTTATAATTGGGTCGGAAAATATTAGATTTAGAATTTGTTTTGATTCGAGTCTTATCTTTTTGCCGCTAGGCGCGTGTATGTTGACGTTTAAAATTAAATGAATGAAATTGACTTGTTTTTCTTTTTGTATTTAATACCCTTTAAAATAAAATTTCGCAAAATCCTTTCTTAGTGAGCGTCTATGACCTCATACAAATATGCCTTTAAATTTTGGTATCAATATCTTTGTTGGTTTTTGCTCTACGTTGATTCTCTGTCAGTCATTCATTCAGTCAGTCAGTCAGGATAACTCAACTAGCAGAATTTTTAGTTTTAAGAAAAAAATTATAAAAAACTTCCCGAGATATGAGTAAAATATACCTACAATGCCAAAGTTACACTATGGCTATGGAGCACTCGTACAACAGATAGACCAAAATTCTGTTTTTTTTTGTTTTTTTTTGACTTAGGGAACTACAAAACGGATATATTCGGGGAAAAAATAGACATCAATTTGTTTACCCATCACATAACTTCCTCTATACTACTTGTATGTTGGAAACTAACAGTCGTTTTTGTTTCCAATTCTTAAGTTTTTGGTTTGCAATTTATTTCTTAAATAACTTTCTAACTTTCCTAATTCAACTCCGTTACTACGCGTAAACTCGGCACCATATCTGCAACTATCAAAGAATATCTGTAGCAGATCAAACTTTAGTATACTTCCATCCGTCATCATTGTCGTGTTGTTGTCTGTATGGAAGCACAATAGCGGCCACAAACATTAAGAAAGGAAGATAAATTTGGGGTTCTAAATTATGCTCATATAGAATACTATTAAATTTTAGAAAAATTTAATTGAAAATATCAAAACTGCGTCCATTTTCAACATTTTTTGTTCGTATCTCGTTTGTCATTCAAGTTATAACGCACTTAATTAGTAAATATTTGCATATTTAAATTGTTACCAAAACCACCTCTCTACAATGACAAATAGCGAAGTTATTGTGGAAAATGTAATTTCGACCTTCTTAGAAAATGTGATATACTGTATATGTCTATGTGTATTACATTACAATATCTCGGTTAAATCTTGTATTTTTATGTAAAAAATAATAATAATAATAATATAATAAAAAGATACAAGTATTTTCTTTTTAAGACAACAAACGTAAGAAAGTATTATTTTGTTAGTTATAGGAATTGACAAACAGTTTAAATAAATCAGTAAAACCGTGTTATTTGGTTGTAAAACCCTTACTCCCAAAAAACATAGAAATTCTGTTTTACAAAAACCAAGAAGTTAGACACATTAGAGTGATTGATGCCATGAGAATCAAGGAACGCATTTTGTGGTTCTCTACGGAATAAAACCCCAACTAGATTGCCAAAGCAGAGCGTGAAATTCAGCTCCTTGCAAGTCCATTTGTAGAGTTCAAAAACAAATTACAGAGACTCAATCTTGTCATTGTGATTGATTTATGTTCTCCTTCAAAAACAATTTGAAAGCGAACACAGTTTATCTTTCATTCATTGTAGAAAGCGTTTTTTACGTAAATAATTTTTAAATATTTTATGAAAGTTTAAAGTTATTTAAATTTTATTTAGTTGTTTTCTACAAGTCTAATTACGCATGAGCATATGATCTTTGCAAATATTTTAAGATCATCTATTCAAAATATTTATATACTAATTATCTATGCTTTTTTTACGAAATGGGGTTTTCAAAAAATTTGTTGGCATTTAGATAATATAGAGCGATAATATAATACTTTGGTTTATCCCTTCAGCGTGCGTCGACAAGTTAAGTCAATAAATGAAAATGTGAAAAAGAAATAAAAACATCTTTTGTGTGTTCATTTTGAGAAGATAATTTTTACCCTTTATTTTAAAACAATTTCCACGAGTCAGGGCACAATTATTGTAATAGGCTATTGAAGAAGCAATGCTGTTTGCTTGTTTTTTCCCGACTTGTTTGTCTTAGCTAATAATGAATTTTAATCGTCTATGTTAAAAATGCCAGCCAGTGTCACATGGGAATTATACCCAGGTGTCCCAATCACACCTCACTTCACTTCAATATTAAACGGGTGAATAAAAAATAAATGCTTTTCATGAACTTTACAGAACTTAAAGTAGCTTCATATAGGGCGTTATGACGTATAGCACCAAGTTAGAAAGCTCATTGTGAAAACCACAAGCAAACCTATTTCGAGTGTATTATCACGTTAAAATTGGAGTATTATAATGTGAATATGAAACTATTGGAAACCAATTTGTTCGATATCTACAGTAGCATAAAATTCTCATTATATACTGTAGATTTTAATAGGACTGTATAAACGAATATGCGCTTGAATTACACTTTTCTAAGTTAAATAAATTCTCCAATTACGTTATTTGTGGTCCAGAATATTTCTGCAAAGTCTACATTGTTCATGATTGCTATCAAATGTAGATGTTTTTTTTTTAAATCAACTTCTTCAAGATTAATTAGAAATTACAGGTAAAAATACCTGTCATTTTATATATAGGCAACATAGTCAAATGCGGTTTACGTTATTTCTTTTAAAATTATTTGTTACTCAATGGGATTACTATTTAAAATTTTAAGTTGTTCTCTAAAAATCTAATTTTTGATGGTAGGGTAAAATTGTTTGTGTGTCAAAATTTAACTTTTGTAGGTGTATAAAAAGTCAAAATTTCTCGTTTGGTATGTAAAAAGCTTTTGTCATTTAATCGTTTAAATGGAGGGGTGCGAATTTTTATACAACTGGTATGATGGTGTTCTGAGAGGAATAGGTTAGGTTAGGTTAGATTAGGTTAGGTTAGGTTGTTGATTGGTAGACATAAAGAAGCGCTTAAAATATATTTAAAGGGTTGAAAAGGCCAAATGTTCTTTCTGTAACTCTACGTTTGAAATTTTTCTGAGTAGCACACATCAACCTCAAACAACACCAATCAATGACACATAGGCTATGTAATGTGAATTAAACTAACAAACACTGGGAAATATGATACATCACCTGTCTACCATGGAAATGAAGACACACGCTATTTCAAATATTTTTCAGACAAAAGCTGTGCAGCCCATCGATGGATATGAGAAGCGCCGTTTTGCATATCGATAAATCAATTACAGGACAAACTAAAAATACCCGCTCTGAGCCATACCACACACCTCACATGAAATACAGCCGAATCATAATACACATAAACAATTAAAATATTTTATACAATTAGTGGTATTTTATTCAAAAAGCAAATATTGGTGATTACTCTGATAGCTTCATTATTAATTTATTTTATTTTATATTTCTATAATTTCATAAACTCATTTTAATGTGTTAATTTGAGTCATGCTCTAATCACACACACACACACACACACACACACACACACACACACACACACACACACACACACACACACACACACACACACACACACACACACACACACACACACACACACACACACACACACACACACACACATAATGGTTTCCGATTAAGTTTATTATAGAGAGGAATTCAAAATTTCGAATCCCAAAATTATCGAATTTCAATATCTTTAATTTTTATTCTAGAATAACTACTGGTTTTCTGAAATCAATTGGGGACTTTTGATTAAGTAACACATAAAGTAACAGTGTAACATTTTATAAATCACCAAGCCCTGACTTCATCTAACAGAATTCATAAACCACCATACAGACTATTTTTATTGATATCTCATCTCTAACACTAGTTTGAATATCATCCATATTAAATTATAACCCTCATGTAATGTAATGTAACCTAAGAACCTTAAGTATAACCCTATTGTAATCCTCATGTAACCTAAGAAACACTTTATTATTAGGTTGCAAAGCATTAAATTACAAACTTAAAAGATTATAAGAATTATTCCTACTATCAGTGATACAGCAAGACTTCCGTTTTGTCTGATCAACTTGCAAGCACGCCCTTTATTGTATCACTTCCTCTTGCACGATGTGGCAACGTGATACTGTGTTCAGACAAAATACTCACTGCCCTGATATCCATCAGGGCGTTGTATATAACCCCTGGATATCAATTGGCATTTACTGTCAACAAAAAATCGCGTATTAATTTTCGTTGTCCGTCTGGGTATAGTTCTTGTCTATAGTCGAGGGTAATGAGACAGTTGGTATCTACCACTGTGATAAATCACAATTACAAAGCTAGGAGAAACCACCCATAAAGCAATTTGCACTTTATATTTATCCCTAAATTTAACAATAGCAGTACAGTAGTATCATGTATTGTTACAACTTGATCTACGAATTTTGTTACATCTCATTTAGCGTACTAAGCAGTAACCACATTGTTTTTACAAGAAATATTTATGTAAAGTAATGAAAGATCCACGGAAGAAAGTCTACTGGTAAACATAGATGTACATACATCCACGGAGGGGGTGTCTGGATGTTTATACAGATGTTGTGAAAGCAATGTGGGGAGCATTTCAGTACAGATTGGAATAACATAATTAATTACGAAATCAAAACAGTGTCTGCAACCTATCAAATGGTAAAACTAAAGTTTATATCAACAATCTGTGATCCATCACTGCTGCCTGTATTATTTACAAATACGACGTACAAACAAGTTGATGGCTACCATCACAAAGCTCTCACATGTAAACCTACCCATCACAGACTTTCTAAAACTGCATTTATGAATCACACTCATATCGAAAACTACCATGTCGGTTTCTGATATTTGTACTAGTATAAAATTTTCTTTATAAGTTAAAAGTACAAAATTCTATTTATGCACACCATTACTAATGAATCTCAATATATAAATTCTAGATATTGTTATCTTCCAAACGCCGCCGACACCAAAGGTCATGAAAAATGTTAAACCTATCCATTGAAGTAATTCATCTACATGTTTGGTTCATTGAATATAATCTTAATAAATGTTCTATATTCCGTTTCACGTTTATTTAGCAGCGAATGAAATGTGATAATCGTGTTTTAATACTACCAATGACTACATAAATACTATAAGACACGACATAGGATAGGGAAATAGTCTACGCTTTACGGGTGCTGTTCGTCACAAGTTTGACACACAGCTATCAGAAAGCGCTAGCAGCAGGTGCTTGACTGTACGCATCCCACTTGGTTGAGACTGTACAACTGTTGACCTCTCTCTCACAAACCTTCTCACTTACTTCCGTCAGCATAGTCAGTGTTGTCAGTTCGTGTGCTGAGGCTGAGATAAGTGATTCTCGACCTTCCCTCGCATCTCTGGTCCCATATGTGGCATCAGGGCGTTTTCTCTTACCCGCCTGAAACATTGTTTGACCGTAGAGCCACCTAGCGCCAGTCACATCAACTTCAGATTCTCTAGCAGAGCGACCTAGCGGGTATTGGTCAACTCAAGAATAAGCGTAGAATATTTAACATGGCCATGTCGTGTCTTATAGTATTTATGTAGTCATTGATACTACTAGCCAAAATGAAATCGTAGGCTCGTCGGCCAAAGGTACAGCCTTTAAAAGAGTTGATGTATTTAATTTCATACACAGAATACGTAGTATTACTTACCGAGTATAATTAGAATAATTCAAGTTTGATAATCACAACAAAAGATACCTTTGTTTTTAGACTGATCTTTACATTTCAAGGTCCCAAAATATCGATAAGTCATTTTCTACAACATGCAGTCCGTCACCAGTACGTAGCAACGACAGCAGCTAAACAAATAGAGGATCATGAAAGATATTATTGTGTACTCATAAAGAACACTGTTGAAGTTAGGAAAAATCTAATTATACATTTCAAAATGGCGGCCTTTTTTAACAGTTTTTGGTTCATATCTTCTGTATTATTCAATTTATAAGCACTAAATTTGATAACCTATCTACGATAACAAATAAAGAAGCTATTGTCAAAAATTTAATCTCGAATTCTGACTTCTCGAGAAAATATGATATTAGTGTAGTTACGATATGCGACATGGTGTAGCGCATGGAGTTTTCTTCACATAAGTCCAGGCCCGACGAAACGCTTACCCTAATAAGAGAGGGGATACTGTTTAACTCATTAGGGCCTAACCTACGTCAAGAAAGTATTAACATTTCCTACAAAGCCCAAGTGACCAACTTTTGGCTTTACATTTAGAGGATCTGTTTGTATTAGATGTATAATGAGGCTGAGTACGTACCATGATGGCCCCATCAACTTGTTTTTGTTGTTTAGGCGTTTTTATATTATTTTTTCCAAAATACATACACCAAATGAAATAAAACACAATGGCCTGAATAAATACTTTTTAAGTCAAATCAAATAAACTGTTCTGACCTCACCAGTTGTAGTTCAGTCCTGTCTTTCATTTATTTTTAATTGAAGTTTCCACAAGAGTTGCTTATTGTTAAGATAGAGTTGTATACGTTGTGTTTGTTCTAAATAAAAATTTACATAATTTGTTGTAGGCACGTAGGCCTAACCTCCCTTGTAATAAATACTCACTGTCAATTATTAAATATTAAGCTAAACATATAAGATATAAATATACAGAATGTAACCTAAATTTCAGGAGCTTATTACTAACATTAAAACCAATGAAAACGTTTATATAAACATATTTACTAAAAATGATTGGTTTTCTATCTAACAACATTTTATGTTTTTAATCAAAGAAATAATATCTTTTTAACGGTAAATTATATGGAGTTGAAACTTTTCATGGTACTTAGTATTTTAAAGACCCAATTTAAAAAATAATAATAACCAATCAATTTCCTTTATCATTTTAAAATGACGGCAATTTAAACTTTTTATTATCTCAAAAACTGTTAATTTTACAAAATATTTTCAAGAGGCAAATTTATTTTCCTTTCTTACAAAAAACAAAATTTCTAAACTATAGAAAGATAACAACTATCAACAAAAAAAAAAAAAAAAAAAAAAAAAAAAAAAAAAAAAAAAAAAAAAAACTGAAAACATAATACTTGGTAATTAATTGTCTAAAACACCCAAGATGAACCTAAAACTAAAATTTGAATAGGTAAAAAATAATAAATCATTTCGTTTTTATTAAAAATTTATTTTACAAAAAACTAATGGAAAACAAAATCTATATGAAAAAAACTACAGGAGTTCATCAAAGTGGCAACCCTCATTAAAAATATATATACATGTCTGGCCAGTATCGGATGGCGTGTATTGGATTAGCAGGCCCTTCGCTCTCGCACGCGCAGAGATGGACCACCAGACAATAGCTGGGCGAGCTACTAGTCACTCATACCAAGACGCTTAGTATGCTACAAGATTTTTTACTAATTTTAAAATTGTTTTGTTACGATTATATTATCGGCATGTACATGAAATTACAAGAAAAATAGGTCCAAACTCGACCATATTACTGCAAAGTAAGGAATACTTATAAATATTTTTTTTAATTCCTCTCTGGGTTTCGAAGCTTATTTAAAGCTTTTTTTGTAGGTTTGAGACTGCTAAAAACAGCATTAAATTTTTTTTTTGTATGTGTTTTTTGTGGGATTTATTTTGTCAGAACAAGAATGATTTATAAAATCTTTTTAAAAGTGTATTTTCATGTTTAACTTAATTTTTAAAAGGTCAGGCTGTTTATTCCAAGGGGGCACAGCCGATGTCCTCATCTTCGTCCATGCTTCATTCGTCAATGCTCCAGTCGGCACCTGGTGCCAAGTTGATGATGAATTGTTGTTGTACACTCGACTCATCAAGGCCTTCACTTTCTTCTTCTTCCATGATTTTTTTCATTACGTTCCACATATTTGACCCACTTTTCTCTCGTAAAATTTCCTATCGACTCCATGAATAGATTCTGGACATCTTTAAGCTGGAACGTTGTATTTTGTTTCTAGGCACAGTCCTTCAGGTTTGACTACACCATTTCAGTGGGGTTATCATGGCAGTAATATGGTGGTAGGCGGATGATCTTGAATCCCCTTTTCACAGCCTCTACATCGATGACGTAGGTTGGTTGCAGTGGTTTGTGTAGTCGGACAAGATCATATAGCTCAGGTTTGCGCAGTCCTCCCTGAACGAAATCTTTCTTTTCTGCAGCCACTTAACCAGTGTTGCTTTGGTGGAAGATGAATTTGTAGCTTTATCTTTTACTCTCGAATGGTAGGGAGCGTTATACATAACAATCGTAGACCTAGATGGAATTGTTGGTAGCAAGTGATCAGAAAACCACTTTTCGAACACATCACAATTCATCTCCTTGTGATAGTTTCCGGTCTTCTTTGATTCAAACAGAAGGGCGGAGCATTTATCCCGCCATTAGAGCCACCAGTATGGCAGATAATTAGCAGTTTTCCTCTGTCTATAGGGGTGCCAGTAGCTCACAACACAGTATAGTCTGTCTTTGGCTACATTCTCGTTTAATCAGGTCCCATCCAATAATACACAGTTATTAATGTTTTCGCTATGGATTTTCCTGAAAAAAACGACACCATAGTAAGGCAGATGTCAGTTTTTCCATAAGAAAATTTCTGTTATTTGGTTTTTTATAATGCAATTCCAAATCATGCAATATATTTATCAGAGTTGATCTTCCACCGGTGTAGAGCCCAGCCTCAAGCAGAGAAATATAATTTTCTTGAAGATGGAACAGTTGTAATAATTCAGAACATGTCGATGAATTGCTCCTATGTCAAACGAATCAACTTCCGTTACTGGTCTCTTTTACTTGGTTCTACAACTCCTCAGAGTTCGAATGACGAGACTCTCTTCATCAGCAACTGGGGCAAGCGTTGTGTCATCTCCGCCTACCATGTTTACAAAATCTTTGTAAATCTGTTTACAAAATGTTTCAAAATATGTAAAGCAAACATTAATCAAATAAACTTTACAAATCTCAATATGTTAAATCCTAAAAATAATAAATTAGAGGTAACAAAATTTAGAGTAGATCACATGAACACGAAAGAGTGACAAAAAATACTAAAATTTATTTCTGAATATTCCGACATATTCCACCAGAAAAATAATAATCTGACGTTTACTAACCAAATCAAACACGTGATTAAACAACGGACGAAATCCTTGTCTACACAAAAAACTTTAGATATCCAGAAATTTATCGCAAAGAAGTAGGTAAGCAAATTCAAGAAATGCTCGATAAAAAAATCATTCAACCCTTACATTCACTCAGGAATTCACCAGTATGAATCACATTCCAAAGAAAGCAAAAGCATCAGACAAAAGTTTAGGCTAGTAATCGATTTTAGAGGACTAAACAAAAAACCTATTGACGATCAATTTCAATTTCCCAACATATTAGATAAATTAGGGAGATCCCAATATTTTACCACCCTGCATTTAACCTCGGGATTCCATCAAGTAACAATGCATCCGATTAGCGTTGATAAGATAACCTTCTCAACAGAAATTGGCCATTATGAGTTTCTAAGAATTCCTTTAGCACCAAGAAACAGCTCACGCATGTTCCATCGAATACTGAATAACACAGTACGTGGAATACAGAATGAGTCTTGCCTGGTTTATCTTGACGATATCATAATCTACTCGACAAGTTTACAAGAGCACGAACTTAGCTTTTCGAGAGATTAAGATACAGTTAAATAAGGTGCTTATTTGGGCCATGTAATAACACCTAACGGAATTAAACCTAATCCTGAAAAAATAAAAGTTATAAAAAACTACCCAATTTCAAAAACTACTTAACAAATAAAGGGATTTTTAGAACTACTAGGGTATTATCGAAAATTATTAAAATTTTTGCAAAACCAACTAAACGATTCACAAATTGTTTGAAAAAATGCCAAAACTGAAATTAATAATCCTAACTGTATGGACTGGCTGTATGGTTGTTTTCGGCTAAAGAACCAAAATTTTTGCTTTTATGGTGATTAAATAGAAGAATATGACTATGAAATAAAATTTTAAAAAGGAAAATTAAATCAAAATGTAAATGCACTATCAAGGATACAACTAAATATCACTGACAAATTTTTGAGACAAAACTGACAAATATCTCGAGATACTGTGGATAAAAATTACAAAAGACACCAGCTGCACCAACTCAACTTATACTTCCGTCAGTCTATGATAGTGAACTTTGATCCGGAGGAGGAAAACAAAGTTGTTAATTAACAGGAAATCAATAAACCCAGCGACCCGACCGTTCATTAAAATTGTGAAGATTCTAGTGGAAATTCCAATTTCTGATGAACCCATGAACTTCGGAAGAAACCAAATCTATTTGTCATTAGTAAACTATCAACCGAAGAAGGTAAAAATAATAAAATTATTCCGAGTATCGAAACAGAGATTAATATTGTTTATACTGATGACCGACGGTACTTGATAGAATTCCATGTTATACAAATGAAACACTCACATATTCTTTAGTTAAATTGTAGAATTTAACTAAAGAATTTGTGTGTGTTTTATTTTTTTTAAATCACAAAATAATCTAGACAATGGCGTCATTAAATTTGTAAAGGAACAAACACCCAATGTTCAATATTGTATTTATTTTGAAAATTATGTTTATGAAAAATTTGCGACTTGCATAGTTAGACATTTTAAGAGTTTTAAACTTTGGTTAGTTAAATGTAATACTAAATTACTACATAACTGAAGAAGATGAAATTCAACAGATAATTGTAATCAAACACTATGAGGTCGTGTCTATAGCAAGGTGAAGCAAGTTTAGGCCTTTATTTAATTATATAATTCTTTTTTCAAAGACCCATAATTAATTTTCACTTTTTTTTTTAGAACTACTGAACTGGCATATCTGGTGATTGTTAGTTTTTGGTAGTTTTTATTTTGTTTTGGACAGATAAGTGGGAGAGTTTGTGCAACGTTTATTAATAATGTTTTAGAAAGAAATAGTATTTATTTTTCTTAACATCTGATATTGTTAACTGTTATAAGCCAGAGCCTCGTCAGTTCAGAGACCATACATTCTCCTTAACACCTCGCACCACGGGAAGGTGAGGTTGGCACATCTGTTTAAACAGTTCTACGAGGCAGTCCATTCTACTAACTTGCCTTCTTCATGCTAATAATCAATTTGTTCAATACAATTTGTCTTCAAAGTAACAACATGAATAGAAAATATTTTCAATTTCAATAAATGAAAGTAAGGCAAAGCGAGTAAAATGAACCAATTTTAAATGCACAATGACATCAGCTATTTGGTCTACTTACTAACTATACTTAAGTGTAGTAAAACCTTATTTATTTTTATAATTAAGTAAGATAAAGTAAAAGAAGAAAGAACAATATCTGTAAGTGTTGTGATAGAAAAGTGTTTAATAATTAGTATTCGTTAAATGAAAATAAATATATGAATTTTTCTGTGTATTTCATTTACATGCGTTAGTTGATGAATATCGACATTCATGCACAAATATGTTAAATTATAATATTTGAAATTTCTTAATCTCAAATTACAGGCATTAAAATATACACATTAAAACATACATGCATTGAAGCACATCACCAGTAGCCTATATTTACATAATAACATAACATTGTTGTAATATACTTAATTTAAGACTCCCTTTCGTGACAGCATGCTGAAATTTCATCAAAACTTAATTCCATATTTACACATTTGTATTGTCACAAACACTAACATGAACGTCAATTTTATTTATTTTATTATTTTGCCAACATTACAGGTAGTTCTCCACGGTTCAACAAAGTGGTTTACTGAATGATGCCTATCTTATGTGAAGTGTTCTACAGCCCAAACTCGAAGATAAATTTTTATCCAATTTGGTGTTTGTGAGCATATTTTGGCCATTACTCGAGGAGTTTAAAATATGTATTGTGTCCGTAACTCAAAATTTAGGTTTTCATGAGAAAATAAAACACAAAACTATGATTTTCTCAAATTAAGTTCTATTAATTTTGATCTAATTTTGCCTCTAAGGACCCAAACAAAACGTATTGGTTCGTAACTCTTTAAACATTCCGTGAGTTACCTGTAAAAAAAAAACGGCCATGAATCAGATATAATTTTCAAAATCAGCGCTACCGATTTCTTTAAAATTTAGTACAATGTGAAGATTAATAACCCAACCCAGAAAGAAAATTACCATTCAGTAATAATTGGCAAAAAAATTAAAGTAAACCTAGACCATCATTTAAAACTCGTTTCATTCAAATACATTTAAACATAAGGGTTTTTTTTTCTTTTTCTTTTTTCACAATATAATAATAATATCATCTCATTATTTCCATTATAAGGGTTTGACTCTATTTGAATATCTTTCTATCTGAGAAAGTTAATACAAAGTTTTGACTCCGCTTATTACTATATATTATATAAAGTGGCAGAATTATTTTAGTAATTATTATTTTTACTTGATTCTTTATCAAATTTTAATTTGCCCGTTTATTATTTTTGGGTTTGTGATTTATAAACTTTACATCCCACAAGGGCAAATTTTAATATTAGTAAACGAAAGAAATGTTTAACCTCACTTTTTTCTTATTATTTTACATTCGTTGAGTGAAATATAAATTTATGAGGAATTTACATGCTTTTAGTTTGATGAATATCTACTTTCATGCTCAAAGTGTTTAAATTATACTATTTTACATTAGTTAGTATATTGTAATTACAGGCATTAAATTACAATTAATAACAGATTTAAATTGATCTACAATAGAAGCATAACACGAGTATGTTTACCAGGTCATATAATAATAACAGGCATTCATGCAAATTTAATTGACTCACGTTATTTACAGTATTAGGCTTACTTTAAATTTTATCAGATTTTACTTTCAAAAATTACAATTTTTGTATTATTGTTCAGTTATCAATTTCTTGGTTTATTATATTTTAATTCTTAAATTTATGGTATTATTATTATTTACAGTATTGCTCATTATGTTATAATTCTAACAAGATTCAGTTTTAGTTTATTACTTTTACTGTCCTACATTATACTAGTATAGAGAATATTATATGATGGGATCAAAACAATCAATGTCAATTTGTTTACGAATAAATCCCCTGAGTCTAAAGAAACCGGTTTTGTAATGATGGTTTTCGTATGTGCAAACGGGTAGACCGATTTTAATCATTTGTTTATATGGGCATATTTACCATATGTCAGAACGTGTTTTTTTTTATAACTCTTAATTTTGGTGGTTGCCAGATAAATTATGATTTTCTCAAAGTCAGATATAACAATTTTAATCAAGTTTTTGTCACGTAAGATAAATTTCATCTTTATACAAAACAAAAGAAGAAAGAAGGAAAATCTATAAAAATTAGATGATAGCCAACTTATGATACTGATATACAGATATTCCAGATTTATAAATAAATATTGAGTTTGACTTGTGTGATAGAATAAAACTGGAACACAAGATCTCACAAAAATTACGTTTATAGTTAGTTAAAGTTTAGTTATTGTAGCTTATGTTTCACTGAGGATGGGTTTTGATTAAGTAAACGTAATTTTTGTGTGATCTTATGTTCGAGTTTTATTCTAACCAGATATTCCATAATTATTTTACTACCAATGTTTCTACAAATGTGAAGAAAACTAAAATTGTGACAACTTATAATTTTAGTCCGCTATAAAATTGACTAGAATGTTAGCGGAATACAATAAAAATTCCTAAATGTTAGGATTAATATTTAAAAGCTAAATTTAAACACTTCTTAAATAAAAACTATCCTATTATGTCGCTTTTTATAACATTATATTTATCGCTTTTTACAAGTTGTTAAAATTATAATTTCTTTGAAAATTACTTTAAGATTTTGATGCAATTTATTTTCTTCCAATATCCCAAACAGGATTTACTGTCGAAAATCCCTCTAAAATCAGTTATCTTCTTAAATATCCCAGTTTAAGATTTCTTGGTTAAAAAGCAAAAATGAACCACGGAGGCTGGAATGAAATCTCGTATTTTTCAAAATTGAAAATATCGATTTTGATCAAATTTGAGTAATGGCTGAAACCAACGTACTACACCTCGTGAAACGACGTCACGGCTCTAGAGTGATTAAAAAACAAAAACAAATAACCCTTCATTATCCTCACTGAACATTATCTTAATATTGAACAAAGTTTCTGATATAGTCTGATCAGTCTGATATAGTCATAGTTTTTTATAAATCAAAGGAAGACAAAATATTTTCGAAAGAGATAATTCAAAAAAAATTATTTTGGTTTAATGGTTGGGAGTAGTTGTACAACAGCTATGGATTAACTAAACCTTCTTCAGCTTAAGTCTTTAACTCAGTTCGTTTGGTAATAGCAAAAAATGGACCTTCGCTTTTGACTACCTTGGGAAACTAAAAAAGTTATTTTCAACATAATGTCCGGTTGTCGTTTGTACATAGCGGCCACAAATATTAAAATATGAACATGAAATTTGGAATAGGGGACTATAGCTGTTCATATAAAACCCTATTGAAATTTCAAAAATCAAAATTAAAATTTCAAAATTGTAGCCATTTTAAACAGTATTTTGTTCACCTTATCTTGTGTGTTATTCAACTTATATTATACTAAATTAGATAAATATTTTCCGAGTTCAATTTTATGTTACCAACCCTACCTCTCTACAATGAAAAATAGGGAATTATTGTTTAAAAAGTAATTTTGAACCCTCACCTCCAAAGAAAATGTGAATTTCGTATAGCTACGAGATCCGTCAGCGATATATCACTATATATTAAAAAATCACTCTTTGATCTACCAATACAATTTAACATTTCCTACAAGGCCCAAGAGACCAGCTTTTGGGCGTTAGTTTAGAAATTTGTATAATGGGGTTGAGTAACTATCATCATAATGCTTTATCAACTTATTTTGCATTGGCGAATTTTAAAATATAATATGTTATTTTTAAAGAGCATTAAAAATATATTGCAAAACAGTTATCAAGATTTAAGGATCAGATCCAAAACACGGGTGCTATACAAAGAACCGAACTTAAATAACGAGTATTTTAACAGCAGTGAGAATTTTACAATTATCAAAAGGTTATGAAAAAGTAGAGCAAAAAGATTAAATTTGTATAACTACAAATTCAAAATTATATTTTCCGCTTAATATGAAAAAGGAAGAAAATGTGGAACGCTTTTAGCAGAGTGTAGTTTTGAGCAAACTCCGATTAAAATATTTTAGGTAAAGGTGTTTATTAAATATTGGATTTAAAACGTATTTAAATGATGTGAACTGACCCAAGATTGGTTTATTTTGTTAGCACGCATGTGCATACAGATATGAAATAGTAAAGGAATTTAATTACTGAGTATACATTCTTCAAGAATGAAATTAATCAATACAGCTTTCTTTTTATTTTAAATTTGTATTATTTATCTCTGTCTTTTTATTGTATTTAAGTTTGAACTAATAATTTTATCTTTATTTTATTGTTTCAGTTGATAATTTTGTATGTATATGTTTGAGACCATGTTTGTTTTTCGACAAACCCTTTGATGGTTACTGTCCAAGAGTATTCTCTGTATTTACACATTTATTCAAATTATTTATTTTTTTCACGAATTGTAAATTAATTTTGTATTATTAATATTTATTATTAAAGATGTTCGGAGTGGTTGTTAACTATGAGAAAATTAAACCATCAGTGCGTTGCTAAATGCCTAAGTCGACATCTACTTTGTTTTGTTAAATTTAGATGTATTACGCTGAATACATCTTTCGTGAAAATGCTTACATAACCCTACTTTGGAAAACATGTTCAAGCTAACGTCACCCTTATAATTATGGTTCCTACAATTCTAACACGCTGTTAGTATTATAAATGAGGTTATGTTGTGATGGTTGCATACTAACCAGGCTATCAAAAGAATATTAGAATTCTGAATGCACATCTAACCAGGATCCTTAGGCCTATGTGATAATCTTAAGTATGGCTTAAATATTAACTAGAGTCTTTGGTTATGTTAAACAACTTAAAGATATCCGTTTGTTCATTACAGATTTTCCCAAACAAAATTGCCTTCTACATATTCAAAACAAAACATTATAATTATATGTTCTTATAAAACTAAAGAAAAATCGTAATGATTATTAGCAGAAATTTTTTTTAAAAAAGGACATAGTAACCGACAAAACAAATAACACACTGAGTAAAGCATTGAAACCGATGAAAAAAGTCAGTTGTCCACACAATACAACTGGGATTTATAAAATCAGTTGCGACAATTGCAATAAACGTTACATCAGACAAACAGACAGATCCTTCAAAGTAAGGTTTAAAGAATACACACCGGGGAAAAAATCACAACAATAAGAGAAAACCTCAAAATTTGAAGAACATACAATTGAACAAATACTTCATAAATTTTGTATATGTGTTTTAAAGGACCAAGTATTAACGTTATAGAAGAATTTGAAATTTATAAACACAAAAATATACTTAGAAAAAACCTCGAACACAAGATCTCACAAAAATTTCGTTTAATTGAGTTGTAGTTTAGTTATTGCAGCTCATGTATCATTGAGGATGGCGACTTGGTCGTTGAAACGTGTTTGATTAGGTAAACGTAATTTTTGTGAGATCTTGTGTTCGAGGTTTTTTTTCTATCTAATTATCTCACAATTCAAGCTCAATATTTATTTACAAAAATAAAACCTAGTGCGTTTTTAAATGAAAAAAAAAATTCCAGCCAAACACAATTTTTGATAAAATAATTTAAATTGAACCCATATAAGACTTAGGTAATCTTATTCTTTCCTTTAACAACCATAACCGGATTGTCTACGTGACAAATGTCACAATGTATCAAATGTATCAATGTCACAAATGTATCCATTTTTATTTTAATATTTGTGAACGTAATGTGTTCTTATTATGTTTTTAGTATTGTTATATACATTGAGGCGCATCAAATACAAGACATATTAATGTTTGATAATGCCTGAAGGAAGAGACGAAACCATCGCCACATAAAAAAAAAAAAAAAAGACAGGGCTGTGAGTTGTGCAATTAAGGTAATTTATTTAAAAGGAAAATGTTTTGTGATTACACAAATTGTGATAAGATTTTGGAGGACTTGTCAAAATACAGCTTTGGTGTCTACGTAACGTTTATTAAATATGTAAGGTTTTATGTGAGTGGGGGGGGGGTTAAAAGCTTATCCGACTAGTATTCATCCCATATTCTACCAGGCTTCAGAAATTCACTGAACGTCACTGAATGACTGTTGTCAAACTCGTTATCATGAAAAAGTTTTCCCCTTTTTCCTTATAAGATATAACTATACTTCCCAAAGTTTACTGGCATAATACATGTTTTATAATGAGTGTAGCACTGTAGATTTTGTTGAAAACGTTAGTGCACGTACAAAAGTGAAAAAGTTTTGAAAGCGGTTAATTTATTTTCTGAGAAGTATATTTATGAATGGTTGTCTGCCTTCTTCTGAATTCCTTATATTAATTTTAAAAATATGTATCTTGTACTAGATTCTTCTAGAATGTCTATTCAATTAATGTTGAAAAGTTGTTTCATTACAACTGTTTCGGCGTCAGAACCGCCATCATCAATTGAATTCAACACATATCTCATATATAATACCAATAAACAATTTACTAATACAGTAACACGAATGCATTACTTTTTTTCACATAATTTGTCACTGTACAGGGTGATCATTTGCGGTAGGCGATTTTTCGTTTCTTTTAGTGTTAAATCAAGTTATAATTTAATTAGGAATAGTATATGAAGTGTAAACACCAACCCAGTACTAAACGTAAAATAAATAATTTCGGGAAAAGATAAATCAGGAATTAATTATACACAGACAAATCGTATGGTATGAAAATTTGATTAACAGTTATTGGACCTGCATTGTTGAGTTCACAATTGATAGTTTCCTAACTTCAAACCCAACTGTTGTTTATATTTTTTTATATATTGAAACAAAACAGTATTCATTAGAATTATATTAAGGTTTAACTATCGTAACTACTTTATTTTTTATTTATAGTTTTTAAGTGTTGTAATTATTGTTTTCTTAATTTAAACTTCGTTTACTCGGAAATATATTTATGTTTTTCTCATTTCATCATTAATTTCATTACACAATGGAGTTTATCAACAGTGAAAATGTTGATGTAATAGAAGTCTATTTTACATGTCATAAGAACATCGTATTGGCAGCAAATACATACAGAAACCACTATCCAAATAGAAGTGTGCCTGATCGAGGGTTTTAGCTCATTTTTATCAGTTCCTTAAATTACTTACTTTACGTTTAGTCTTATGTCGGTGTTTACACTTCCTATACTACGCCCAATGAAATTTTTAACTTGATTCAACAATGGGAAGTACGAAAATCCATCACATGTTAATTTTTCGAAATTGTAAGCACCTACAACTCCTAAATAAGCAAGTTTATCAAAATATTACAAAGAATAAAAAAAGTCTTATAATTTTGTGATAAATCAGAAAACATCATTAAAAATAGGGGTAGTTTATATGAAATTTTTTAATTAACTAATATTAATTAGTTAATGGCGGCCATGTTTTAAGTTAGAAAAAGGATTTTTTATTTATCATGAAAAAATAATGAAGGTTACCCATTTAAAGTTTTTCTACAGATCAATAGTTTGCGAGATGCCAATGGTGGGAAAGATGGAATGATCACCTTTATAATAGTAAAATAGTCTCCATGTGCCCATGTGTAATCAGATGGAATACCTTATCTGTTTACTTTCTGGTATTATGTATTTAGATAAAGTAATGTGATATGTCAAAAAAATGTTCTCTAGTTTTTGTGTGGTTTTGAGCTCCAAAAAAGTGGTTTTTGGAATGATTTCTGTCTGTCTGTCTATACATCGTATGTATCTTAAATTGCACAACATTAGAATGAAAAATTAATTAATTAAAATTTTTAATTTGTATAAGAATTATTTTTGGATTTGAATCAGCAATAATTATGAATTACATTCTTCCAGAAAATATTATATTTAGACACTTCCGTAAGTATTTTGTTCATAACAAATCAATATGAATATTTGTAACGTTCGCCTACTATACACAATCGCCATTTTCAGTTTCACCCAATTATTATGTTGTTGTTTTTTTAAAGAGAAGACGCAGACCACGATCGTGGTGTATGAGCCAGACATGTTACACACGACAGACGGACGTGGGGCACGATTTGAGTACGACAGCTCATTGTCTATTCCTCCAAGATCAACAACTTTTACTCATGCACTCAAATAAATAACTTCCCTCCATCATACAATCCAAATCCGTTTTGAAACGGTCTGTCTGGAAAGGGCGGGTTTAATTTAATTTGTGTTTTTTTGTTTGTACTTTAATACATATACGTAGTATAGAGAAAGAAAGTTATATGATAGGTCAAACAATCTATGTCCTTTTTGAGGGCTTCTGAATTTAAAAAAAAATGGTTTTTGGTATTGTCGTCTGTGTAGTGGACCGATTTTAATCAAATTTGATATATTGGCATATCTTTGGGTATTTCTTAAGACGTTTTGCAGTTTTCTTAATTTACATTCAATAACTCAAAATTGGGTAGCTGCTATAGGAAAAACACAAAATTAAAATTTTATCGAAATGGGATGAAACGATTTTGATGAAACTTTAGTAACATCTAGTCCGTAAGGATTCAAAAAATTTGGTTGTCATCTCTTAAAAAATATCGGTTCGTTAGTTGTTAGTAAAAAAACTTAAATATCTCAAATTCAGCTGTAGACTCTACCGCTTTCGCTCAAATTTGGGGATATTTGAAAATAATAACCCAATCCGGTGTGCAAAATTGTAATAGACAATTACCGTTGAGAAATAGTTTCTATAAATGAAAATAACCTTGACAGTCTTTTTATTTGATCATATCATATTTATACTTAAGCCTAGTTTTTGACAAACGTGAAGCAATATTAGATCTTATTTAAATATTAAACAATATTATATTTTTAATTTAATCTACAAATCGAAGACTATGATGGATTTTTGACAACTATGCAACTGACATTTTTGGCGACGAGTTATTATAGAAAATGTTAAGGCACTATTTATGTAGTTAATTATTTTAATGGTATTTTTTTGAAATGAAATGAAATATCTTTATTAGTCAACTATATACATATACATGTTCAGATTACAAAACTTTACAAACTTAAGACTAATAAAGTCTGACCCCGAGGTTTATAAAAAAAACCTGAAATAGCTTTTATAATCTACTTTACTTTCTCGTATATTACAGGTCAAAAAATCTATATTCTTTTTGAACTCTCCAGAGTCCAAGAAAGTAGTTTTGGAATAATGTTTATCTATCGTCTGTCTGTTGTATGTCGAGGGCTATACAGTCTAAACACGACCGATTTTAATCAAATGTGGTATGGAGGCATAGTGTGGTCATTTCTCGGGACATTTTTTCTATAACTCAAAATTTGGGGGTACCTGCCATAAAAAAACACCATTTTACGATTTTATAAAAATCGGCAAAAGGAATTAATCCAATTTTGCTTATATGTAACCTCTAAAGACACTTACAAATAGTATTGGTACCAACTCTACAACAATGCCATCGTCAATTAAGAACTGTTAGGAATTAAGCTAGTATTAAAGATTAGGTTATATATAATAATCAAGTCCCCCCTCCCTCAGTATTTAACAGGAACATTTGTTGCGAGCGACAAGATGTAAAACCGGTGAGCTTGCAACCATCAAAAGTGTCACGAATCGCTCTAAGATGTATAAAGCTTAGAGGAATGGTCAATCTATAAGTGAAGGGACCAGAGGTAGGCCATGAGGCTACCGAAAGAAGGAAAGACCGTCGAACGTTTTCAGAGTGCCATCAACTTCGTAGGGTTCTTTAGGAGTAGCAAGAACCACGAAGGATCACATCCCGGGCGCTGTTAAGCTCCAATAACAGAGAGCAAGCTTCGTGTGTAGCCTACTTTGTTCTTATATTATCTTCCTATAATCAGACGAAGAGAGATTAACTAACTTTCTTGTCGCAACATTGCTTCGGCTCTAGGATAAAGATAGAAAACCTTTGTGACAATTTAAGATTTAAGTGATTAAACCACCATTGTATGTAAAACCATTTTATTAAATTAGGTAATTGAACCACTGTTTTCGGCTCCTAATTGTGTACGTTCTTTAAATTTTACTGTTTCCAGCCATAAGACTGATATTCTATTTGTCACGTAACGTTCAAAGGTTTTTTCAAAAATTTAACACTTTAGCAAATTTGATAAAACTTAGAATTGTAGCGATATAAAAATTCCGTTACAGGCGTTGTCAGTAAAACACCAAAAATAAATGTAATATTAAATTTAAAGACTGTATTTTTCTAAATAGGCTCAAATAATTTTAATCAAATTTTGATAAAATATAAAGCTTATACCCAAACCTATGGCATTGTGTTTTAGTGCAAGCAAAATAACTTGTGATTTGGTACTATTTTGCAAAAAAAAAAAAAAAAAAAAAAAAAAAAAAAAAAAAAAAAAAAAAAAAAAAAAAAAAAAAAAAAAATGCACATCGTCTATCAAAAGCCTATGACGTACAACGAAAGTAAATATTTTTTCCCGTTTAGTAATGATTACATTAAATAAACGAGATTAAATATTTTTGTAGTTATAACGAAGCAGAATGATCTTGTAATGTTAAACGAACCGTTTTTAGTGTTCTTCGACAAAAAACAGAAGCTATTAATTTTAAAATCTATTTTATATTCACTCTTGGTTTTTTACAATGAAAGATATTGGCTGCTTAATTAGACACGCCTTAACATAGTTTTTTTATATTGTAGTAGTAAATTAGTTTTGTATTTTTAGATTTCACACATAGATAGTATAGAGAATAATATTTGATAGATTAAAGAAATCGATGTGAAATATCAGTTTTGAAATATCCGAGTTGAAGAAAATGTTTTTTTTTTTTTTAATTTAAAGAATGTTTTGTATTATTTGTTTTCTCATGAAATATTATTGAATATGTAAATATTGTTATTTTTTTATAATAATTCATTGATCGACCACGATTTTGAAACTCTAAACTGAATCAAGACTTTTTTTTCAATTTACCCACCAGATTTGGGTAAATTAAACTGTAACTGATTTTTAACTATGATACTTAAAAAAGTTACTATATTTAAAAGTGACAACTGTGTAAATTGAGTTCAGAATTACACAATTTTAAACATTTCTCTACTTACTATAATCACAATTTATATCATTAGTTGTTTAAACCAAAAATAACAATTCAAAAGTGAGACCGTTCATTTTCCTTGTTACTTCAATCAAAGGAAATATTGCTTTACTGTTCCATAGAATAGCGATCAATCGGTTTAATAGCACTATTTTTAGGCTAATTTTTTTGTAATATTTTATTATTTACCTTTAAGTAAATTTTATAAAATTTTATATTTTTAATCCAATAAACAGGTTATTTTCGAATTTTAAAAGAATGTTTGTCATTTTAAAATTTTATACTGTATACAGTATTGATTTTATACTACAACTGAAAATGAAAAACCCATATGCTATTTTAAAGAACAACCACTAGTTCGGATTTGAAGTAATAGAACAAATTTTCAAATTATTTTTGAATCAGTTGTTACTCTTTACTATAACAGATAACAAACTATTATTATTTGTATAATTTGAACAATGTCGTTTAAATTATTTATTATAATTTATATTTATTATTTATTATAATTTATATTTATTATTTATTATAATTTATATTTATTATTTATTATAATTTATATTTATTATTTATTATAATTTATATTTAAGTAAAATAAACTACGCAAAAAATTGAACAAATTTTCTAACTAACCACCCCAAAAAAAATATAAAAATGAGTGTCATATTTATAAATAAATATTTAGCTTGACTTGTAAGATAATTTTAGATAGAATAAAACTCGAACACAAGTCTCACAAAAATTACGTTTACTTAATCAAACGCGTTTCAATGACAAAGTCGCCATCCTCAGTGATACATGAGCTACAATAGTAGTTATAGTTTAGTTATTGTAGCTCATGTATCACTGAGGATGGCGACTTTGTCGTCCAAACGGGTTTCATTAAGTAAACGCAAGTTTTGTAAGATCTTATGTTTGAGTTTTATTCTATCTAGATAAAAATTAATCAAAACCTAATCGCAACAAAAATGTAATTTCAGAAGTTGTCTATGAAAAATTGAAAATACATGCCCGCTGTCTTAGAAAAAATATTTATATATTTAAATAAGGTCCTAACTTGCTTTGCTAGCACATAAACACGTCCTAAACTTAAGTTGGATTTAATTAAAATCAAGCTTGTAATGAAGCAGCCAAGGTTAATATTTATTTTTTGCTTATTTTTTATGAACTCTAATGTTGTTTTACTTACTATTTTGCACATAATTTGAGGTCAATAATATCTACATTTTATTAACATTTTAACGAAATTGGAAGATCCGTTCTGAGAAATTACAGCTTTTATAACGACTTCAAAGCCAGGTTTTGTTTTCTTAGCGATAACTCATCAACCAGAATTTTTAAAGAGATGGCGACCAATATGTTTTACAATGATACTTAAAGGATTAGCGTATGCAAAATTTGATTATAATCGTTAGAGTAGATTTTGATAAATCGAAAATTTGTGTTTTATTTCTTTTGGTAACTCACCCCAAATTATATTTTTTTAATGAAAACTCTTACGAAATATGGCCAAAATATGCCTACATGCTAAATTTGATTAAAAGCTAGCCATGGGTTTCCCTACACATACTACAGACAGACATTATTTCAAAAACCTTTTTTTTTACTCAGTTGACTTCAAAACGTATATCACCACAAAAACTATACATCCGTATTTTGGCCAATGTGTAGTAATCTAAAAATGCGTTTCCTATATTTCGTGTCAAAAGTTATTACGCCCAGGTTGTATTTAAAACTATTAAAGTTTACCCCCCCCCCCCCGCAAATCTAACTTTCCATCCCTTAAAGTCATAAACCGAAATTGTCTACCCAAATTTTGATGTAAAATTATCATAAATAATTTCCATCAATTTCAAATGCATAATATAGTTTTATTTTATTTCAATTTAACCTTTTTTTTTAAATATGATTTATATTTATTTGATAAATTCTCTATAATTTTGTCAAATATAATGACCGTTATAAATAAAAATAACATTTAGTGAATAACATAGGATTATTTTTATATCATAAAATATCATAAATATTATTTTATCACTTATGTTTCTGAGAATTTTCATGTATAAAATATTTAAATATTATTTACTCGTTATGAAACAAGGATATAGTTAAACTTAGCTGCAAGCCATTCACATAATATATTATACTGGTAGTTTACATACTAAGTAAGTGCAAATGGTTTAAAGGTTAAGCCTATTTACATACAAGTAACTTGTTCTTTCTTCAATCCTGTTTTAACCACGCTCAGCTCAGCTGTTTAAAAAACAACATAAATAATCCAGCTGTACAGTGTCAGGCGTGGGTTCAAACGACATTATTGTCAGACCTAACCTTAAAATATGTTTTGTTTTGTTTACGGGATAATAGTTTTAAAATGTTAAGTTAACCCACACGGATTCAATTGAAATGCACATTTTATAAATAGTTATTTAAAGCTGATTTGGTTTAATTTAAATAATTAAATTATAGTCTCGTATGGTGTTAATTAAAATTATTAATAATTTCCAGTTTATAGGTTATAACATTTGTTAACACAGTGATGTCCCTTTTGTGTCATTTATAATGGCATTGATTTCCTATTCAGAAAATGTCAACGCTATTTTTAAACACAGTTTTCAGAAAATTAAAGAAACAGGAAATTTTGGGTATCCTTCTAATTTACACTATTAAATATTTTTTTAATTACATGATTGTTCTTTTAAATATTTCGGCCTACAAAACAACCGACAACTTTTATCTGTGAACAAAAATATTCTTATTAGATAAAAAATCTAGACTTTAAATAATTGTAACTCAAAAATAACGTTTAATGTATTTATTTATGTATTATTCTTTTAGTTTTTGGATATCTTTGCAATTATTCAGTTTATGTTACAATTTAGTTTTAAATTTGTAAATAAAGTTGATTAAAACTCACGTTTTTAAAAGTTTTTTTCTGAAAACTTTTTAAGAACTTTAGGTTAAATGTTATTTTGAAAGCTATTTTCACAATACTGTATGAGGCATAAGCAAAAATACAGTCGTGGAATGTTTATTTCTGTTAGTTTTGATGTAAAGAATATAGAAACAGGTCACCACGAGCCATGCGCACCCAACAACACACACACACACATGCACAATTACAGGCACGAACACACCACATTCACCCTCACTCAAATACACTTACACAAACCTAACCTCCAACTCGTCTCACCTTTAACCGAATCCGATTTTGCTTGGGAAGTGATACACATGTCGTTGTCCATAGGGAACCTCTCGCAGTTGAACATATCCGGCCAAGGATATCCATAGGTCTGCATCCGTCCTTCGCATCCTGCTTTTACCTTGTAGCACAAACTCCTGCAAGGATATATCGGTCGGTCCAAACAGACGGGACTGAACAAGGAACACAGGAAGAGTTGAGTGTCCGGGTGACATTTCACATTCAGAAGAGGTATCCAGGAAACTGCTTGTTGAGAAATCTCGGCGATGGTATCGTGATCCAATAAGTTAGGAAGTCTCATCTTCTTGTATCCAATCTCATGACATAACGTCATATTGCGAGGAATGTCAACGCAAGTGTTGTGAATGGATCGGCCCCCGACCATGCCCCAATCCGTGATATACGGGATCTGTGTAGCACCTACACGTGCGTCCCAGAAACCTGACGTCATCCCCACTACAAACAGTAGTGTAAAAAGGAAGATAAAATATGATGCCATTTTTGCAATACACAGTTCACTTGGTAAACGCACTACACTACTGGATTGCCTTGGCGGACTCCCTCCATCTCTGTCTGACAGTCTGGCTGTAGTGTAACTGCAAGGAACAGCTGCAATAGACTCGCACGCTTTGTCCACCACCCCTCTCCCTTTCTCTCTCCCACACACACGCGTAAAGAGGGGGCATTCAGTATTTACAATACAAAATAAGTTTTCACACTTAGAAGAAGACGAAACATTCATTAGTTAATTTATTTAAAATACAATACTTATGTTCCTACTTATAAAAGTGAGGTATTCAATATTTACTTTTAAATATAAATCATGTGTTCAAATTATAAAACTGAGGCTTTCAATACAAATAATTTTAAACACAAATCATTTGTTCAAATTTATAACAATAAGGCATTCACTATTTACCTTAAAATACAAATCATTTCTTCAAATTTATAAAAATAAGGCATTCATTATTTACCTTAATATACAAATCATTTCTTCAAATTTATAAAAATAAGGTATTCACTATTTACCTTAAAATACAAATCATATGTTCAAATTTATAAAAATAAGGCATTCACTATTTACCTTAATATACAAATCATTTCTTCAAATTTATAAAAATAAGACATTCACTATTTACCTTAATATACAAATCATTTCTTGAAATTTATAAAAATAAGGCATTCACTATTTACCTTAATATACAAATCATTTCTTCAAATTTATAAAAATAAGGCATTCACTATTTACCTTAAAATACAAATCATTTGTTCAAATTTATAAAAATAAGGCATTCACTATTTACCTTAAAATACAAACCACATTTTCCCACTTATAAAAATGAGCCCTTCGACATTTACTTTAGAATATAATTATATGTTCAAACTTATAAAAATGAACTAATCAATATTTACTTTAAAATACAAATCATATGTTCCACTAATAAAAATGAGGCATTCATATATTTAATTTACCCTACTTATAATTCAAAATATGGTTTAACACTTAAAAATCAAAGTAGTAAATAAATATGTACTTTATTTTCAATTCATTCACTTGTTCATAATTTAAATTAATGATATTTATGTTTGAAAAATATTTTTTAAATATTGATTTTGTTCGCATTAAATTTAATAAAACACAGTTTATAAATTAGTTGAAATTAATGTAAACAAATATAATAAAAGGTACAAAAACACTGTACAAACTATCCTATCCATAAAACCAACTAAAATTATTTGTCACCAAAAATGTCAGATTAAAAAGTGAAAATAGATGCTTTCTTTGAAAACATAGTATCTATATTATATCTAAGCTTGCTTTACGTGTCGTAAACGCTACCTCGGCGTAAATCATATTTCATTCAAATCGAACTTTTAAAGATGGTGGTCAAGGTTGATTTTAGTTTTACCAGTTATTCCCGAACCGTGATCTTTTGTTTACTTGCGATTTTACAGACGATTTTGTGTTATTGATCTTTAAATTTCACTAAAATTTGAAAAAATATATTAACCCAATTTGAGAAATGATTATTTTTTATAACAGCCCCATGGACGAAACTTATTTTACCTATAGGCCTAACTCTCGAACCGAATTTTTGGAGAGATGACAATTATGAATTTTTAACTGTTCCTTAAAGAACAAATTTGACTTGAGCAAATTTGATCAAAATCGTTTGAACCGATTTTAAAAAAAAAGTTTTGTGCATTTTTAATAGCTGCTACCCCCAAATTTCGAGTTATAAAATACCCCAAATATTATTGAATCAGTCCACGCGATTAGGCTGTGAAGCACATTATTAAAAAAAAACATTTTTTGGGGGCTCAGAGTATATATCCGCAAAAAGTCGACATAACTTTTTTGACTCGCATAACTTTATGTGTAAGAAAGTAAAAAAGCAAAAATACTGAAAAATATACTTGAATGAAACTCGTCTCTTTCAACTAACTGTTTCATAATATTAAATGTAAGAGGTCAGTATTAGAATGGGCGTATTTGTTACATTGGATGTTTACAATGTTCCTTTTTTTTTTTTTTTTTTCTCTAAAAAAAAAGTTGTATTCCTTTTTCACACGATATTGAGAGAGTATGGTAAATATAACAAGCCATTATTTTTCCTTTTTCGCTCCTCTACGATAAATCATAATCATTTTAAAAGTATCACAGAATTGCGATTATGAGAGCAAATTAAATAAACTGTCCAAAAACACTGAACAAAGTTCCCACTCCCCAATACCAATAAAAATACATCAACACTGTTCGACGCTAAAAATATCAGGTTAGTACTGACTTTGTCATGGACGCCATCTATGAAATAATATTTATTTAAAATAATTCTTACACTCAGAGGGTGACTATAATGAGTACAGACGTGGCAACCTCTAGGAACCTAGTTGGATTTTATGTAGTCTTGGATTATATCCCTCTCTAATCTTACCTAATTAGATCTCTCTTGACCAACTCTTGTTCTTTTTAGAAACTGACGCGTGAGCTAACATTAGCACGAAAATTAGTGTTCGTGAGCTAACAGTGTTCGTGGGTTTTATTCTATCTTCTTTTTCTTATTGGACAATGATCATCGGGAGGTTTTTCACCTTTAACAACAGGGAAAAAAAATAAATATGGTCTAAACTTGCTTTGGCTACACGCGTCCTAAGCTTAAATCGCATTTGATTGAAATCGAGTTTTTAGTCTCTGTAGTAAAGGTCCATTTCAATTTTTAATCGCTATGGTAAAGGTCCACTTCAGTTTTTAATCGCTGTGGTAAAGGTCCATTACGGTTTTTAGTCGCTGTGGTAAAGGTCCATTTTAGTTTTTAATCGCTGTGGTAAAGGTCCACCGCAGTTTTTAGTCGCTATGATAAAGGTCCATTTTAGTTTTTAATCGCTGTGATAAAGGTCCATTTCAGTTTTTAAACGCTGTAGTAAAGGTCCATTTTAGTTTTTAATCGCTGTGGTAAAGGTCCTTTTTAGTTTTTAGTCGCTGTGGTAAAGGTCCATTTTAGTTTTTAGTCGCTGTGGTAAAGGTCCATTTCAGTTTTTAGTCGCTATGGTTAAGGTCCATTTCAGTTTTTAGTCGCTGTGGTAAAGGTCCATTTCAGTTTTTAATCGCTATGGTAAAGGTCCATTTTAGTTTTTAATCGCTGTGGTAAAGGTCCTTTTTAGTTTTTAGTCGCTGTGGTAAAGGTCCATTTTAGTTTTTAGTCGCTGTGGTAAAGGTCCATTTCAGTTTTTAGTCGCTATGGTTAAGGTCCATTTCAGTTTTTAGTCGCTGTGGTAAAGGTCCATTTCAATTTTTAATCGCTATGGTAAAGGTCCACTTCAGTTTTTAATCGCTGTGGTAAAGGTCCATTTCAATTTTAATCGCTATGGTAAAAGTCCACTTCAGTTTTTAATCGCTATGGTAAAGGTCCATTTTAGTTTTTAATCGCTGTGGTAAAGGTCCTTTTTAGTTTTTAGTCGCTATGGTTAAGGTCCATTTTAGTTTTTAGTCGCTGTGGTAAAGGTCCATTTCAGTTTTTAGTCGCTATAGTTAAGGTCCATTTCAGTTTTTAGTCGCTGTGGTAAAGGTCCATTTCAGTTTTTAAACGCTGTGGTAAAGGTCCATTTTAGTTTTTAATCGCTGTGGTAAAGGTCCTTTTTAGTTTTTAGTCGCTGTGGTAAAGGTCCATTTTAGTTTTTAGTCGCTGTGGTAAAGGTCCATTTCAGTTTTTAGTCGCTATGATTAAGGTCCTTTTTAGTTTTTAGTCGCTGTGGTAAAGGTCCATTTTAGTTTTTAGTCGCTGTGGTAAAGGTCCATTTCAGTTTTTAGTCGCTATGGTTAAGGTCCATTTCAGTTTTTAGTCGCTGTGGTAAAGGTCCATTTCAATTTTTAATCGCTATGGTAAAGGTCTACTTCAGTTTTTAATCGCTGTGGTAAAGGTCCATTTCAATTTTAATCGCTATGGTAAAAGTCCACTTCAGTTTTTAATCGCTATGGTAAAGGTCCATTTTAGTTTTTAATCGCTGTGGTAAAGGTCCTTTTTAGTTTTTAGTCGCTATGGTTAAGGTCCATTTTAGTTTTTAGTCGCTGTGGTAAAGGTCCATTTCAGTTTTTAGTCGCTATGGTTAAGGTCCATTTCAGTTTTTAGTCGCTGTGGTAAAGGTCCATTTCAGTTTTTAAACGCTGTGGTAAAGGTCCATTTTAGTTTTTAATCGCTGTGGTAAAGGTCCTTTTTAGTTTTTAGTCGCTGTGGTAAAGGTCCATTTTAGTTTTTAGTCGCTGTGGTAAAGGTCCATTTCAGTTTTTAGTCGCTATGATTAAGGTCCATTTCAGTTTTTAGTCGCTGTGGTAAAGGTCCATTTCAATTTTTAATCGCTATGGTAAAGGTCCACTTCAGTTTTTAATCGATGTGGTAAAGGTCCATTTTAGTTTTTAGTCGCTATGGTAAAGGTCCATTTCAGTTTTTAGTCGCTATGGCAAAGGTCCATTTTAGTTTTTAGTCGCTGTGGTAAAGGTCCATTTCAGTTTTTAATCGATGTGGTAAAGGTCCATTTTAGTTTTTAATCGCTGTGGTAAAGGTATATTTTAGTTTTTAATCGCTGTGGTAAAGGTCCATTTCAGTTTTTAAACGCTGTGGTAAAGGTCCATTTCAGTTTTTAATCGCTGTGGTAAAGGTCCATTTCAGTTTTTAATCGCTGTGGTAAAGGTCCATTTCAGTTTTTAATCGATGTGGTAAAGGTCCATTTTAGTTTTTAGTCGCTGTGGTAAAGGTCCATTTCAGTTTTTAATCGCTGTGGTAAAGGTCCATTTCAGTTTTTAATCGCTGTGGTAAAGGTCCATTTCAGTTTTTAATCGCTGTGGTAAAGGTCCATTTCAGTTTTTAGTCGCTGTGGCAAAGGTCCATTTCAGTTTTTAATCGATGTGGTAAAGGTCCATTTTAGTTTTTAATCGCTGTGGTAAAGGTATATTTTAGTTTTTAATCGCTGTGGTAAAGGTCCATTTCAGTTTTTAAACGCTGTGGTAAAGGTCCATTTCAGTTTTTAATCGCTGTGGTAAAGGTCCATTTCAGTTTTTAATCGCTGTGGTAAAGGTCCATTTCAGTTTTTAATCGATGTGGTAAAGGTCCATTTTAGTTTTTAGTCGCTGTGGCAAAGGTCCATTTCAGTTTTTAATCGCTGTGGTAAAGGTCCATTTCTGTTTTTAATCGCTGTGGTAAAGGTCCATTTCAGTTTTTAATCGATGTGGTAAAGGTCCATTTCAGTTTTTAGTCGCTGTGGCAAAGGTCCATTTTAGTTTTTAATCGCTGTGGTAAAGGTCCACTTCAGTTTTTAGTCTCTGTAGTAAAGGTCCATTTCTGGTTTTAGTCGCTATGGTAAAGGTCCATTTCAGTTTTTAGTCGCTGTAGTAAAAGTCCATTTCAGGTTTTAGTCGCTATGGTAAAGGTCCACTTCAGTTTTTCCCCCCAACAAATATTTCTGAAAAGGAAAAATATATCGTTTTACTTGCGATTTTACACATGGGTTCAGTCATTAATCTTCACATTTAGGTAAAATTTAAACGAATTCAGTATAACCAGGTTTTATAACAACCATGAGGTTGTTAACTTACGATGACATTTTTGGAGAGATTAGATCAGTAATATTATAACCAGAATTTTATCAAAATCGTTTATGCTGATTATGAGAAAATCGTAATTTTTATTACGTTTATTTTATGGGAGCTACCCCTAAATTTTGAATTATCAAAAAAAATGAAAAAAATTATCTCGAGATATGACCAAAATATATCCACATATGAAATATGATTAAAATTGGTCCACAAGTTTGTTTCTTAGAGCAGTGCACATAAGAGAGTATCATATACGTGGCAGCCTTTTACTGTACCTATCTCAAATTACCTTGAGATGTGTTTTGTAGGTAGTTTAGTTATTTTATGATAAGGAAGACATATAGATGCAGTGTTAAAATCAACAACTTTCAGCGTAATAGAATTTAGTTACGGTAATGAATTTAATAGAAGGAATTACTATGACTTTCCCACATAAACGTATGGGAATCCACCAACATTTTACAGATATAGATTTTGACGTATTTGACTTTTTAAGACGGCGTCTAATGGTGTCAAAATTGTTTGAGTCGAGTTTAGTATAATCGAAATTTTGTGGTGTTTACTCTTACGGCAGGTCATTATATTTTGCGTATTTCAAAAAAAGCAAACATAACTCGAGGCAAAACCAAAATGAACCCATAAAACAAATTTGATCCACATTGGTCCGCTCGTTTAAGCTGTAACGTAAAGAGCCGACACCGACGGTAGAAAACGGTGATCATCACGAACGTTTATTTCTTTATGTAGAATAATCTACAAGAGTTGGTCTAGTAGAGCGTAGATGGTTAGGTAAGTATAGATAGGTGTATAAGTGTAGATGGGTGGATAAGTGTGATGGCTAAATAAGAATAGATGAATTAAGTGTAGATGGGCGGATAAATGGCTAGATAAGTATAGATGGGATAAGTGTAGACGGGTGGATCAGTGTAGATGGCTAAGTAAGTATAGATGGATGGAGAAGTGTAGATGGGTGGATAAGTGTAGAGAGCTAGAGAAGTATAGATGGGATAAGTGTAGATGGGTTGATAAGTGTAGATGGCTAGATAACTATAGATGGGTGGATAAGTGTAGATGGGTGGATAAGTTTAGATTGGTGGATAAGTGTAGATAGATAGATAAGTGTGTAGATAGGATAAGTGTAAATGGGTGGATAAGTGTAGATGGCTAGATAAGTATAGATAGGATAAGTGTAGATGGCTAGATAATTATAGATGGGTGGATAAGTGTAGATGGGTGGATAAGTGTAGATGGCTAGATAAGAATAGATAGGAAAGTGTAGGTGGGTGGATAAGTGTATTTGGTTAAGTGTAGATGAACGAATTATGAAGTGAATAGTGTATAGATAGATAAGTGCAGATAGGTGGCGGTAGGCCATAAAAAGAAATTTTAAAAAAAATCTTATTTAATATAAATAATCACTACACAAATTCACTTTCATATTTTGTTAATAAAATCTTTAAAAATAATTAAATATTTTGATGTTTATCACCTCACATTTAATGCGGAGATACTTTGTAAAAGCACTGTAGTGAATAACGTACAAGTACAAATAATATTTTCTTTTACAAGTTTGTTTTTCTTTTCGATTATAAGAACATAACCACAAAAAATTAGACGTCTATGTATATATTGGGAAAGTAAAAACAAAACAATTTGAACTGATATTTGTACATCACTTTTACTTGTGCATTATACGAAACCTCTCCACACTGAAAGAGAAATTGTTAAGTATTTATTTACATTAAACGTTAAACTGTTTTTTTTTTAATATCAACGTAGTGCCAAATTTAAAGAAAATCGGACAAAAATTACAACTGATAACACGTTTAAAATAAAGTTAATCAAGTTTATGGCCACCATCATGGTATTTACCCAGCCCCGTCTAACAATGTAATACAAGTAGAAATATAATGGCCAGAAGTTGGTTTTTTGAGCCTTGTAGGAAATGTTAAATTGTATTGATCAAGGGGTCTTCCTCATTAGTTTAAAACAGTTGTTACACAGGATTTCTGAAACTGGTAATTGTGTATATCACTACTTACTTGACGCCGGCTAGGGGCTAACGAACCTCGTAGATGTATATATATTTAAGGTCTTCACTCGCTTCGCTCGCTTCAGTGTATCAGCTCTAACGAACCTGGAACTCGTACATAATATGTGAAGGAGCCTTTATTCGCTATGCTCGTTCATGACTCGGCCTTGCTAATGATATATTGCATATAAGCTATGGAATTTAACTTTGTTTCTAGAAAGAACAGATCCCTTTACCGCGTATTTCAAATTTATTTATATATATTATTTTTTTATTTTATTTTTTTTATATGTTTTTTCAAGATTAAAACTGGTCATACGACATGCCTGTGGGATACACCGTGGTGGTCCAAAACAAAGGAAACGAGTATCAAAATCTTTCGGTTTGTTTTAATATTTATAGGTTATGTTAAACATTATTTCGAAGAGTGATATTTTTAAGCTACAAACTTGTTTACGACAGTTTTCGCTCTTTGTTATCTATTGCAGACGGTATGACAACTTTGGAGCCAGGAACAATCAAATAATCACTTGACATCATCTATAGAACATGTTTTGAATTATTATTATGGTTTAATCAGATATTTGATATTATTTGTAAATTTAAAACTAATATACGACGTTTCGAGAGTTTAAATCAACGGCCGTTATCAAGTGATAAACTTAGATTATGAAAAGTTCTACACTTGATAACAGGAGTAGATTTATAATTTTGAAACGTCGCGTATTAGTTTTTTTTATTCACAAATGATGAAAAATGTTTAATTATATCATTATTAAATTAACGGATTAAATGTCATTAATAAATTTAATAGCTCACGAAACAACACCAATCTTTCGTTCAACTCAAAAAGCCATATTTAAAATATATATATATATATATATATATATATATATATATATATATATATACACACAGTACATATAGGTTATTAGACTACTCTTATTTCATGTGTTGAAAAACATCAACAGCTGTTCAACAATGCATTGTAGTGCTATTGCCTGGTTAACGAAGAGGTAAATAAATGGTGCAAAAACATTGCACAAACTTTCTCACTCTCCTATCCTAAACCTAATAAAATCGAACGAAATCCAATCGTCACTAAAAATGTCCGTTCTATAGTTGTCAGTTAAAAAGTGAAAATGAACAATGAATGCAGATTTTGAAAATATATATATAAATTTCTATATTTATATAAAGCCCTAAACTTGCTACTCTTCTGCCACAAACAGCTTACCATTTGAAAAAATGCGAGTATTAGTTTCTTTAAGAGTATAAATAGAGTAAAGACTAGCTGGTTACCTACAACCTGTAGATGGATTCTGTTTAGCCTAGCGAGGAGAAATAAGATTAGTTACCTCGTAATTGTTTACATTGCTCTAAGAGAAAAGCCGGACAGGTGCGAGCTATTTTTGCCTTTACCATAGACTATATGGATATATGCATTTTGAGGTCTTTCGAGTTAAATTAGGTTTTGAAATGATCTCTGATGGTCTAACGTCTGTCACGACCATAGCGAATTGAGAGCCTTCGAAGTATTGATATTACACTTAATACAAGGTTCAGAAAACCTGTGTAACAAACTTACCCCACTGGATCCAACAATACAATTTAACATTTTTTACAAGGCCCAAGAAACCAAATTTTTGGCATTACATAAATAGAGGATTTGTTTGTATTACATTGGGCTGGGTAAGTAACATAAAACCATCAACTTTTTTTTTCACTACTAACTTCCATTTCCGGTTAAATTAATCGTTTTTAATTACATTCCCGTCTTGTTTTGTATTAGAAATGTCCCAAAAATCTAAAACAAAAATGTTAGCACTTCCCTACGTAAAGCTGCATCAAAAACAGTTTTTCGATGGCACCCTCTATATAAAAACACTTCTAGTTAATGTGATTGTATTGCATCCTCTCTGATCACACCATTTCTCCCCCCCAGACAGATGTTGGATCACAGGGGGTAACTCACCCCTATTGTAATCGTTCAATACACGTTGTCAAATTTTAAAACACCTCTCCTCCAGTCTCAAACTCATGCAGACACACTTCCTATTTCTATTGAATTGAATTTGAAAAGATATTTTGCGAAATAACTGGAGTTGAATTAGATTTAAATTTGAACAATCCACTCGTGTTTCACAACAATGTTTTGTTAAACAACTGCTCATTGGCAGAAGGTTGAATCGAAATGTAACAAACTCTATATCTCGAAACTAACTGACCGATCATCATTATGTTTTGCAACGATGTGTCAGTCATGACAAAGTCAGAATGTTTAATATTTTCCCTATTCCTAAGTTATAAATGGCCTTAAACTTCGCCGTAACCTAACCTAACCCTAAAGGAACTTTCAAATCAGCTGCCTGTTTCTTGAAATTTTCAATATACGCTATCATAACAACAATTTTTATAAATTTTATAAACAGCTGATTCATTATAATAACCTAAAATGATCCATGAAAGATTATAATATATTATTTCTGTCGTGTCACATATAGGCCTATTGGTATGTTTATGCTCTTTTAGATAATCTACTGCAAAATCTCACAAGGGAACAAAATCATTAATAAGCTGTACAAAAACAATACACAAAGGTTTTGACACGCCAAGTCGTAATCGAAATAGGCTACTAACCAAACGAAAATATTTCCTCAAAATGTCAGTTCGATCGTTGTCAATCAAAAAGTAAAAGTGAACAGTGAGCGTTCTCTTTGAACAAAATATTTATATATTAAATTGTGCCAAACGCATCAGCAGCGTAAAACATATTTAACTAAAATCAAACTTTTAATTGCAGCGGTTAAAGTTATTTTTCAATTTCTATTCTTGAACCGTAATATTTTTTTCTTTACTTGCTATTTTGTACACCGTTTGGGTCTTCAATCTTCAAATTTCATTAAAATTTCATCGAAATCAGTCGAGTACATTTTGATAAATTATAAAAGCGATAACTCGCGAACCGATATTTTTAGAGAGATGGCGACCAGTACGTTTTGTTTAGGTTGTTAGAAGCTACACATGAAGAAATTTTGATCAAAATTGTTGGAGTCGATTTTGAAAAAAAAACAACATTGTGTTTTCGTTGTTCTTCTTATGGCAGCTACCCCAAATTTGTAGTTATTGAACAAATTTATAAAACTACCCGAGATTTTGACAAAATATGCCCACTTGTCAAATTTTATTAAAAAATTTCCACTCATTGCGTTGTAGAGCGCTGCTATAAAACAACGACAGACGTTTAACGAAAGACGGACGTCATTACAAAAACTACTTTGACTCAGGGGACCTCAAAACGGATAAATCCGGAAAAAAACTCGACATTGATTTGTTGACCCATCACATAACTACGTCCATGTGCGAAAGTAAAAAGATATAATTATGTTAATTTTACCTTAATTATAACTACTAAAAGTGTCTGTGTTTGCGGAAAGAAAAGGGTGGAGTGAAGTTTAAAGCATTATAGGATATTATGCAATCACCATTGGCCTGAAATTTATTTAAGAAATTCATTGAAATCGTTTACAACCTATCTTATTTTTAAATAATGAGATCATATTAGGTGTCGCAAGACATTTTTGAAGTACCGACATACATTAGTTTAGAAGAAAATAAGAAATAAAAAAGTACGAAATCCACTCAGGTTATGAATGCCTACGTTCGTCAAGTTAGTGAATGTGTGATCGGTTGTTTTATTAGGTCTGGGGAGGTGACTATGACGCATGCGCATTTCAGCTTAATATTATAACGTTAAAGTTATTCTTTGGTCAAATTTGAGACTTTTTTTAATTGGTACTTTCCCAAAATTCCTATTAATAAGTCACTTTATTCTCCAGCTCTGTTGAAATTGTCAATTTAAAAAAGACTCAAATTTGACCGAAGAATAACTTTCTATTATAAAAATTGGGGTTTAACAATTTAAAAAAAAAAATCAAATCCCTATTTTTAATGAAATTTAGCACTTTTTTCCAAAATTATTTCCACGTCATTTTAGAGCTTACAAAAATAAGGGCAGTTCCCCAATAAAACGTATTTTCAAAAGTTAGCTATTGTAACATTTTAGGTGGGAAACAATTATTTGTAGGCCTATCAAACGTTTATTTTTCTGAACTTTAGTTCGTTATTCCTAAAACTCTATCATATTTTAATTCAAAAGTTAATCATTGTACTCTAACTCTAACTCTTAACTCTAACTTTTGTTAGTCAAAAGAAAGGAAGGTATTCTATCATATTTTAAAAATTAGTCATTATCGCCTACATCAACTATTGTTTTTTCAATAACCAAATTCTAAAGATACAATACAATGTTTGACATATGATCAGATAAGCATCTCTCAATATTAAAACATATGATTTGTATTATAATATTTATAGGCTCAGCTTAAACATCTAATGAGAAATAAACATCTTATTCAGGTAATCTCAGATTTAGAAGTTAATATGTTTACTGAACCTTTTTAACAAAAATTGTTAAAGACACCAAACTAACTGTACGCTATTCAAGGCATTGTAAATATTTATATTAAATTTCATCCAAATCTAACCAGTATTTCTTAAGTAGTAGAATATCAAAAAATAAGTTGAGGATGAGAGTTTCAAATCAGGGTTGCAAGCAATACAGTATATATTAACTAAAAAATTTTCTCCACTTCGGTATCTCATTTAATTGCGATATTATAGACAAACACCAATAAACTGTATTACATTAAATATTGTACTGTAATAAATATTAGTAATACATCTGTTTAACCCTAGAGTGGGTCGCACCTTTGATGCAAACCTAATTATGATCTCTGTGGCTATAACCCTCAATTAAATTACATAATTGATTTTGTGTGTCAGACATAAAATTAATATTTATCTATTGTTCAGTTAATTAATTTTGACTTATGGAAGGATTTAAAAACATGCTTTCAGCAAAAATATAAATTACTGTATTTTTTCAATAATTTTTATCGTAGTTTTTTGTAATAACTTTATTTTTTTATTTTTAAAATGCAATATTTCGTATTTATAATATATTTGAACTGTGAATGATAAAATAATAAGTATAAAAATGTAAAACAAAATATTTAATTGTTTCTTATGAGGAAAATATTTCAAGGAATTATGTAATCAAATCAACATACAAAATATAGCCAAAATTGTGAATCACTGATATTTTATAATAGCCTATAACAACATAAATAACACTAAAAAGTAAAATATTATAGTCTAGTATCTATTTTCAGTAATTTATGATTAAATATATAAGCCATTTATGTGTTCATTTGCAGATTTAATTTTCCCCCCCCCCCTCCAGAATCAATACAAATACAAAAAATTAACACATCTATCACAGCTATTTTATACAATTTAGAGACTATTTTAGAGAGTTAAAAATATTTTCAATAAATTCTAAGAAATCGCTATAAAGTTCTTTCTAGTATAAACTGCCATTGAAAACTAGATTTTAAAACTATTTTGTCCTAGAAAATACATACCAAATTAGCGTGGTTTTAATGTGTAGCCTATGTGGTTTAGAAAACGGTGAGCAATGAGTAATGTCTTTGTCATGCGAAGTTAGGTTACAGGTTAGACTCCATAAATCTTTCAACATAAGATTTAAAACACACGGTCTACAGAACGTGTGTGTTTGCATAATAATGAGGGCCAGGACATGTATTGTGTACACATTGAATTTCGCATTTATTTATTCACAGAAGAGAAAGCATCGCCCTTGAGACGACCACTGTGTCTGTCTACTTGCCTGTCTGCATAATCAAACAAACCGAATTCCTTGAAATAGAATAAATTTGTGACTGTACAAGTGTACAAATACCCCCCCCCCCATCGTTCTCTATATAGGTACCCCATTTGGGGAGTAGAATCCAGGCTTCAAAATAAAGAAAAACCTTCTAATAAATATGTTATGAACTATCAATTTATCTGTGGTTTCTTAAAATATTAAATATCGATTCTAAATTCACTATAAGTTTTTAATCATTTTGTTTTTTTGATTTTATTAAAAGATTTTATCACCGTAATTAAAACTGTTTCGAAATGGTTTATATTTTAGGTTATTTATTTGGTTGACCTGCTGTATGCATGTTCATATGTAGGCGTTACTTACCGAATATACGAAGTATAATGTATGTTTAGTAAACGCAATAAATTTCAAACTCCATTTTTTGACTGATTTTCACGTTTCAAGGCACCAGGAAACCGAAAAAGTTGTATTCGACATGCCGTCCGTTTGTCGTCGTTGTCGTCTATACGATCATACGATAGGGAGGGAGCACGTAAATTAAGATAGGAACATGAAATATGCTACAGGGATACTGTGTGTTGTGGTAGGCGAATATTTTAAACACTTTTGTGTTCATAACACGTGTATATTCAACTTATAACACACCAAATTAAATAAAAAATTACGGATTTATATTCTGAATCCAATAGTGTCAACTCTCTACGATAACGAATGTTGAAGTTTTATCAACAATTTAAAGCCACTCACCTTTCAAAAAATGTGATATTCGTATAGTTATGAAATCCAACATGGCCGAATCATCGACACAAGCGTCAAGGGTGAGGTCTCTCAGTCTCTGTTACATTCAAGACTTGCAAGAAGCCCTCGAATAGAGTGGGGTCTTTTTAAAATGTATATACACTTCTAAGAGGATCGTTTGGGTCTAGCCGATGTCAAGAAATTAGTAATATACATAATTTCAAAAACAGAAAACCCTTGTAACAACTGTTTCAAAAACATTTACCCTACTGGGTAGTATTGATCTATCACCAATAAATTTAACACTTCCTACAAGGCTCAAGAAACCAGTTTTTTTTTATTACTTTTAGAGGATCTGTTTGCATTACATTGTATGATGCAGTTGGGTTAGGTAAGTACCATAATGGTGCTCATTAACTTAATTATTAGTATATCTAAGTAAAATAAATATTGTTAATGGAGAAATATATTTTGCTCACTGTCGCCACACAATGACAGTGAATTGTCAGTTTAAAGGGATAATTATGAATTTATACAGTCAAATCATTACTTAGACACTAGCTTGTATGGATTGTATTACCTTTTTCTTTTATCTGTACTTAAAATATGTGTTATTATTAATAGAATAAAGATCATTTTCATTTTAACTCCTACAGAGTTTTTAAACAGTTGGATAAAACAACATATTTTAAATATCTTTTAGAATATTACAAATCGATATTTTAAACTGTTTTTTAGATATTTATATAATATAATATGATAGACAAATGTAAAATTTAATGTTTTAGCGCTTTTTTATTCATTGGAATTGAGTGCATTATTTTAGAATACGTGCAGTTAGTTTGATATTTTTTCCTCATTTACCTTCTTGACGTTTAGCCGTTACAGAGGTTGACCAGTTTATAACTGAACTCAGAACTTTAAAATGTAGTCTACATCTATCCTGACTCTCAGTGTGTGTAAGGTATAAAATGCACAGGGATTTATTTTGTATAGGTGAGATAAAAAGAAAAGTGTCAAATAGAAAGAATACGCAGTTAAAAATCATTTTCATGTATTATTATTATTATTATTATTAATGAAATATTTTAGAGCATTGTTGCTCAATAATTAATCCAAATTTGGTATATTAAGATTTCAGCAAAAATACGAGTATCACTTACAATCTTTTGTCTCAAAACGGTGACTATTTAAGTGTTTCAAAACTTTCTTACTCACCCATCACCAAAACCAAATAAAAATCAATGAAATTGTTTATTGAAAGTGTCATTTCAATAAACAAACAAAACAAAAATTAAAAAATTAACCATGGACTCTATTTTAAAACATAATTCTTTATTTTAATAGGGTCTAAGCTTGCTTTGCTTGTGTCATAAACACGTTCTCAGCTGGTTTTAATGACAACTGTCAAGGTTCAGTATTTTGTTTTTCCCCCGATTAATCCTGAATTGGTTTATTTTTTAGTTGTGATTTTTTCACGGCTTTGAGTCATTAATCTTCACATTACATTAAAATTTGAGTGAATTCTGCAGAACCGATTATGAGAAATTACGTATGCCCCATGGCCTGTTTTTTTATGATAACTCAAGAACAGGTATTTTTGGAAAGATAGCGACTAGTACCTTTTGTTTGGGTACTTAGAAGCCACACTTGAGAAGAAAAAATCGGAATTTTGTGTTATTGTCTTATGGCAGATACAACCAAATATTGAAATTTGAAACATTTGAACAAATCCCGAGATTTAACTAAAATATGTCCATTCACATACCATATATGGCTAAAGTCGGTTTACACATTTTGCACTGCATATACGACAGACAGATATCATTCCAAAACTCAGCTTTTTGGTATCAGGAGACCTCTAAACGAATATTAATTTCATTAATATGTACTCTAGAAAGCCTAAACCAAAGTGAGGACAGGAGTATTAAGAGGATTGCTTGTATTGCATTGTGTTTTATGGCTGATTAAAGTACTGTGATCACACCCATTAACTTGTTTTGGCTTGTATTTGCCTACTTTTACTGATTGAAAATAAACCGAAGCTGGGTATTAATAATTTATAAAGTTTAATATAAATCTGATTGCACTTAAATAAACTGTGCAAAAAACATTGAACTAACTTCACCCCTCGCTCATTCTCAAAACCTCCTAAAAACGAACCCTAATTATTATTATTATAAATAGATGTGGGTTTTATCCCCTAGATACTTCGGCCTGAGAGACTTTTTGTCTACTTCTTAAATTTCCCTAACTAGCTTATGTCTACAGTAGACTATAACAAACACACAGAACACAATTCTCATAAAAATACGCCCAAGTATCAGACGCGTTTCAACGACAAGGTCGTCCTCTTCAGTGATACACGAGCTACACCAATCAAACTATAACTGACAAACTATAGCTGACAGTTATAGTTTGATTGGTGTAGCTCGTGTATCACTGAAGAGGACGACCTTGTCGTTGAAACGCGTCTGATACTTGGGCGTATTTTTTTATGAGAATTGTGTTCTGTGCGTTTGTTATACTGTATAATTTTTCTCATAAGTCAAGCTCAACATTTAATATAGCTTATGTCTATTCGCTTGGTTAGGGTCAGGATTAGGTTGAATTAGGTTGCAACCAAAAAATGAATAATTATAACTTAAGTATGGATGAATTATAATTTTATGATGTTATAATAAATGTGATGATTTATGTTTTCTTTCAGGAAATATTTTAACTTGTATGCAATCTATAATATTTTTTAATAATTAAATGTACATTTCAGAAATTGGATTCTGTATTTTTATTTGAAGTTCTCCAGAGTATACTATATTAAAGAATTTACGACCCAATTAGAAATTTTCTATGATCTCTTCAAGAGTTTTTTTTCTTTATTATTTTTATTTTGTTTTTGTAATAAATATTACAAAATGGAGCCCAACTTTAAAAAAGAATAGTATAGTGACATATAGAAGTAAGTGTTATCTCCATCACACATAATGTATCTGAGGTTTAATTATTATATCATAAAGCCATTTGGTCATAGCTAGACAGAGTCCCCAGTTCTTACCAAGAAATCCCTTATATGCCATAAGTGATCTGGTTGATTTCTGCAAAATGTAGTTTTCTTATTTACTGCAGGTGAGTCTTCTATCCAGAATAACACCTGTCACCTACATATTTAACATCTTCTGAATATTCTTTGTTATTATTTACTAGACTTACCTTAATCTATTTTAATGTTTCTCGTGAAGGGTATGATGGTATTCTTATCCAGGTAATTGGACAGACCCTCGTTCCTCCATCAGTCTTTGTTCTTCTTCAATTATCTATTAATTAATTCTGCAAGAACTCTTAAGAATTTACCTTTTATCAACACTACTATGTACTATGTCATCTGGATAACTTTGTTTGTAAGAACCTAATTGTCTTAATTCAGTTATTAGGGGATCGACTACCATGTTCCACAACATCGGTGAAAGAATTCCTTCTTGTGGAGTACCTCTCACAGCCAGGGCCCCCACATGGCCGGTGCTACAGTTGCTACAACAAAAGGGCCCGTGGGCCAAGGGACCCGCAAGGACAGGGGAAAAAATTAAAAAATTGAAAATTTTTAATGAATCATAGAAAGAAAACAATAATTAAATCACTAGGACTAGGTTTATGTGTATCATTGAAATATATTAAATCAGAGTAATATAAATTGGTTAATTGGATATGCAGTGTGTTGCGTACAAATCGTGTCTGAATCTACAACAGTTGTGAGTAACAAAACCACTCCTTAAACAGAATAGGAGTTAATACAGTAAAAATATGCCCCGAAATTATCACCTTCTTTGGAAACTTGGAAACGATGTATTCTTTTTTTACCCATAGTCCTAGAAGATGGGATATTTTGACTTCTGAAGTGCCGCTTTCACTAAAAAAACAATCACAAACAAGGTGGTACGAAAGATTCGAAGCCGTTGTTTGCATTGCAAAGCACTACCCAGGACTATTAACGGCCTTAGAACAAGTATTAACTGAGTTGAAGTCAAGCCTAGAATGCCTAGAACCAAAAGCATACAATAAAGCTATGGGTCTTAAAAAATACTTTTCTTCTTTTCAAGGCCTTTGTATGGCAGTATTTTGGTACAAAGTGTTAAGCTGCATTAATGAAAAGAATGTAATAATTCAGTCGCAGAGTATTTTTCTGGACATTGAACTGATGAATGATCTGAAGAAGACATGCGACGACTGAGAAATTTGTGGGAAGACATCATCCGTGAGTGACGTTTAGTGGCAGAGTCCATCAACATACCATCTACATTTCCAAAATTAAGAGGTAGCCCTCAATTGGAAACAACTATTGAAGAAGAAGAAAACCATTTTAAAACTAGTATTGTGTATTATAGAGCTTTGGATCTTATTTTGTCTGATCTCAAGACAAGATTGAAACAACTAATGCACTGACTGAACTCTTCAGCCCAGTTCTTCAATTCAGCTCTATAGAAGACAGTGATTTAAGGGATAAGGCTGAAACTTAGTTAAAACTTATAAGAATGATCTATCAGTAACCTTTTCAGATGAAATTATACATTTGAAACATATATTCAGCTCTGTGTTTCAAGTTGACCAATAAAACATTTCAAGTAACCCGTTAGAGTTATTGAATGCAATCCATGCCAAACAGTTAGAACCAATATTCTTAAATGTGTGTATTGCATTAAGAATATTTTGTACGATACCAGTTTCTGTTGCACCTGCAGAAAGAGCATTTAGACAGCTGGGTAATGTATAAAAAACATGGCAACGTTCATCAATGACTCAAGAACGTCTTAACTCACTTGGAGTGTTAGCAATCGAACTCCGTCTTTCATCAAGCCTTGACTTCAGTGATGTAATTGTTAAATTCTCAATGATCAAAGCCAGAAAAAATGTAGCTTTCATTCTTTCAACAAATTATCAGAACTCAGAAACACTACAATGCAACATATATCTTTCATTTATGTGTACATGGTTTTTAGCTTTGAATTTAAGTTGATTTTAGTAAGCTATTAGTATGACCAATTGTTGTGAAATACTTATTAGATTTTCCTTTATTAATTTTTTTCTTTATAAACATGTATTTGCTTTGCTTACTTCATTTTTACCTAAAGGTTGTATCTTCTGCTTCTCAATATCTCAATAATAAAATTAGGATGTGTGTTCTCAATGTATCAGAACACAGATATAATAATAATACAAATGCATCAATACATATTCAATATGCATTAGCCTAGCCATTAATATACTCATAGTAATTATTATTATTTTAATTTTTTTTTTTTTTTTTTGTAGTAAGAGGGGTCCATCGTGACTTTTAGCAAAGGGGCACATGGAATGATGTGGGGGGCCTGCTCACAGCTATCACATCTACATTCTCACCGTTCTGAGTTGCACAGATTATTCTATTTCTTAACATTGATTCTAACTAATTACTAATAGTGTTTTCTACCTTTCGATTTATAACTGCTGCTATGATTGATTGATAAGCAGTATTATCAAAAGCAGCTTGTATATCAAAAAATACCCACAACACAAATTCTTTGTTATATATTGATTCCTCGATTCTACTCACCAGTTGTAAGGCTATTTCACAGGACTTACCCGACTGGTATGCATGTTGAGGCAGTGAATGGGAATTTAATAAGAATTCAATTCTGTAAGTATGTTTGTTCAGTAATAAGTATTAATTATTTTGTTTTATTATAATATTATTTAATATTAAGTTTCATTTCCATTCTAATGTAGCCAAGAGAGAAAGTTATCTCTTAACACATGTACCTAGCGTATGTAACGTTATAAACCTGTGTGCACACTCGATCAGTTTTTAGTAAGCGTTTAGAATGAGAATAACTCTCGATCAGGCAAAGCTCATTTTGCCAGTGAGTGAAACTCGTGTCTGGTGATATTTGTTTCTTGTATGATTCTTCTTTTCAGGTGTGAACAATCTTATGTTTAATATTTGTCTCAGTCTTAATTTTCCTTTTAATAACAATTTTAATTTTTGTCTCAATATTATAAACTTAAGTGTTACAGTGCTACAAGGGCGGGAATCAGTGTGATCATGTGTATTATATCCACCCTTACGGACGTATTGGTGAGTTTTATTATATGTCTCTATTTAAACAACTCTAAAATAATTGCGAATTATTGTTTTGTTTAACTCTCTCACAGATAGTTGGGCTGCTATTCCAACTTGGTCCTCCAACCCAAACAATGTTTATATTATTCTTTTCATTGTTTTAAGAATATAGGAGGATAAACATATTGGTCAAAATGCTTAGAGATCCGTGTAATTTCCCTTACCTGGTTTTGGTATGAAAAGTACTATAAGTATACTATTAGTATATAGCCATAAGCCAAGCTGGCCCTGAAGGTTTCGCAAAGTAGAAGGAGGAGTGATTCTGGAGCTTTTTGGATAGTGCCGGAAAGATTCCATCTTCTCCTGAGGACTTAATTGGATCAAAATTTTCTTATAGCCCATTTAACCCTGGATACAGTAATAACTTCTTTGACAGTTTTCCAGTTAGAACAAGAGGCTCTTATAGAGGTTGTTCTGCTCAGATTATGGATTACATCAATTTCCATCATTACAATGCTATCTGAAAAAATGTATTTTGAGTAATGCTTTTAGTGTACCCTTTATCTGAAGAAGTTAGACCACCTCTAGGATCATCAACGGGTCCAGTTGGATGAGTTGGTACCTTCGATAAAATTTTCAGTATCCTAGAGACTGCTTTAGTAGAGTCGATGTCTTGGCAAAAGTTTCTCCAAGAGGATCTTTCATATCTTCTTTAAAGAGTACCTATTGTATTCAGTTGGATTTATGATAGTTGTCCCACTGACCTACTTAGCTTAATTAAATAATCCCCTAGTCATTTTCTGTATCCTATCTAAATCTCTATTCCACCATTTTGCTCCCCTTCTTGTGGATATGGACTGGATAGGACAACTATTATTATATGAGTCGATAATGGCTTCTTGTAAAATAGCCACCATAAAATTGATACCATTTCAGTCTTTGACTCTTTTACTGAGGGACTCTAATTTATATGTTAATTCTTCATGATAAGAGTTTCGGTTAGTTCTTTGGGGATTTCTAAACTTTTGAATTTCAGAATCAAAATTTAAGTTCCACATATAATGACAATGGTCAGATAATGAAATTTCACCAAAGACCTGCAAAGTTTCCACAAAAGAACTAATATACTCTTTGGAAATTGTAATGTCAATGACTTCTTTCCTTACTTTGTTTCTAAGGGTAGGTTTATCACCAACATTACTACCAGTAAACTTTACTGTTAAGAAATTCTAAGAAGGACTCACCTCTAGTATTTTTATTTAATGTAAATTATCCTATATCAACAGAATTAGTTATAAAATCAGTAACCTTATTTCAATTAAATGTAATCGTAAAGTTCCCTTTTATTGTACACAAAATCTAGGGGAAATGTTGGTTGATAATTAAGATAAAAAAGAAATGTTAGAAAATAATGGAGTTTATAATAAAATATTTTGTCAAGATTGTGACTCTAAGTACATAGATCAATCAGGTAGATCTATCAAAGTTAGGATTAAATAATATGTAAATAGCTAGAAACATGCCTATAGAAACTCTAATTTTGCTAACCACCTTTTGGACTCAGGTCATAATGTTGATCCTAAATTTAATGTTAGAAAATAAAAGCAATAGAATAAATAATTTAGAATGTTTAGATATTAATAGATGTATTTCACTTAGGCCTATTTTTAACTCAAATGACCAAATTGTATTAAATTCTTCACCCTGTCTAAAACCCATCCTTAACATAATTCATCAACCTTCCTCTACCCCCTACCCTTCCCGATTTCTTTTATTGTACTTCAGTTTCCTGTTACTTGTGTATGTATAAATAGTTGTCAATACATGTTAATTATCAGTTGCCACAAGGTGAAACAATTGTAGCTCATTTATATTATTAAAATAATTTTGAAACTTTAGCTTTATTGCTTTATTTAATCCTCTAGTATTTGTGTTACTTGAGCCCCATGTTATGTGATGGGAGTTGGAGTCTAATCCCACGAGGAAATGCTCCTTCTGTTTCTCACTGAAATTTGTCACCGTCCCTAGTTCTTCAGAGGGTGGAGTTTACTCTGAATCATAGAAAAGTTAGATTGAGCTTATGATGATTTCTCTTCTACCTTTTCCGGATCCGCAGGTGATCTTCACCGTGATTTTATCTCTGGAACAAAGACCAAGCAAAGACAGACATCACAGTTTATATTTAACTACAATTCAGGTTCGCAAGTTATTATATGAACCATTGTATATGACCTTACAGCCCTCTTATCTTACCTCCATTTATCCAGTTCTTGGATAAGGGCTAGGTCTATGTTGTCAGTAAGAAATCGCTAAAAGAAAACTGCAGAAGCAGCCTTACTGTGGAGGTGGTTACACTGGATTAACCTCAGGGGCATTGTCCAATTACTTTATCTAATAAGATTTCGGTTTTAGTATAGCTCATAGGTCTTCCCTCCATCTTATTATATTTATGAAAAGTTCCATCATGAGTTTGGGGAAAAAACATGTGATGTAGTATGTAGATAGATATATTGTTATGTGTAATGTGTTAATATTGTTTTGTATAAGTGTGTGGACGTAAGTGTAAATGTGCAGTATTTCCATCTCCCTCAGGAGCTCACTTTAGAGAGTACTAGCTGGATCTACAACTTTTTCATGTAATCTTGGATTAGATATCTTTCTTTCATATTTCGTAACTAGTCTCTTGAATAATTCATATTTTTTTCTTACCCTTATGCTAGTAGAGTAGTAGTATTTGAGCAAAAGGAGTCTTTAATTTATGTTCATTTATACTTTTTTATAAGGTGAGGGTGGCCGAGAAGTTTTTTGTCTTTAAATAACAAAAGAAAAAATTAATATATTTTTTGTGAGTGCATATGTGAATGTACATACATGTGTATATTTTCATGTATTCTTAAGTTGTGCCAGTGATGTTTTTTTATGATTATCTACTGCTTGTCTCCTTTAACATGGCAAGCCGGATAAAATTAATACAACTGAGAAACTGAACTTTTTCGTTTCATATATTTTTATTTTGTATATTATTTATTGTACACTAACCATCAGTATTGGTAAAGATGGTTAGGTATTTCCTAATGAAAATATTTTATAAAATTGTATTATTTTAAAGGAAATAGAGATATTATCATTATATTATTATAATTAGTCTTTTGAATACATGCAATTTCTATTGATTGTACTGTACAGCTTGATTTACAATTATTATTGTTAATTCCATTGGATTGATTTGCATATGATTATGTGTAGTCCAACATAACCACCCATCACCACTGTCTTTCCTTAAAATATCTTAATTTTGAAGATTAAGTTCATGGGATTCTTTTAACCAAGTTTCTTGTAAAAAACATAAATGGACATTATATTTTAACATATAATAGCAGCATTATTTTCATATTGAACCTGGTTTCCTTTAAGTAGTCTGCTTGAAAGATTCTTTATATGAAAACCCAAAATACCTCTCTATACTGGTTTCTCTTAGAGGATGGTGCTGATCATCAATATGGGGGATTTCTTTTTAATTTCTTTTCAGGGGTTGTCACAGGTTGTGTTATAATCTCATTTGTGTACTTATTACAACACAATGATGGTTAAAAGTTATTTATACTCAGCCTTCCTTTGTTCATATTTAATTTCTATTTCCATTACTTAATATTTTCCTACTAAAAGCCGTCAGTATTTATCACCAGTTGTCTTGACTTTTTGTGTGGTATATGTCTTTAGGCATGACTTGTATTTGTCTTTTGGTAAAACTCTTTAATTTCTTTTGCCTTAGATGTTCTGAGCATTTGCGCTATACATACTATTTGTTCCTCTGCAGTAACAATGTTGACTGTTTAGTAGAGCGTAGTCTCCATACGTGTATCTTACACACAGAACTCATATCTAGTTTATCCATTACAGCCAATTTTAGAGCGGCCATATCTAACACAACTAAAACACAGTTTTCACTGGTATCCGGTCTAACCAGTTATATATGGACTAACCGGTCTAATGATATAATTTAGTTTACTGTAGAGTTGCTCTCTTTCAAATATCAGAATTATACTATGAACGTCTATTAATGTATCAATATCTTTATCAATTCCACTATTGATTAGAATATGAAGGATATGGGTTTATCCAACACAGAGTACTAACCTTCTAAATAAATGTCTGGCTGTACTGATCACACCAACAACCTCGACCTTGTGAGATGGGATAAGATATTGTACTCCTTTAAAAATAGCCTGGGACCTTATATTGTCTAAGTTATCAGCACTCTCATATGAAGAATAAATTCTAAAAATATATTTACCTGCCCTCTTAATACTATTTTTTAATATTGCTGATTTCTCATAACAACTTATTTTTCCCATTTTGTAAGAGTAAATCTATTTTCATTTTTATGAGAAATCAGTACTTCTAACCGGTCATTGTTATATCAATTATATTACTGTAGATAATTAGTTTCTTATATATATTTTCCACTTTTTTGAATTTGGGGATCATTAAATTTTTTTTTTTTTGTTTTTTGTGAAGAAGCACAAATGTGAATCATCGGCTGTTTGTTTGCGTATTTGTGAAGTACTTTTTCCGTTATTAATGAAGTCTACCATACCTTCCCCATTATTAAATACATCTTGTCATGTTGGTTTTGGTAGACCAGCCATTGGCTAACCCCGCATAGTTAAACTAAAAGAAATAGTTTTGATAGACAAAACCTTTTTTCCATAAACTATGACAAGTAGAATTTTTATTTAACTATAATAAAGTTAAATATTACAAAATACAAAGAAATTCAAATCAACTTTATGCTTATGAACACAAAACACAAATTCTGTATATAGAACAATTTGTTTTACACCAATTCAAAAAATTCACCTATACTTTTTAGCACTTAAAATTGAAATCCGCAATGATTTTTTCATTACTCTTTATTTGCCCTTGTACATTTTTAACGATTAGACATTACATACATTGAAATAATAACATCAATTTATATTCATTTACAAGAACAGAACAGGATTGCAAGAACAGTTCCACACATTACATTGTTCCGCAGGAAAACAGTTCCTTAAAATTCCCTGTCTAGTGTCTATGCTTCTCCCTCCATGTCTCCATACTCACATTTCTGTTCTGCCAGAATGAACAACTGAATAGAAGAACAGTTTGCAATCTGTTCTCGGTGTTGGTCTGCTCCCAATTCTCACTCCCACTTCTCGCTATGTTGTCACTGCTCACTTCTTTCCAACATGTTCAGTTGTTAACTAGATTATCATAAGGGTCACAAAAATGCATTACGTGTTCCGCTCTGAATGTTAATTTTCCACTCATTTCATGTAAATTGTTAATTCAGTAGTCTATTATTAAGATTTAGTTTGTCTTTTTGCACTTGCTAGTTTTGTTTTGCTATTTACACGTGTGTACTGTGTACAGTGTAAAACTTATTTTATTACAATATACTGAATTTTTATGAAATAGTATAACTGTAAATATATTTTCATTTTTGTTGTGTATTAATGTATTAACATTGCCGTTTAGTGATTAAGTTAAGTTTTAATTTTATTATTTGTGTAAAGTAGGTGTGTGTAAATTACTTTTTGTTATATTTATTAGTTAAAAATTGAAATGAGTAAAGAGGCTAAAAGTACTATTTGTGCTCATTTTATAAATGTTGGTGATTATCATGCACAGTGTGATATTTGTGGTGTTAAAATATCTTACCGTTCATCAATAAGTAATTTAAAAACACATATTTTTTTTTTAAACACCCAACTATATCCTTAGTAAATGACCCTCCAAACTGTCCAATCTCAATTAATATTAATAATGGAAACAAAAACGTGGAAAAAAAAGTGTTAAACTCTTTTAAAATTAATTACAATTGACCTACAACCATTTTCAGTTGTTGAAGACAAGGTATTCATAGAATATGTTTGCACTGAATCCAAATTATGTATTACCCACTAGAAAAGTAATAGCAAATAAATACTATTTTACCAGCTACTTATGGACAGTGTAAATTTGGTTACAGAAAAATCAATTCCGTTTCAAATGTTTGTCTAACCACGGAATGTTGGACATCGTCAAATAATGACTGTTACAGTCCATTATTTATCAGCTAAATTTACTCTAGAAACTATTTTATTAGAATGTGTTCAAATACATTGTTCTTCCACTGCCGCCAATCTTGCTGATGAACTTAAAAAGTAGTTTAAAAGTTTAACTTTACAAATAAAATATCATTGATAATGACTGATACTGCAGCCAATATTAAAAAGGCAGTTGAAGATTTGAAACTAAAACATTTTGGGTGTTATGCTCATACAATAGATTTAATTGTCCAGGATGATGTAAAAATCATACTATAAAAAGTAAAATCAATTGTTACTCACTTTAAAAGAAGCATACAAGCTCAACAAATATTGCTGCAATTTCAAAAATGGAGTAATAGGTACCCAAAAGAAACTTATACAAGACACAATCACCAGATGGAATTCCACTTTTTATATGTTGCAGCGCTTTGTAGAACTTCAAGAATATGTTAGAAGTTCAGTGGCATTAATAAACATGGAAAAAGATTTATAGTGTTATTATTAACTATAGATTAATGGCAAATTTGTTGTGAACCATGTACAATTCTAAAACCGTTCGAAGAAGTAACTAAGTAATTAGTGGCAAGAAGTATTTGACTCTAATCCAAGTTATTGTGTTTACTAGGGGTTTAATGTCTGTATGCAAAAAAATGTCGAAAGAAAATTTCCATAAAACTAAAAAAAATATTGGAATCAGTATTGAAAGGTATTACAACTCGATTACACAATATCGTATAGAGCAAGTCAGCTAGAATTTGCACTATGCTTGACCCTCAATTTAAGTTATATGGTTTTTTAATTCCTTTGCAGCTGATTCCATAAAACAACATGTAATTAAACTTATTACCAGGGATATGAATGAGCAACATGCACTCGATGTTGAATGTAGTGACGTTCAAAATACCCCTTTAAACTCAAACATCGCCGAAGGAGAGTTTTCAATATGGGATACTACAAATTAACTGCACAGCCAGCAAAATCTTCATCAGCAGGAGCTATTACAGAAGTGCAAAGATATCTTCAAGACAACTTAATTCATAGAGAACAGGATCCACTTCAGTGGTGGCACAAAAATCAATACTTGTATCCATATATTATACACTTGACCCAAATTGGTCAAACTCCAGTGCAGCATGGTGGCCACCTCCGTTCCTTGCGAGTGAATGCTCTCTAGAACTGGTTATATATTAAATGATCACCGTACATGCCTAAATCGCAAAAAAGTGGAACAAATTATGTTTCTTCATTTAAATTCTGAACAGCTTTAGTAAAAAGTTTTGTCAGTATATATGTTTTTTCACATTTATTGTTTTTTTTACAAATTTATTATGTTTATGAGAGTTATTAAAACAGTTTATATTAATTTTTGGACTATTCGCTGCTTATTGTAAGACTACCATATTATTATTCAGTGAATTCCTCACCAGTGGCCCAATAATTAACATATTTTAAGGGAAGAACTATATTATTAATTTAACGTATTGTTGTTCAGAGCAATAGCTAGAGAACCTTTGTTCTTTGGAAAAAACAGGTTTACAGAACTGTTCATTTTGGTGAATAGATCAGTTGGGAACTGTTCATTGAAATAACCAGTTCTGGCACATCAATACAAACAAATGCTAATAAAATTTTAAAGGTTTTATATTAAACAAATTTTGTTTGAAGGACAAACATTTATTATATTCATCACAACTATATTATTTCATATGAGTTCACAAAGAGATTACAAATAGTAGTTAGATAGATTTAGAGCAGCCTGATATATAAAAATGATTTATATCAAAGACCCTCAGAGACTCACCCTGTGTATGTGATGAGTACAGGCGCGGTATTCTCGAGGTATTTTAGCTGGATATTATACACCTTTTTTTATATAGTCATTAATTAAATCTTACTTTATTCTACTTCTATCAGGTATCTCTCGATCAACGCCTTATCTTTTCCGACACTGACGCTATTTAAATATTTAAGGGCTAGAGGTCTTTATTTTATACCGTATTCTTCATTTTTTATAAATCGGTGATAACTGAGAAGTTTTTCACCTTTAAATAACAAGGGGAAACATTAAAGTGGCCATAATGGGAATTAATAGCACATCCACTCAATTTGTTTCATTTTAAAATGTACTTTTTTATTTGTATGAGTTAGACGTGACATTTTATATACATTGTTAGACAATCTCTTCATTGCGTTTCATAAATGGTTTTCTTTCTATGGTTTATTATACGTGATCCGCAGACAAAATAATTTACTATACCAATTATTTACATAGTAAATATTGTTATACTTTGGTTGTAGTGACGTCACAAACCAATGTAGATTTTGAGAATATGTTACACCATTTCATTGCGAGAGTAATTAATTAGTCTTATTAAAAAATTAGTCAGCCGAATTGACGAAGTAAACTATTCAGTTTTACAGAATTCGGTGCTACGTTTTGGCAATCATAATGTTGTCCTTGTTCACTCAATCGCCAGACTCTTTTATTTTGTATAGTTAAATCCGGTATCCGGTTTTAACATTATCTTGTCTCCAAGTCTCCAAGCTTATTCAATGTTTGATTTTATAACATAACGGACATAACCATAACCTATTAAATTTATTGATTGTGTTTCAATGAAAAAGTAAGTTTGTAGTAAAACATTACAATTTTTGTAATGTGTAGTCTACTGTATGATTTTTAATGTATGTTTATGATTAAAAGTATTATTTTTTAATTCCCTCATTATTCGCATTATGGTTTAAAGCGTAAGCCTAATTTTAATGAACTATACTTTCACCAACTTAATAAAATTACTTTATATTTTATAGAAAAAATATTGTCTTGAAATGATGTTTCATAATTATTATTCATTTAACAAAATTATATTAATCTCTTCTGTATTGAAATTATAACTTTTAGGTTAGAATTCTGGTGTAACAACTCTTAGGTTATGAAATAACTAAACAAACGCAAGTTGCAGCAACGTAGATTTTGTCATAATTCGCTTTAAGTCAAATTCTCATGTCCATTTAGATAATGTTTGGAATGGTAAATATCTATTGTACATTATCATTGGATTTTATTATTAAAAATTATGAAATCGTTATAACTATTTACCTTGTATTCAAACAATAAGTCTTTTTTGGAAGACACTTTCCAAGTCACAAAATATATTATTTTTGTAGAAATTAAGAAATATAAAAGTACGAAATCCAACTTAGGTTACTCGATAACTACGTTCGTCAAGTCAGTTAATGTCAATGTGTGATTTCTAGTTGAATCTTACATCACTCTTTGAGACCTAGTAAAGGAACTACAGGTCTGGGAAGGTAACTATATATAATCTTGGTAATTTGCGCTTCTAAATAGAATTTTTTCAATCAAGTTGAATCTAATTAACGAAGCTAGTGGTTTTTTATCTCTCACAATTCATTATCACTCATGGGGCGCATGCACGCTTCATTAACTTCTACACATTGATATTAATACACTTTTATGATATAAGTTTCTGGATAACTAGGTCTCTGAAATCCAGACCTAGTAAGAGAACTATAGGCCAAGTAAGGTAAATATATATATATATATATATATATATATATATATAATTACCTTCCTTGACCTGTAGTTCTTTAACTAGGTGTGGTTAGATATCTAGTTTGACAGTTCTTAAAACAGAACTATTTGCGCTGAATAAAATAAACCTATAGATTTTACTTTAAATTGATGAAATCATTGTCGAAATAACTTCTAAATGCCATTTTAAATCGCTGATTTCAGACAGAAAAATAATGAATTGTGCAAGATAAAAAGTGGTAAGCATCTTTTAATCAGTATCGAAATGATGGAAAAACACTATTTTAAAGAGGAATTGCCGAGATTTCACATTTAAATGGACAACTTCTCTCCATATTAACCAATAAAATTTATATTATATGTTTTAATAATTAACATTGAAGTTTCTAACAATACAGCCGACAGGTAATTATTTATAAAGATTTCTACAGTTATTTTTGGCAATTTTTTTTAATCAATGCGGAGCTAACTTTTAGATATGCTCTTACTCTCCCCAACAGCCATACCATATTGAATATACCGGTTCTCGTCCGATCACCAAAGTCAAGCATGATTGGGCATGATTAGTACTTGGATTGGTGACCGCTTGCGAACACTTCGTGTTCTATTCCTTCCTATGAACTTCCTGAAAAGAAATTTCTTCTTTTTTTCTAAATTTCAGTTGGGGTTAGATGATGATTTGATTATATACTATCTTCATCTTGCAAATACAGGTAAGGCCAAGTGGCTATATATATGGCCATCTGGCCAGACCTATCGTTATCGTGCAAATACAGGTCTGGCCATCTGGACAAACCTGCTCTTAGTCATAGTAATGATGTAATGTGCATGTGTCAAACCCATAAGCTATTCCAATTCCTATGAAACATTGTCATTATGCCCTAACCTATAAATGTGTTGAATTGGTAGTTTCGAAATTGTGATTATTCTGTGAAAAAGTAACTCTGTGTTTAAAACTTATTTTATTATTAAGAAATAAGGTAGGCCTATGTAGAACATGATTAAAAAAACTGTGAAAAATACTTGCAACAATCTGTGTAGGCTAAATAATTACCTCAGAGCCAGTATTCTAAAAAGTTTCCTAACCTGTCTAAAGACACCAATGGCCTAGTCATTATCATTCTTATTGTGTAATTAACAAAAGTACCTGGGCAATACACTATATAAATTCAAATACGAGCTCTCTAGCCTGTAATTTTAGTTATATTCAAAATCCAATGTAATAATAATATATATTTCTTCACAATCAAATTACAATAAATAATAATTTTGAATGCAATAACAGTAAAAATAAAAGTACAATACAAGTAAAAATAACACATTCTTGATATTACACTTAACTTGATATATCCAAACAAAGATTTTCCTTACATTCAAAATTAAATTATGTGAAGAATAGGTAATCCTTAGGCACATGTGCCTGAGTAGGATTTACCATCATAATATTTAAATCTAGATATTAGAGGAAAAGGAAAGAAAGAGATCAACCACAGCGCCATTACCATTCACGATATATACAAATTCAAAGGATGCCTTAACAATAATACTAAGTAAAAAATTGGATAAAGAACAGAATTTCACACTTACATACACACACACACACACACTTATACACAAGACCTAATCTACTCTCACACATGCACATGACATATACCAGAAATATTAACTTGTTCCCATTGCATCACCTCAAAACTAATTCAATATTTCCTACTGAAAATAGCCAGGGATTTAGAAAACTGGGATAAATTGTTCCCCTTTTGAACATCTACCGGTAGTATGTTAAATATTTCCCCCCCCCCCTCTATACAAAAATGAGTTCTTAACATTTGAAATACTATTTTCCTCCTTCCACAATTCCGCCTTATGTGATAATTATTCATAGAACCACTTCTTCTATAAAACTCTACTAAAACTTTAAAAACATACAAATACCTCAATGGCAGTAAGCACATTGCTCTAAAGAGTGGTAGAGAAGAATCAGTTCTAGACCTAAACAACATGACTTTTATAATATGTTTTTGAGCAGTAATAATGGGTTTAATAGTCCTTAAATATGATTCTCCCCCCCCCCCCCAACAAATTAAACCATACTGCAACCGCGATTGCACTAAAGCAAAATAAATTTGTCTCATTAGTTCTGGTGGGCTAATAGGTTTTTGACCTATTCCCAATATTTTGAATAGGCCAAAATGTGTTTGAATAGGTAATTGTGGAATAAGTCAAACTTGTGATTAACTTTAAAAAAATGTGTAATTGGTTTACTACAGACCTTATTTTCAAATAATAATATAATATTTTAATGTGGAATACATTTTCATTGAAAATTTTCAAATTGAAAAGTATGAAATGCATGTGTGTTTGTACACATAGAAATAGGAATTCGTATCTTCAAAAATGACTACTTAATATCAGAACATTTGAGTATCGTATGAACATGTGCATTTGCATGTCTTATGAGACAATAATATAAAAACAAATTTTTTCCATACAATGTTGTTTCTGTCTTTTAGGCGTACTGTGTGTAAAATGGACTTTAAAAGAATCATCACATATAGGTAAATAAAAACCTATTACCATTTCATATAGCCTATCTACTACATGATATCTCTCATCACAGAAAATAAACATTTTACCGTTTCTTGACTATGATCAGATGTAGTAGAACTACCTACGAATTTCCATTGCTATGTGTACATAACTAATCCATACCTGCATTTTGTACTTTTTAATTTGTAATTTTTCAGTTGAAAAGTGTATTCCGAATTTTAATATTATATTATTATTTCAAAATAAGGTATGTAGGCTAGTAAACGATTTATACAATTTTTTTAAAGTAATCACTACGTTGACATCCCATGAGGTAAATATGGATTGTAGCATATGTGTTGAACATTTGCTTCTATTTTGTGAAATCGTTAAATACATAGGCCTACCTTATTATCTATAATTCACATCCTACTGATTATAGGATTTGTCCCAACACCATTTTCACTGCACCAAATACATTATTTATCTCAGAAAATAACAATTTAAAACAAGGGAATCCCACAAAAATAAGGGAAACCTGCTTTGGTTATGTTAGTACAAGCGATGATCTCAATATGACCTCTGCATGACCTGAATCTGTGAGCCCTTCGTCTTGATGTTATATCACATCTCTCTATATATATTTTGTTTTATTAGGTCGGGTAAGGTATGATAAGGATAGATATATACACCTTACCTGACCTTGATGTAAATAACTTTCGTACACCTAATACTGAATTTTATTACACAGTCACACAACGTAAAATCTAGGAGGTTTGTCACACTAATCTTCATTCTTGGTGTATTGGGCAATGTAAATACAGATGCAGGCCTACATTAAAGACAGCTAAGTACAATCCATATTTACATATATGTTATTTTCTTACATAAATAATGTATTTGGTAGATTGAAAATGAAGTTGGCACAAATGCTATAATCACTAATATGTGAATTGTACATAATAAGGTACGTATTTAACGATTTCACAAAATTGAAGCAAATATTCAACATGTATGCTACAATGCATAGTTACCTCCCATAATTAGGCCTACCATTTGAATGTTCATTAAAATAATGTACCATAACGTAAAATATTACTTTCCTTACTCTGGTTGAATTGTTTCTTTAAGGACACTTAAATTAAGTCCATTGTCTGTGTATACATAGTTGATTCTGGTCGGAATTTCACTAAACACTTCACAATAATTTTTTTTCATAAAGTTGTAAATAACTGTGATAGTTTGTAAAACACTTAACATAAAGGTATACATATTTATTGTTCAAGACATAAATTAAAATCAAGATGTGTATTTGAAACATATAAATAAAACTGAAAGATAACTCCTCAACATGAACAGGACTAAAATTTAGTATATATAAATTGGCAACTTTTTCGTATCAACTGATTTTCCCAAAACCAAGAGGAAAGAAGTGTAGGTGTGTGTTCCTCCAGGCTTCCAGGCTGAGTACAGGCTTCTCAAGTGAGTACAGGCTTGAGAATCCTAAGAGATCTCCACCTTTTTTCATGTAAGTTCGTCTTTTGTTAGATCCCTCTCTTTCATCCTTCCTATCAGGTCTATAGATTAACTCTTATTATTTTCTGACTTTCATGCTCTTAGAGTATTTGAGGGCAGGGTTCATTATTTTATGTTTTTTTCTTCCTTTTTTAATAAAGCAATGATGACCTAGAGCTTTTTCACCTTCAAACACCAATAAAAGGGGATGTGTGGAACATTAGGATAGGTTGTTCTTATGTAATTTCTGAGTTACATTTAATTTAAAATAGGCTGTACTGAACAGTAGGCCTACTTATTGTAAATTGTATCAACAAAACTTACTTATTACTTTTTGTTTGTGTATTATCTGGTATCAGGTGATACCAACCACACGGTGTATCTCGTAAACAAGGGCAGCAAGTCTCAAAAATGTTTTGTCCGTCAGTACCTTATCGAGGGTGCACTCTTCTTTGAGTTTAGTTTTCAGTATCTCTCTAGCAGTTTTTCCTGGACCAAGGCACTGCAGAAGAATATGTTGGAGAGTTTCTTCTTGTTCCTGACAAACCAAACCTGTGGGGAATTCAGCAATTCCAAAGCAGAAAAGGTATGCCTGTGTAACCATATGCCCGGTTCTTGGTCTGGACGCAAAAGTGGACACTGGGATTCCCTTGTAGATTTTAGGTTGTTAGGGTTTATTTGTATTGAGTACAAATAGGGACCTTCTACTTATTCCATTTTTAATCCCTCTTTCTTATAGAGCTTTATTACAAAGAGCGAGACTTGCGCTCAGTGACAGACTCCTCTTTGGAATCGGGCCCAGATCAGCAGCCATCCTAGCTATTTTATCATCTACTTTCTCATTACCTCGCAAACCACAATGTCCAGGAACCCATTGGAACCAGATATTTTTATCTTTTAACTTTCGCAGCATAGAGTGAATATCATTTTCTCTATGATAGTAGTTTGGTTCATACTGTTTCGAAAACTGTAGTGTGCTCATAGAGTTGCTGAGGATATAAACATCTACCTTTTTCACTCTGTCGATGTGAACTATAGCTGCATCAATTGCTAGCAATTCTACATCTGTGCTTGATGCAGAATGTGCGGGGACATAAAAAGACTCATGGGTATCGTCTACAAAATATCCTGCTCCAGATTTTGAGTTGAGTTGGTTCAGTGGGCATCTTTGTAAATTTTGTAGTAGGCCTAGTACCTGTAGTGGTTGTTGATAGCTTCCAATCCGGCTGCTTTTTGAGTTTCAGGAAGATCTTTCTTTGATACATTGTTAGATAGGTGCAGTCTTATATTGGGAGAGCTGAAGGTCCAAGGAGGATTCTGATTTACAATCAGGATTTTATCGGGTATGGTTTTGATGAAGGATGATGTGCGGTTGTGAAAGGAGTGTTTGTACTGAGATCCTTGTTTCTTAGGTTCAGTGCTAGAAATCGGCTGATGAAGCAATAGGATTTCCAATTGTGTATGTCAGACTATTCTATCAAGATGAATGTCCATTTTCGATATTTAACTCTTTTTCCATTCCATGTACTCATGTACAGGTGTACACAAAACTTGCATATATATAATTTATGTATACTGAAAGTATTGAATTTATGTCTAAGAGAAGATATCCAATAGCATACGATGATATGAGGCTTCAATATGTGGTTCGAACAGTTGTAGTTTTGGTGTTCAGTTCAGAATGTGCTGATGTAGAAGAAGTTGGAGCATACAATACACCACGCTATCCTTGAAGTTTCCAGAAGTGGACATGAGATGGCAACACTAGAGCCTCTTAATTTCTGAGCTTCAAACCATTGCATAGATAAGATACAACAACAGAAATTATTTCAAATTCATTTGGCGTTTTTAGATTTTAAATTCTATCAAACTTGATGTGTGTTATTGGCACAATTTATTTGGGCATTTATCATCTTTATGAATATAAAAATTAATTTTAATACATTATTGATATTTAAATAACCTACAAATGCTACCAAATGTCTGAATAAATTATACCAATAATATGAACAAACCATGATTACTGTAAAATATCTTTTGTTATTTAACAAAAAGTTAAGTAATTATAACTAAGCGTTAAGAGTTATTGACATCCAATAACTGAGTACAGGGCCACATTAAAAATCTAATTGATTAAAAGTAAAATAATATATCTATTAAGTTCACAATGTATTAAATATTTTGTATGTTAACAATTAGAGTTTAAATTAAATTCAGGTAGGCCTACAAAACTGTAGCTTAAAAAAAACAACTAAATTTTACCAAAACATGTACATTTTGAGGCTGCTTGAGTCCAAAATATGAGATTTTTAATGTTGTTTATCTTTAGTAAATTGTGATACAGTCCAAACAATGGTCTGAATTTCACATCAAGCTTTTGACTGCTGATTTGAAATTTTCTTGGGGATATTAATATTTGTTTACTTAAGCTTTGGTTTTGTTTTAAGTGAGAAAAGTAAATGCAATAGTTTGTGCATGGTTTATATATTTTTTTAAATTTTCTATACAGTTGGATATCCTCTAAGCCTATGTTATTTGGGGTTGAAAAACAGAATAATTATTTTAAACTGAAGTACCGTATCAATTAAGGCTAAAAATAAGTGAGATGGTTTGTGTTGAGTCGAAAATTTTTCAATACTGTTCACAAGGAGAGATAAAAATCAAGGCACCCCCAGCCACCTAATTGGGTTAATACCATTACGTTGTCCCCTCAACACATTATATTGTCAATACTTGGCAGTGTATTGTTTAACAGTCACTTTAAAAAATGCATCCTACTGATAATACATATTGATATTGTGGTTGCTATACTGAAGATACAAATGTCATAGGAGAAATAGATGAATGATGATTCATCCATTAGTCAAATGCTTTGTAAGCTCAATTAAAAGCAGATAGTAAAAAATTCTTAAACAAACCACCTTATATGTTTTTAGCCTAGAGCTAAAGAGTTAAAATTGAATATCCAAATCATATTTTTACAAAGAAAATGCTTGATTTTATAACACTGTAAACTGATTGAATCTAATGTATACTAAAATATAATCTTGTTTTAAATATTGACCCTTTTCAGAGTAGACCTACCACCCATGAACAGTGTTGGCAAGCAGTGTAATGAGTTGAAAGAGCAGTACGATTCATGTTTTCAGTCATGGTTCACAGAGAAATTCCTAAAGGGTGAAACTAACGATGAGATTTGTTCGCCTCTATTTAAAATTTACCAACAGTGTTTAAAGGTGATTATAGCCTACTCTAAATAAATTATCTCAACTTATTATAAATATTTGCAGACAGTATTTATGGAGCCTTGCCGAGAATTGAAAGAAGAATACGATAAATGTTTCAATGTTTGGTTTAGCCAGAAATTCCTGAAAGGTGAACTCAATGACGACATGTGTGCAGGATTATTGAAGGTTTACAAAGAATGTGTAAAGGTATGATTTCAATGGTGTTCAATGTTAAATTTATGATAGATATAATATATAGGTTGTGAGGAACAAGAGATATACAATTTTAGAAGTTAGATTCTAAGTGTGGAAAATAAGAAAATGTTTAATAGGCAGATTATATGTCCAAAAACATTTAGTTTCTTGTCGTTTAAACTTTTTTCTTAAAAGACAATTTTTAAGAAAAAAGTTCAATATCAAATCTAATTTTATACTCAAATTTAACATCTCAAATTATAATTTTACTTTACAGTATTTATTTCGAAGGATATGAATGAAACATAATTTATGTTATAGAATTTTGTTTAAATAATTCATTTTGAAATCTTCGGAGTCTAAAGCCAAAATTGGCAGGATCAATTCAAACATTTTAAAAAAATATGCAAAATTGACCATTTAGACTACACTGTAATTTGTCATATAACAGTCATCATTTTAAGTAATTGATGTAATGTAGTATACGGTGTTTTGTAAACAGTCATTTTGTGTTACTTGCCTATATTTTAGTTTTTATAAATGCACTTTTTCTTTTAAAACTACTGGAGGTTTTTGAAACGAGGTTTCATACTGGAGGTTTTTATATATGTCTTATTATATATTCCCTTAACCTTACCTAACTTATATTAGATGGTAGTTAGTTAGTGGTTTTTGGGGTCCAAGGCTATTTAGCCTCTTGTCATTCCAACCCAAATGGATCTTTTGTGACTATATACAATTTGAAGGGAACAGAATATAAAAAATCATTAACAGAATCTCAAGAAGTAGTCTAAACTTACCTTATTCCACTCTCATTCTTTAAAACAACTGCTGTTTCCAAAAATGAGTTGTCAATGTAACAGCTTAATAAAAGAAAAACATACTGACATAAAGAGTAACTTGAATAGAAAACAATTTAATGACAAAATATCCACATATATATATATATATATATATATATATATATAAGAAAATTTAAATATTTATAATTTTGTTCTAGTATTCTGCAGATTATTTCTTTTTAATTTTAATTCTTTTATAACCTTTATTCTTTAACGAACTGCCACATGCTAAATTATCTTTTCACCATACTGCTTAAGTTCTGTCTGTGTTGAACTCTGTTGGCATGGATGTTGAGATCTTCAGGCCTGGTGTCAGCTGTCAGTATGGCAATTTTGTAATAGGGTACGACTTTTGTGTACACTAGTCGGAGATTACTGTGATGTGATCTCTTTTAACAGGAAAAGTGATGTCAGAAGGCGTATCATCATCTTCCGCGGAAAATGGAATTGCGTACTACATGGGAGTGGAGTTCACCGCAGCCAAGACAGCCGAGTGCACGTCAGTAATCACTATGGTTGCCAATTTAGCCACATCTCAATCATAAGTTGGGTGAACTTTTATAATTTTAATGTCGGGGTAATTTTCCGAGGTTCGAGGTATCTTGGATTTTACTCAGATGCCAATTAACTAGTGTTAAGTAAGGATTATGCAAATTCTCTATTTCTACGTCCCTATGAGGCAAACACTTTAAATGGGGTAGGAATAGACTTAATGTGTTATCTATTCTTTCATAAATTATATGACCCCCTTAACATTAATGTTTCTAAAATGTTCAACAAAGCTGGTTCCCCAATGTTCTAGTTAGTTAGACAATATCATGTTGATCCTGAAGTTTTGGTCCTGGTTAAAGAAGTTTAATTATTTCAGGCCAATTCGAGAAATGTAATAAACAAATCAGGTCGCTCGAACTCTCTCATATATGTCATAGCATTCTGTGTGCACTCAAACAAGTAACAAGGACCGGCAGCTGTGACGATGGCTATCACAGCTTCCATAGTTCTCGAGCATCCACAGCATCATTTTAATCAATACCATCTTTTAGGTTGGTTTAGTTGTCAGCTCACAGTTTTTGTTGGTTGATTCTAATGTGCCTTAGTCTTTTTTCAGTTTTAACGTTCACATTCTTATTGACTAAGAAATTGTTTAATAAGCTGTGATAGTAGAGCAAGAAATTATAGGCATCTTCTCTTCTCATTAAACAATATCCATATAAATCAACAGCAGACACAATTTTTGATGTGGGCACATTAGTTTTCAGGTCAACCTGAGGTAATGATATCGAGTAACCATTTTCCACAATCGCTAATCCTCTGAAGTTTGTTAACACGACTTCCCAATACAATATCCCAGTTTTCAGAATTTTGTCCTATGATAACAACTGCAATGCAAGCTTGTTGGCAGTAGGAGCATTCTGCAGAAATTTTGTCTTTGTATATTATATCTTCCAACTGTTAGTTTTCAGCAGAAGTATTTTCAATCGAAGTTTTCAAGTCTCTGACATATGGGTTACAGGTACGTAACAATCGCCGCAAGGAAAGGACCAATGTCTAAGACTTTCAATGTTGGCACATCTTATATCTGTCTCCCACTTCTTGTTACCTATGAAGTACATTTGCAAGAATTTATAATCCTTGTTGGAGATGGACAGTTAACTCCCTATCAAGTAATACACCTGACCTCTGCACCTTAAATTGAAACATAAAGATTCTCTCAAAGATCTGTTTGACACCTAAAGACGTCATTTGGAATGCACTATTTTATTCCCTTAAGTTGTTCAAAAAAATCTTTGCTCTCAGTATGGTCACTAGTCAAGAGGCTGTTATCGGACTCAGGATATTCCTGTAAAGAAATTTGGAGGTTCACCCGATTCTAGCATTTAGATAATTCTAAATACTTGCTCCGATTGAGAGGACAATAAATACAGAGACTAAAAAACTTCCTTTCTATAATATTCCAAAATAAGTTAATTGGATCAATATAAGTTTTATTCACTCAAGCATCCATACTTTTCTCATATACTTTTATTACTTAACTAATAACACAGTTTCTCTAAATATTTTAATTATTTGATTTTTCCGCTTATACGTTTTTTATTAGCAAATATTGAATTTTACAATAATATTTCAAGTGAAAAATATACGACCTAGACTGGGATCGAACCCAGGACCTTTGGCTTTACGCGCCAATGCTCTACCATTGAGCTATCCTAGTCGCTTCCCAGTACAGGGTGTAGACCTCTCACTTGACTTTAGTTGCTGCAATTTTGAGTTTCCAATTAATTACCTCGCATATGCGACATTGAAATTAATTTTCACTCATTTTTCAGCCCTTACGCATGTATTTATAGATATTTTAATTATTTGATTTTTCCGCTTATACGTTTTTTATTAGCAAATATTGAATTTTACAATAATATTTCAAGTGAAAAATATACGACCTAGACTGGGAATCGAACCCAGTCTTTCTCTAAATATAATATTCAAATGATTATATTAAATTTATGTACAGTTTCCTAATCTCTACTTTATTAGTATGAAATATTTAAATACTTAATGTTTACTCAATAATACAGTGAAACTTCCAAATAATGGACACTGCTCGGACCACATAAAATGTCCGCTATTGAGAAGTGTCAGCTATCGGGAGAAATGCAGTTATATATTATTATATTGACCGGCTGATAATGCATGGTAAACCACCAGAATAGTGTTTTGTTACGATATTGAACATGTTCAGAAAATTATATGGTGAACCTAAATTATATGTTCATTAACCTACTGTATAATAAAGCATATGACTTTATTGCGTATACGGTCGATAAAAGTGAAATAAATTATACATTGGTATTTATTCACGACTGTCTACTGTATTATCAAAGTTTTTATAGTACAACAGGCAAAATGGTTTTAATCTCACAAAAATACACAATAAAACACAAATTTGTAAATTAAATCATATTCTTTATATATTAATCATTTTGTACTACAGTACTGAATAAACAAATTGGCAAACTAGAATAATATAAATGTTGAAAGGGAGAAAATTAAACTATGTAAGGTTTAAAGTTAAACAGTTTTGTTTGAGAGACATTACAATACACAACTATACTATATACACTGTTCTCACAGGAACTTTATTGAAATTGAATTGGTGGCTGCTGTATAAAAGGCAAGAAAGTAAACCTAGTTTCCAGGAAGTCAACTTCCAGGTAATTACAGAACAGATATTGCAATGTGTTTTGAAAAATCTACAATTTCCTAGAAAAGGGAAATTTTATGCTCTGCTGTCTGCTATTCGGAATCACTTTGGCCATTAATTTTGTGTTACATAGATTTAACTTTAATTAATGATTTTTTTTTTTTTTAATAACATTAGGTTTATTATCGATATTAACAATTATTGTAAATATATATATCTCAAAATTCAAATAACAAAATCAACAGAGAATAGTGTTTACAAGTTATATTAATCACTAGTTTTTTATTAATTGAGTTCAATTATGCTCATTATTTGTTCATATTTCATAAAATCAATTATTCAGTCTATATTTATATAAGAAACTTTTTTTTTTTTAAATATAATTGCACTACTATCTCGGGGTTTTGGGTTAGTGCTGGTTTTTTCTATTTTTTTATGGAAACACATTCAAAATTATTCATAAGTTAATAAACTGAACTAAGTTTCAAATGTCTTAGGTAAGTGAAATTACAATATGAAAAGGAACAAATGTAGTAGTGTATAAGTGAAAATGTCTATAATGTCAGGAGTTTGAAATTGGAATTCAATTGTCTATATCTAATTGAAATGTTATATTTATCAAGAATAACTCCTCTCATGATGTAGAAAGTCTTCCTGATTCAGACTTTGTAATCGTCTTTCTCAACTATACATAGATAGAATATGATAATGGATTGATCTCACCAATAAGTTTTCAATTTTTCATTCACAGTTTTCTTTCGTATTTCGCAGAAGTTAGAATAAAACAAACTATGTAACTAAACCGCACTATTTAAATATTCTTCTAGTTTTAATCTGGGATACTGGATGAGATGATTAGTTGGCTCGATTTCATTCAACTATCTTTCATTTCTTTTAACATGAAAGAAATATATCTCATCTGGTCCAGCTGAAAATTACAACAATCATCAATCTTGAAGCAATAATAGTCCCAAGCTTTGAGTTGCCCGCCTTCTGAATCATGTTGTTTTTTTTTGTGTGTTTGTATTTGTATACCATAGTGTAATATTTGTCATAATTAATTATTAGTTATTTTTTGGGGTTTTTAACCATTTAATTTTGAATAATAAATTAAATTCTACTCATATACAATCAAATAACTCCTTTAGTACATTGAAATATTATTATCTAATTTACATATTTTAATTAATACAAATTGAATTGAAAATCCTACGTCACACCTATTAAATTTCTTTTACCAATTGGAACGTGAGTTTCAAAAGTGGGAGTGTCTGTTGATGTGATATTCTAAGAAGACGTGTAATCAGCCATGTTTATTTGGGACTTGGTTTTGTTTTTAATTTATACTGAATTACTCATGAATACTATATGTTTTTCCAAACAACCTTTTGTAGTATTAGATTCCGTTCTATCTATTAAAAATATTAGTTTCTTCCGATAAATTCTCGTGTTCTTATAATTCTCGCGATTCTGCGGTATCTTGTCTAGGATTCTCATGCTAAAGTTTCTAAATGATATTTTAAAATTTGGATATTTCTTTTTAGGGGTCGAATCATGGTTATTTGATAATTTTCCTATATGAACTGTTTAATTTAGAATAATTTTGAGGTGGGAAACACAGTCTTTACATGTCAGGAAATAATTTTAATTTCCAATTTTCTTTTGCATTTCTAGACCTACCAGTTGATGGTTGTATATTGAATTGGAGTTAAAAGTAATTTCCGCTAGATATCGTGTAAGTCGCTCCTCGTTTAAATGACATTTCTTAAATATCAGTTCTTCATATATATATATATATATATATATTTTAAATACGTTCCGAATTGTTTTAAATAAGAAACATTTCGAATTGTTTCAGTGTCCTTTTCCGTTTTTGGGAAAATCCGTTATTTAGAAACACTACAAAGGCCAGAAAAGCATGATCCCGGTTGGGGAATACAAAATGTCTGTTTATTAGCAGTATCCGTTAAGGGAAGCTTCACTGTAATTATAGTAACAAAAAATCAAAATAACAGTTGTTTTATCTCACTTTATTATTACGATTTACTAGAGATACCTCATGAGTTCTATTTTACTTTAGGGATGAAAGTACAGTAGAGTCTCGCAAACTCGGCACTCGATAACCCGGCAGTCCGGATTACTCGGCGACCCCGACGGGAAAAATATATATATTTCTAAGAACAGCGATGTTCGTAAAAGTTCGGCAGATCCCAAATCTGGCATTAACTTCGATCGCTCGAATCGTTTATGGTACTTTTCCCACGTTAAACTCGTCACAAAGCTTTTTTAGATTCCCCTCTGTCAAGTCTTTTTAACACATTTAACCGCGTCTCAAACGAAACCAACACACGCTTCCGTTTTCGTAACTTTTTATTTACTGTATATACTGTGCATACCTGTCAAAGAAAACTGAAAAGAAATGTTATATTTTCCATAATGTATACTAAATTGATTCGTGGGAAAAAAGTGGCCCATCAAACGTTTTTGCAGGTGTATGTCTGCTATATATATATGGGTGCCAATGCCGCGGTGTTATTATGCCGCCGACAATGTTATACCGCTATCGAAAAAGTCGATTGATATCGCCGCCGACAATGGGATACCGCTATCGAAAAAGTCGTTTGATATCGCCGCCGCTTTGGTTCCGCGGTGTTTTTACACTGCCGACAATGGGATACCGCTATCGACAAAGTCGTTTGATATCGCCGTCGCTTTGGTGCCGGTGTTTTTACACTGCCGACAATGGGATACCGCTATCGACATAGTCGTTTGATATCGCCGCCGCTTTGGGTTTAAATTACAATTTATTTTTTGCCCTTATTCCCGATAACCCAGCATTTCACAAACTCGGCACACGTCCAGTCCACATTACGCTGAGTTTGCAGGACTCTACTGTATTTGAATTGATTATACAAAGAGTGTTACGAAAACAGGCTCATGATTTTTAATTTTATATTATTTTTTGTTTAGGGATATATTAATTTTTATGTATTTATCCCTGACAGGTAGTTACCCAGATTTTATCTCCTTAATCACAAAACATCATGTAATAATAATGAACTATTTTTAGTTAACACAAAAAAGGTTAGATAGACCTAAATAAAAATTTATTAATAATGAAACTACAGACCTCATCTCTTAATTCAAAAAATTGTTGAAGAATCTTCCTCGAGAAAATCAATGAATTTTTGTATGAAAAAGAAATCGAGCAAGATTGATCCAGATCACCTCAAAAAGTCTGAATGCAGGGATCGTATCTTTATGTGATTTATTAATTAGCCAAAAGTTTTCTCTATTTATTCCGGATGGTGTTTAGCCACCAAGCCTCTTGATGAATACATCAATGAGTTGATTAATAGGTGGAGTACAGTCTCCACTCTTCCCAAAACCCAAAAGCCTATTTTATAACCCAACACACTTTAATAGCCATTTGATACCTTGTTTAGTAAAAAATTGATGGATTGCATTGACGTCTTTTCATTTGGTATGCATCAATTCACAAGAGATCAAATATCTTCGAATCATTGCTTTTCTCATATGAAACGAACAAAAACCTCATAGTAGATTCCTAATACACATTTATTTTCATCTAATTTTGTCAATCATACAAAGTGTAAGAATTAAAGTATCCTTTATATTTTCAAATAATTCAGATGTTCTTCTTTGATTTGTGTTATTTGTAAGAGGAATTGTACTAACTAGCTTAGCTAATTAGTCATCTATCATTCTCCTACAAAATAGCAACTGCAGCCAGGAGAATAAGCTCATTGATTAGCCATTGTATAAGTTTTGCCACATTTGGTGATAACCTGAGCACCTCCATATGAAGCTAAGGTAGCTAGCTTCACATTGTGTGTTAGAGATTTAATAACATTTCATGATCTTTTAATTTTCCTCCATAATTTTAAAGAATTCCATAGACACTTTGTATTCTTGATGTTTAGTTTCAAGATGACGGTGCATTTCAGCTGGTTTGATGTATTTGTTTAATAAAAATTTCAAACTGATAACATACTGTGACCTTTGATCATCTTCAAGGCCTACAAAATAAATGTAGACAGGCCTTATCTACATAATAAGTACCAAACATACAAATTGAAAAAAGTTTTTCAATGAAAAAATTTTTCTCCATGTGTATTGTTTTGTGTTTTTTTATTGTTTTGATTATTTTGAGCTAATTTAAATCAAATTTATAATGGTTATTCACCATTATATTGTCTTAATTTCACACTTCCGCTATTGTTCATTTTTAATGTTAGATTTGAAGCAGTTAAATTCATCACTTAATTACTAGGAGTTTCTTGATTTCTGATTTCTGAAACTGATTCTTCCTCTTCAACTTCATTTTTAAAAGAATAATTTTTTAGCCAATGGCCATGATTAAAATAATGAAACATGTGTACGAATAACTTTGCAATGGCTGATGACCTGTAGTGCAATATGATGAGTGATGTGATGATTCATCTCGAGTGATCGGTCCAAGAACAAAATATTGGCCTTGGGATTGGGACTTAAGAAGTAAGCATTGTGGAATTGGGTAAGGAGGAGGAAAAGGTTCTGACACTTCTGACCCATGACATTATTTAAAAAAAAAAAAAAAAAAAAAATTATTGATTAAGAATAACCCTGCATTTACTTTGTCTAAATACATTTCTTATTTGTCATGTTTTTCATGTTTTTGTAAATGTTGGCAGTTGTTGTGGACTTCTAGCTCACGGACTACATTTTAGAAATCATTGCTTTAGATCACTTTTTGAAACTTGACTGGCTGTCAGTCAGTCTGTAAAATTGTTATCACACATTATGAAGTCAAGCTCAAATAAGATGACTGATTTAAATTATTTAAGTTTGATGAAAGGTAGATGTCCCTCAGATGAATCAGTCAGTCTGTAAAATTTTTATCACACATTATGAAGTCAAGATCAAATAAGATGACTGATTTAAAATATTTAAGTTTGATGAAAGGTAGATGTCCCTCAGATGAATAGATTTTCGTCAAAATTTGCATAACATTGGAATTATCAAAAATAATAGTTTTTATAGGATTTACATCCAAAGATAGTCAAATTTCTTTGGAAGGTAAATAATTCAACTACCAACTTTACGGGTCAGAGAGAGAGAGAGAGAGAGACTATTTTTAATTATTTATAACAGCAGATATCTGTAATATTTAAATTTATTTTTGTCAATTCAATTTTGGTAATGATCAAATTAATGACTAATTAAAGTTGACACAGCTAAAATATATACATTACAACCTCGTTATAAAAAATATATATATATATATACATACTGTACTTATAATAATTTCCTTTATTACGGAAAAAACACTTTAAAAATATTTACTCATCACAATAAAACACCAAATACATCTGTGGACTGTACAGGTATGTCTACTTTTTGGAGAATAAGCTTGTAAGTTTCTGTTGCGTCAGCTTTGAGTAACATTTATCTGCCACACGGACGCTCATCCGTTTTAACATGAGAAAATCGGCCGGTCTAGTCTCGTTCTGATACTAAAAATACACCATCAATTCTTCCAAGTGAGATGTATTTTTGGCAAAGCGTGCCAATCACATGTGTGACAATGACTCACCACGTAGGCATGCAGCGCTACAGTTAGGCATCAGATGTACAGTCACCTCAAACAAACTCGGTTGCGTGAACCAGGTGGAAACACGATCACCGTGCAATACGCTACGATTATGGGCTCGTATAAAGCAATAGCACTACCAAAATGCATATTTTATAATAATTTATATTTATGTTTATTTATTGCAAACCTGTCAGGGTTACCCGGATATCCGACTTAAAGGGGGCCAACTTAACGAGGTTGTACTGTATTAGTAACCGGGTCATTCCATGCCACTTCATCCAGGTCATGTCACCCATGAACTCAGATTTAGCTGAAAATTTTTTTATTTGCTTATTTGTCCATCCTAATAACCTATACCAAGTTTTAAAATATTATCTTTAATAGTTTTTAAGTTATGAATTTTTGAAATTTAGCAAAATAGGGTTAAAATGGCGTTTCCGAGGCTATCACTTTCGGTGACGTTTTTATATTGAAAAATCCATAACTTCTATAATATTTAATATAAAGTAATAATTTTTTCATCAAAATGTTCAGAAAAGTCAGGAGATTATAGAAAATATATATTTGGTTAATTATGACTTTTATATTTCTATGTAATGTTTTGGTAAACTTAAATTTTGAGACATTTTTTAGTCGAAAAACAGAAAATCTTTAAAAGCGTTTATTGACCAAAGGCATAGCAGTAACCACAGTTATTTTATTGTTTAATTAACCTTAAAGATGTAAACTAAAATAATCTGGAATAAAATTAATGGTTTTTTACCTGATAATATTTTTAAAATGACCTAAAAGTTAAAATCCGGGAAATGTTGAATAAATCGTACAAAATCAATTAATTTAAACTTCTTATCCAGTCTAAAACCTCTATTACTCCCTCCAATTGCAATATAATATCTGTTATTAATATTATTGCCCAATAAACACTAAATTAAATACTGACCTCAACATATTTAATGTCAAAATATACATCATCAACTATTATATTAGGCTGTACACCAAATTAATATAAAATTACAGCAGATGATATGCTAATAATTTATTTACAAATAAATACATTTATTATTTACACAAGGGCTCATTGGCATAGTACATTTTGGTGAAAATCATACAGGACTTTTAACAGTTGAGAAGTTATCTTGATTTTATATGTGGGTGCGTGTATGATTTAACATTTCCTTGCAACGTATGTCAACTGATTGAACTACCTCTTCAGAGAAATAGTACATTCTCCCTGAGCCTTTAGTTACAGGTGGATTGACACATGAGATTATGTTACATAGCGGTGTCCAACAGATGTCTTCTCTTGTAGGCCAGTAAAATGATTTTGCAGGTCAGTGGGGATGCAGAAATTTAACATGGACGTCACACTCAATTTCATTTTTTTCCATCAATAATCCGAAATACCAATGGTCATCATAAGTGCACACTATGTAGTCATTTACACTGATATCTACCATTTTCAGATATGGTAATTCATTTGCAAAATCATATATTGTACTAAATTTCTCATCAAAGCTGATACGTTTAGTAACAATTTGACCCTTAGATTTTGGAATAAAATGGTGGAAACTGCGTGTTCCAGGCACGATTTTGGTTTTTGAGAAACGTTCGTCAAGGCTTCTCCTTGATTCTGATAACTTTTCTTTACTGATTAGAGAGAAACTAATATTTTCAATCCTGGACTTACAAAAATCAAAAAACTTGTGGACATCGTCTATTGCATTGCCAGGTGTCATTTGAAGACTGGCTTTTGCATCCAGACGTTTCACCGTACCACCGATGCCGTCACATGGGGGCTTTCCATGGTTGGTTGCAAAAAAACACCACAAAGCACTTAAATTGAAATCACTTTCATGGTGGCATAGGTTAATAAAATTTTTATATTGTGCTGAGCAACCATCGCTAAAGTAGAGCAAACTGTTTACTTTAGGGAATTTTTCCTTTATAAATTCCACAACAACTCGTTGAGTTTCATGAACAAAGGGAACGTCATGTTCCAAGTCATCAGATACTATACACAAACTTGATACTACTAGTTCATCTTTGTCTTCGTATCGAGTGTAGATAACAGCCGGATGAAGAGAGCAGCTGTTACATGTCCAGTGATAGCATTGGGCTTCATTCTGTATAACATATGAATAGTTTTCACTGAAATCTAACAGAACAACTGCTTGATTGGATTTTAGATTTTCTTTGAATTCTTTCAAATATTTTGCCTGAGCTTTTGTTATGAAAGAATGTGGTATCAATGATTCAAGGCTTATAATCAAAGTTTCCAAATATTCTTCAAATGTAACGGTATATTGTACTTGGTGGGTTCTGTTGATATCCAAGCAGAGTATGTAACTTCATCATCAGGGTCCCACTCTTCAAATTTCCCCTTAATAAAAGTTTTGAGATTTTCACTAGAAGGGCATTTTGTGCAGTGTCCTAACATACAATCTATTAGTTCTTGAACAGACAAGTTTATCAATCAGGTCATTGTAGTGGTCTTTGATTGAGCACACATGAAGCAGCAGGGTAACGTTTTGGTGAATGGCACACACACACACACAAACAGTGTGTGTACCAGAAGCACCCGCAAGTACACACCATTTTGGCCGGAGCATACAAAATTTTGTAAATCCAATCTTAATGTAAGGGTGCTCAAACTTAAATGCACTGTATAATTCATTTAAATTTGCTTGTAACAACCACTTTTGCATGTATTTTTTATTTATTTTATTTTTTTCGATATACTAACTTTATCCTTGGCACGTTGCAAGGTAATGTTAAATCATACACGCACCCACATATAAAATCAAAATAACTTCTCAACTGTTAGAAGTCCTGTATGATTTTCACCAAAATGTACTATGCCAATGAGCCCTTGTGTAAATAATAAATGTATTTATTTGTAAATAAATTATTAGCATATCATCTGCTGTAATTTTATATTAATTTGGTGTACAGCCTAATATAATAGTTGATGATGTATATTTTGACATTAAATATGTTGAGGTCAGTATTTAATTTAGTGTTTATTGGGCAATATTATTAATAACAGATATTATATTGCAATTGGAGGGAATAATAGAGGTTTTAGACCGGATAAGAAGTTTAAATTAATTGATTTTGTACGATTTATTCAACATTTCCTGGATTTTAACTTTTAGGTCATTTTAAAAATCTTATCAGGTAAAAAACCATTAATTTTATTCCAGATTATTTTAGTTTACATCTTTAAGGTTAATTAAACAAAAAAATAACTGTGGTTACTGCTATGCCTTTGGTCAATAAACGCTTTTAAAGATTTTCTGTTTTTCGACTAAAAAATGTCTCAAAATTTAAGTTTACCAAAACATTACATAGAAATATAAAAGTCATAATAACCAAATATATATTTTCTATAATCTCAAGACTTTCCTGAACATTTTGATGAAAAAATTATTACTTTATATTAAATATTATAGAAGTTATGGATTTTCAATATAAAAACGTCACCGAAAGTGATAGCCTCGGAAACGTCATTTTAACCCTATTTTGCTAAATTTCCAAAATTCATAACTTAAAAACTATTAAAGATAATATTTTTAAACTTGGTATAGGTTATTAGGATGGTTCAAATAAGCAAATAAAAAAAAATCAGCTAAATCTGAGTTCATGGGTGACATTTAATTTTTTTACTGGATGATTTGAAATGGAATGACCCAACCATGAACATCTGGTTTACTGACAATATTGTTATAAACCTACTATTTTTCACAAGAATTTAGTAACAGGTGAGCTTGTAAATATAGATTAAGTATATGAATACATTAGTTCAACGGAAAAATCACAGAAACTAAATGCTGATTGAAAATTGTAGTGAATATATCAAATCATCGACAGCGAAAAATGTAAATCAACACATGATGTCATCACAAATATTTTTTGAAAACTTAGTTTCATGGATCCTGCTCTCAACAAGTTATTGTTAATTGTATAATTGCTAGGCATAAATTGATCAATCACAACAAAAATCTTATCTTAGCTGTCACTTAAGAGCTTGAAACTAAAGAATGGTCAGGGAAACATAGCCAGTTTTAATATGTTTTCCTGTTATATGTATGTTTTTGTTTTATAATGTATGACCGATAATACTGTGTCCATAGAAACTGTCTATATTTCAAAATGTATTCTGTAGTTGAAAAAGATGCATTCATTATTTCATCGATAAATTGATCAAATCAATGGTAGTCATGGTTTGCCATTTTTATAACTAGCCTATTTTACACAAAATAAAAATGTATACTATAACCTAAAATATAAATAATAAGGCCTAAACAAATCAACAATGAACAGCTATAGCAGTGATAACGCTGACAAAACATTTCACAACTGACAGTCGTAGCTTACTAGAACGAAAAATCACGGTATACGCGCTGGGGCAGAGCACAAAATGGCGCCTGGTTGCTATAACAACCAAATAAAGTCCTATGACAGGTGATTGAGAACAAAGTCCATAGTGGTAGTGTCACTTTACACCAATAGGACATTTCCCTGCTCTCTATTGGACTTTAAATGAATTTAAAATACCTGCAGAAGTCAAATAGCGGTAAATCGAGATATCCCGTCATACGCGTTACCAGTCAAGTTGAGGGTTATGTGAAATCCCGCCATACGCGTGCTAAGGGTTAAATATCCAAATTTAAATGTAGCAATGTCAGCCAAGAATAATCTATGTAAAGTTATGGGAAATCCAAAAGATAACATTCAAGAACAAGATAAATCACGAATTTATTGTATAAATTGTGAAATATGTCCAAAGAAATATACAGAGCAAACAAAACGAAATCTCAGGAGAAGAGCAAAAGAACATTTTGCCCACTTCAAATGTAATAGGCCTGATAAATCAGCTATGGCTAAACATTTTTTTAGATGAAAAACATTATTTCACAATAGAAAACTGTATGTTGTTGAAAAATGTTACAAAATTCAATACAATAGATGCATGGGAAACTTTTTTTCATTAACAAATACCATAATATAACTGTAAATAATGAATTAGGGCCTATACAAAGTTCTATATTAATGAAAAATATAAATTGTATTGTTAGATATCAGATTAGTTCAAAATATTATTTTAGTTAGATGTTAATTCTTATGTTATTTAGAATGATGCAAGGCACTTGTTATCGCCGTAATATTAGAGTGTAGGTTATGCCAATGCCCCTTTAGTTTTGTATAAATACGGAGTTAGTTATAGTTTAGTTTTTGTAGCTCATGCATCACTGAAGATTGTGACTTTGTCGTTGAAATGCGTTTGATTAAGTAAGAGTAATTTGTGTGAGAACTTGTGTTCAAGTTTATTCTATCTTGTACACAAGTTTTATTTTATTTTATTTTTAGTAATACGGCAGGAAAAAATTCAATTTTATTTTTATAGTTTCTGGTAATTTACATATATTAAATTAGAAGGTTATGTTACATTTATGTGTTTACCAGATTTATTAGAATCATGTTAGCATATATCATGATTGAGACACATTTCAGTTTTTTTGCTTTTACATATATTTCTATAAACTATACATTTTTGAATTCTGCATACAATATGGCTATCATGAAATGTTTATATTGTCATGAAAATGTTTTACCAGTATCATGATATGTATCAATTTTTTTTTTTTTATTTTAGAATTTAGAATTATATACATTTTATTTTGTCTATTATAATTTACTTTTATTTAAATTAAATTTAATACATTACACTATAATGTGGTTTGATTAAATGTAATTTGTTGTTAATGAATTTTTAAAACGATTATTGCAAAATGTCAGAAAAGTGTTTGCGATTTAAGGTTGTTGGAATTCCCAGTTGTAGGGTTAAGGAAGTAATAATTTTGTATAACAATTATATGTTATGTTTATTTATTTTATTTTCAGAAAACTATGAAGGAAAATCAGATAGAATTTAAGGAAGTTGTTAAAGACAACCTTGGTACTGAGGAAGAAAATAAAGTCCCACCTAACAGCTGATAAAGTATTTTGATAAAAATAGGTCGCCATAATCAACTAAATAAAATAATACCATTTATTAAAAAGGTAATATTTATTCATAAATGTAGTCAATTCATTGTTTAAAATAACTGTACAAAATACAATCCTGTTGTAGTTAAATGTAAAAAATAACAAGTGTTATAAATTATGATATGTACTGTAGATTATAGGTAATTATATTTAATTGTGCTGTAAATTGTTTATTGCACAAACATAAGTTTAAATTGTAGAGTTGAAATGAAAACTGGGCTAAGTGCCAAAAAATTAGTTTTGAGATATTGAACAAAAACTAATTAAAATGCAAAGTTTTTTTTTTTTTTTTAATTGGAACTTATTTAATACATTCATTATCAATAAATAATGAGACTGTTAAAAAAAAGTATTAAAATTTAGTCAGGATAACTTGTAACATTTTTTGAATGTAAGATTTTACAAAATGTGGCATGTCCAAAGGTTAGGAAATGAAAAATGGGTTAAGTACCAAGAATGAAACCAAATAACGAGTTAAGTGCAGAGTTAGTAAACATAAGGTTTTAAATCATATTAAAAATATTGTTCAATCACAAATTTATTTTATTGCTAAGAAATACAAATAATCTGACATTATTAAAATTTTAGTTTGATTCGTTAATTGAAAGCTAATTGTTTGTTCTTCAATTAGCTCTTTGTAGAACTGTTTGTTTTCTTCTGATAAAAATGGAATAATCTTCTTTAGGTCCTCTTTTTTGTCTTGTTTTATATTGTTTTTTATTTCTAAAGGTAGAAGTTTGCTCTTGACATCTTCTAAGCTTATCCCTTTTTATAAAACTTGTGTAGTAGTCCAATATTCCAGTTCACTAAATGATTTCTTTATGTTCATTATACCAGGACTTCCTTTCTGTATTTTAATCCACTGGGCTTTAGATATTTGAAGTTTCTTGGTATTTAAACAAAGGGCAGCTGCATTCCTAAAATCAATAATCTTCCTTTCCCATTTGGTTTGCCATAAAAGGATTTTTGTGGCAAGCACTGGCTAGGAGGCGAACAACATCCAAGGCAACTTCACACTTTTGCAATCTTTTCCTTTTTTCAATTTGTGCAAAATCTGTCACATGACAGATATGAGTGACCAGGTACAAGATATTTTTGATGGATTTCGTCAAAAATGTTATTAGCGACAAGATAAATCCACAGAAAAATAAGCATTTGATTTTTATTTTGACCTATGCAATTGTCACTCCACACTACTAACTTTTTTTTATTTGTAAATCCACTTGTCAAGCCTTTCAATAAACAGGACGTGATCTCATTACCACCTCTTCCACTCGAACCTTCATGCCATACAAACATAAACACATTGTTATTTTCTCCAACATGCACGTCCAAATTATAGCAAGATAACTGACGTAAGTAGTACATCTGAGAGTGAGTCAGGGTAGATAGAGAAAAGACTTGTCGCAGGTCAATGGAAATGGTGCAGGTGTCACTGTTCGGTGTTTGGGAAAATACATGGTCTGATTGCATAGCACAACAAGCTCATTCCGTTTTTTCGGTGGTGTAACTCTAGTGACTACTTATTGTCGTCTCTGTTACTTGATTCGTTAAGTATTTTGTTTTCAAAAAATCACATCTTCCACAGGTATCTTTTCGAGCTTTTTGAAAGCTAGAAACATTCTGCTGTAATTTAGATCTTCACTTAAGTAATCTCTATCATTTTTTGCCCTTGTGTAATTGCTTTTTTGTTTTGGAAAACTGTTCCCATGATCAATAACAGATTTTTCATCTTCAAAAGAATACTTTCTATTCTTTTTTTGTTGCCCCTTTTTTCCACATAAACTACATCACCTCTTTTTTTACCTTTTACAACGGTGTCAACTGTTCATTTAGTAATTATATGTGCATCTATAAAAGTTGCTCTGCACACTTGAACAATTTCACCCTGTCCATTAGGTAAAGTAAAATAATGTGTAGCTTGCCGGCGGCTTGATTCAGGTTCATCATAATTACCATGTCTTCGTCTAGACACACTAGCCACGTTAATTAGCCCCATGAGATAAGTATATTGCTTGACCTGGTCCCCAATGTCATAATAATCAGTAAATATTTTAAGTCTTTGGTCATAGGAAACCTATCTTGTATTGGAAATATCATTTACAGGAAACCTACAAAACAAAGGCATTTAGCCCAGTTTTCATTATACAGATGACTGGACTAGACACGTGTGCATTCTTGTGACTAAATTTTGAACCTCTTACAGTGTAAACAAAACATAGCCATCTTTATAACATATTGGACCTGGCACTTAGCTCGGTTTTCATTTCATCTCTACAATTCTTCATTTAGAAAGCCTGCCCTACAACAGGCTAATTTCCTATAATTTATTCATTATTTCATTAATTATGTAATGTGACATGTCTAACATGGGTACGTTTCTTGACATAAATAGTATTTATATATATATATATATTCACAATAATTATAGTTATGAGTTTTGACTCTTCATGTGTATTGTATAGCTTTATGCTGCCATATTTTATATAGTTATAATTTATAACTTTAATGTTATAGAATTAATTTACAACCCTAAAACTAAATTGGAATACAAAGCTCATTCATTGTATGAGCTCATTGAGGGAGAGGGTGAATATTTAAAATTGTATTTAAAAAAAAGTTTGATCACTTTTTATTTTAGATTTTTCTAAAATCAAATTTGTAAAAAAAAAAAAAACTGAAAGTTTGTTACAAAGATTTTAAACTGCTTAACAAATTTTCGTGTAGTTTTCACTCTTTTTCCTCTGTGGTCGAATTGTGTACTTTAAACTCTGAAGGTTTTAATTTGGATTATATAATTATTTTACTCTCTAAAATATATAGTCAGGAAGCTAGTTATGTTCTTGACTTTTGAGTTCCTAGAGTTGTGTTTAGAATTTTTTTAAAATATATATCTTTCTCGTTTAAGTTAGGTTTACACAAAATTTAATGTTGAATTTTAGTTATAGTTGTAGTCTTGGTAAAAAGAACATGGGTGGAAAGTGAAAAGTGGTAATTTTCACACATTATCACCAGAATGGGAAGTCCGAATTAGTCAAAATTTTGGAGTTTCATGAAGGCTATGATGTCACCACAAAACTATTAGAATTTGATTAAAATTCCTTTAGGGTTGTGATAAAATAGGAATAGGTTCAAAATTTATATTAATTATGCGTTTTTTATGGGACCCATTAGATATTTATATATATATATAAAGTATATGTATAAGTTCTAAAGTTGGTTTTCTTCACTTTGTACATATTTCTTCTCTGGATCAACCAAAAATCCAGAATAAATGCAAAACTTAAAAGCTTTTATTTATTGTTTGATTTTTGTGAAAATCATTATATTTGGATGTGTTAGAGGTGCTGAGTTCGAATTATTGTTTTATACATAAGTAAATAAATATAAAATCATGTATTGGCCATATTAAATACTTCTTTTTCTTCTAGTTGTTTTGATTTTTAACTTGCACTACACAAGTTGCAAACTAAAGAAATAAGGCTATAGATAATTAGGACGTTCATATTTGATGTAGTACAATGTATTTTTGAACATGTATTTTAATGTTGTTTACATATTTTATTATAACATAATGATACAAATTTTTTCCACCTTTGTTCCAACAGAAATTAATAAAGAAAAATATTCATCATAATTTGTTCTTTATTTTGTTATCTAATAGTTTTGTTTTATAACTTTGATTTATAATTATAAAGCCAATCCACATTATTCATGAATGGGATTGTATATTTGAATTTCGGATTAAGTGTGTGAGGTATACTAATGTTTAGTATTGATAGATAGCAACCGAATGTAGGCAAACATTTGGTAGAATGTTTGATAGAAGTATTTACGAATAGTGTAGGATCAACTTAAGAGATTTAGTAAGTGTATTTTAAGTACTTATAACAGTGGCAGCTGGGGGTTGGAAATATTTGCTTACCAACACTTTGTTTGATGTTGAAAATACCACAAGACAGATAGCTATTTTTTGTGCGTCATTAGAAATACAGTATGCGCCAAAATAAACAGTACTGAAATTATAGGATTTTATTTACATAGTTTTACAAACATATATAAGTAAAAGGAAACAAAATCGGTTAGACTCGTACCGTTTTTGAAGACTCTTCATCATTTTGGTGAAAAGGAGTTGTTTCATGCTCCTTATACAGATGGTTATTTTTTCCTGGAGTTGGACGATGGTAGCTGGTGGGTCTTCAGGGAAAATCTTCTACAACATTCCCCAGACGTAGGCGTCAGGTGGTGTAAGATCCAGCAAAAAGAGGAAAGCTGATTCTTCACCAGAAGTTGATCAAAGTAATCAAAACAAGTGTCTGGATGGACAGAAAGAGTTTAAAAAAAGAGAGTATATGCCCCCTCCAATTAATGTGTGTGGCATAACAGACTATAATAAACTTCATTTGGATTTGAAGGTGTTATCTGATAAGCAGTTTAAGGTTACCACGCTTAACAATGATATATTAAAAGTAAATGCTCCAGATCCAGAAAGCTACAGGAAATTAGCAAATAAACTAAATGAAGACAAAATCCAGTGGTATAGCTACGAAAACAAAAATGATAGACCTATACGAGTAATGTTAAGAGGTCTGCATCCTTCATGCCTAAAAGAAGATATCCTTGAAGATTTACAAAGTAAAGGATATAATATTCTTGACGCAGTAAATATACTTAGGAGCGAAAAAGAGGAAAATAAAAAAGGTGAACAAGTTGTGGTTAGGCGAGGTCTTCCCTTGTTTATGTTAACCTTTGGTAACCAAGAAAGCGTGAAAAAAATATTTGAAATCCGTTCAGTACTTAGCATGGTAGTTAAAATCGAACCACTGAGGAGAAATACTAGGAGAATACCCCAGTGCAAACGGTGCCAAGGCTTTAATCACACTCAAGCCTATTGCCAGAAAGAACCTTGCTGTGTTAAATGTGCAGGTAAACATTTAACTAAAGAATGTCACCTGAGTAGACTATCAGCCCCAATCTGCATTAATTGCAAGGGGGATCATCCAGCTAATTATAGAGGCTGTGAAGTAGCAACGGAGCTTCAAAAACGGCGAAATGCAATACAGAAATCACAAATTAAAAGAACCCAACAAACAACTAAATTTAACGTCCAAACACCAGTTGAAATTATTAGTCAAGACAAAACAACCACTTCGGGTAGGAGATCATATGCTGAAGCTTGTCAAAGTACTAATGAAAACTATTCAATCCCGCCAATAGGTGAAACTCTCGCACTAATACTTAGTAGGCTTGATGAACAAACTGCACTAAACAAAACAATTTCTGATAGAATAAGGACATTAGAAAGTAATGTAAGCTTACTCAAGGTGAGGGAAAAATAAATTTCAATCTGAAAATAGCCACTTGGAATGCTAATGGGCTCCTAAGCAAACTTCAGGAACTAGAAGTTTTTCTGATAAATGAAAACATTGATATTTGTTTAATTTCTGAAACTCATTTTACAAATCAGTCTTACTGCAGACTTCATGGCTATAAAATTTATCACATGACTCATCCATCTAACAAGTCCAGAGGTGGGTCAGCTATAATAATTAAAAACTCTATTAAACATACAGAAGCTGCTGGAATTCAGGCTGAATCAATGCAAGTTACAAGTATTAGTATAACAACAAATAGTAAAATATTCAAAGTAGCAGCTATATACTGCCCACCACGACATAACCTTCAGAGACAGGACTTTGTGGATCTTTTTGGATCACTTGGCAATAATTTCATCGTGGGAGGAGACTTTAATGCGAAGCATTCCTATTGGGGTTCAAGAGCAGTCAATCCAAAGGGGAGAATGTTGTATGATGCTGGAATGGAGGTGAAATGCAACTTTTATTCATCAGGTAGTCCATCTTACTGGCCATCAGACATGAATAAAACACCAGACATTTTAGATTTCTTCGCCATAAAAGGGCTGTCCAGGAACTATCTAAAGGTCACTGATTGCAACGATCTGTCCTCAGACCACACACCTGTAATCTTGAACCTGAGTCAAACTGTTATCTATAATGAAGTACCTCCTAGATTATGTACTAACAAAACAAACTGGTATGGGTTTAGAACGAGGCTTGAGAGTCTCTTAAATCTTAAAGTACCACTTCAAACACCTGATCAGCTGGAAGATGAAGTAGACCAGTTCATCAGAAGTGTGCATAGATCGGCATGGGAAAATACACCTCAATACGATGAGATTAGACATAACACGGGTAACCTGCCAATGGACATACGTGAGATGGTAATTGAAAAGAGAAAAGCCAGAAAAAAGTGGCAACTAAGTCGCTCTCCTGAGGATAAAAATTTATTAAATAGACTCAGTAACAGGCTAAAAGAAAAGATTCGGGATGCTAAAAATGTTTCTATTTCTACTTATCTTCAAGGCTTGACAGCAGAGAAAGATACAGACTATTCTCTATGGAAAGCTGCAAAAAGTGTCAAGAGACCCATGAGACAAACACCCCCCTTAAGAAGATGTAACAACGAATGGGCTAGAAATGACAGAGAAAAATCGGAAATATTTGCGAAGTATTTGGAAGAAACTTTTCAGCCATTCCCGAATCAAGGTGTTGATTTGAATTTTGTATATGATCACAGAAATGACGAAATAACAATTAAGCCTGCATCCTTAAAAGAACTTAGTGAAGTTATCTCGAAATTAAATATTAAAAAGGCTCCTGGATATGACATAATTACGGGACAAGTATTAAAACAACTACCGAAAACAGCTACTCTTAAATTGCTGTTTCTTATAAATGCTTCTTTCAGGTTACAATATGTACCAAGGCAATGGAAAGTAGCCGAGGTTATTATGATTCATAAGGATGGTAAAGACCCAACCGATAAGAGCTCTTACAGGCCTATTTCGTTATTGCCAATAATATCTAAGATATTTGAAAAGTTGCTGCTTAAACGTCTACAACCAATAATAGAGGAAAAAGGATTGATTCCTAATCACCAGTTTGGTTTCAGGAATAAACATTCTACAATTGACCAGATACATAGAATAACAAATATTATTGAGGCTGCATTGGAAAACAGGAAAATATGCTCAAGTGTCTTCCTCGATGTATCACAAGCCTTCGATAAGGTGTGGCATGAGGGTTTGATATACAAACTCCAAAAAGACTTCCCAATTTGGGTGTCCAAGATCTTGACATCGTATCTGACAGACAGACTCTTTAGGGTTAAACATGGAAACGAATACTCGGAATTTAAAGAGATCTCTGCAGGAGTACCTCAGGGAAGTGTCCTTGGACCTACCCTGTACTTGCTCTTCACAAGGGACTTACCACAGGGGAAGGAAACAACAACAGCTACTTTCGCTGATGATACATGTATTATGGCATCAGCGGATACAATAGAGGAATCAACCATGAAACTACAAGATACCGTAGACAGGGTTAGTGCTTGGACGAAGAAATGGCGCATGAAATTGAATGAGACTAAGTCAACTCAAGTAAATTTTACAAATAAAAAAATCAATTCAATGCCTATTTTTCTTAATTCTAGGATAGTACCATGTCGAAATGAAGTAAAGTATCTTGGTATGATATTGGATACTAGACTAAATTGGAAGACACATATAAAAAAAAAGAAATTGGAGCTTGACCTTAAATATAGGAAAATGTATTGGCTACTTGGCCGAAGATCCGAATTAGATACCTGCAATAAGCTATTGTTGTATAAGCAAATTCTGAGACCTGTGTGGACATACGGGATACAGTTGTGGGGTTGCACTAAAAAGACCAACATTCAAGCTATACAAACATTCCAGAATAAGGTTTTGCGAGCAGCTATTGGTGCTCCATGGTACATCAGGAATGATAATATCCATAGAGATCTTCGTATGGAAACTGTCGAAGAAGTAATCAGGACTACTGCAGTTAGACACGCTAGGAGACTATGGAGTCATGTCAACTCCGAGATGCTAGAACTAAATAGTAGTGATGTTGTGAGGAGGCTTAAACGAAGAAAGCCTTTGGACCTGGTAATGTGATCGTTTATTCAGTGGAATAGATTGTTTTGTTTAACGTTATTATATTGAAATGAATACTACTAGATAAGGTCATAAAAACTTAGTTGTAGTTGTAAATAAATAAAAAAAAAAAAAAAAAAAAAAAAAAGGTGGTGTAAGATCGGGGGAGTGGGCTGGGTAAGAAAAATTTGTTCTAAAGGAGATGAGGCGGTTCCCAAAAGTTTCTTGAAGGAAAGCTATGTTGGTTAAGGCTGTTTGCTCTATCTTGCTGGAAACATTGTGAACGAAAAGACAGGTTTCCTCCTGAGGAAACAAAATCTCCTGAGGTCTCCTATAAAACGATCAAGATTGATTCTATATCGGTCCTGATTTACAGTTAGAGGATTTCCATTATTGTCTTCAACAAAGTATGGACTAATTATACTTCTCCATGACACAGCACAGCAAATGGTTAGACACTTACTATGTTGTGACCTCTCTACAACACTGTCAGGACGTTCAAACCCAAGAAAATGTGTTGTCTGCTTGTTTATAAACCATTAAGGTGCACATGACATTCATCTGAACACCATACATCACTCAGAAACTCAGGTTCTCCATAGCACATTGCTAACATTGAAGTGCAGTACTGAACTCTGACTCTTTTGTTTATACAGTTCAAAGGTTACCCAGTTTGTATCTTGTAGAGAAAACCTCCATTTTTTTAAACATTCTTCTCAACGACGTATTGCTTATATTCAGTTTCAAAGATGTTTGGTTTAGGCTTCTTTTCGGTGACTGTAACACTTGCTGCAACACTCTTCCATGGTTTTCATTTATACAGACAGTCGTTGGGCGACCTGAATAGCCCTTCCGCTGCATCAAAACACTACCTGTTCTTCGAAATTTTTGAACAACACTAATAATCTCACAGCATTACTAGGCAGTTTTTTGTGAAATGTTCCTGAAAACGTAATGCAGTGTGACAAATTTGGCCCACCCGCACGTCCAATTCCGTATGAGCGAAAATAATCCTCTACGATAAAAGTATTCTCTGCACTAGTTAGCACCATGTCAGCAAAATCTAATCTCAAATAAGAAAGAAATAATAATCACGAAGATGTGGCAACTATCAACAGTTGACACAGCTGTTCGAGAAGGCAGCTACAGCTGATTCAGTTTCAGTACTGTTTATTTTGGCACATACCGTATATTATACATTTTAATATGTTATTTTTAAAACAGATTAATTACAAAGAAGGTTCTTTAGATTTTTTAGAGAATTAATAAACTTCTGAAATAATATGACCTACCTCATTTAAAAAGAAAATTCATCCTACGTTCCTTTTTGTGCTACATAATATGCATTAACTTTCTTATTAAAATCTGATATATTTATTACAATTTCTCTTTTAATTCCCAGCATTTCTAGAATGGATAGTCTTATCTTTACCCTTTGAATTTCCAAGGAAGATTAATAAATTTAATTGCCAAAACACCTCTCACTCAGATTTTGACATTGGCATTGAGATTAGAATTTTAAGCAAATTTTTAATTACAGTGAATATATTTTATAAATCTTTTTGATTTAAAAACTTTAATCAAGTCGTAAGACCAAGAACAGGTTCAAATTCAAAATTAGGGCTACTATAAATTGGTGTTAACATAGAAGTAAGTTATTTATTATTTTTTTACAATTCATTCTGGAAAGTTATTTGTGTACTTTAGAATGTTGTCACTGATTAATAATGAATTAGTTATTAGATTTTTGGTAAAACTGAATCTATCCCCTGCATGGCAAATAATAGTATCACACACCTCCTTTGCATCCCTTTTCAGCTCTTTGTTATCAAATTTCCTTTCCTTTGCTTCCATATTTGATGATGCAAGTATTACAAAACCAATCTTTCCCCATATTTTTAAAATGTTCTAAAAAAGTGTCACACATTTCTTTAGAATAACCAGATCAATTTCCATTTTTGAAACTACTTAAGCAATATGTCTATATGAAACATTATGTCATTAAACATCGGCAGCCAAAACAAGGGCGTAAGACGCGAATATTAAACAAAACCTTCATGAATATTTGGAGAAAAAAATTTGTTTGAATAAGAAGCCTAGTTGTGAATCATCGTCGGGGTGCTGTGATAGACAGCTACGAGTCTGGCTGGATATCAGACTCAGGGCGGCATTTGATATCAGTGAACGCCAGCAACGTTTTTAAGTGAAAAGTTATAAAAACAAAACAAAACAAACTCATTTCTTATTTGGTCACTTCTTGGAATTACAGTTGAATTTTCCCACGAACGTTACATTAAAAAGTGCCGAATCTTATTTCCTCAAAACCTTTGAGAACGGAAATACTATAACGTCTATTAACGTTGCTTCCGTACCTTACTGTAAACAAATTATATAAGTGAAATAAAAAAGTAAAAATATATTTTAATTCATTTTTGCAAACATTTAAATTTTGTTAAAATATAGACTATGTATGTATATGTGAGTCCTTTTATTGAAAAGATGTGATTTTTATTTTCAAAGCAAGAGTCTCGCTTGCATTTGCTCATCACTATCACTAATCTAAATTTTTAAAAATGAAATGCTGTTCCTTGGTAAGCGCATCACTTGAAAACGGCTGTACAAATTTGGCTATCTTTTGTTTTAAAATGTTTGTGATAGTCCGAATTAGGTTTTTGTGGAAAGAAAAATTTGAATTACTTAATTACTTAACTTATAACTTACCTTTTTGGAACCAGTTTCTTATATCCATTTAGGAAGCATCAGTGTTCTCCAAACGTAAATAAGAAGGTAAACTAATAAACTATAATAATCGGTTGTTTAAAAAAAACACTTAGTAAAGATCAACAGTTCAACTAAAATACAAATACTGATCAACTAGCGGCAGGCACTGCGGGCAGCTCAGTTTATATAGTGATGCGGAACTCACTAGACCAAAGGGGAGGGCGGAGACCCTTCTAGAAGGTTTGCTTTTCTCTCATTGGCTGCCGCCTGTAGACTCGTCTAGAGCCCACTAGAGATGTCTCTGTCTCTTGAATCCTACTAAATAGCTGACGTAGACTACATAGAGTCCTCTACCAGTCGCTAGGTGGTTCTAGATCAGTGTAAAGCTTTGCGAGATGTACAATAATTATCCTATTGTTTATAGTAGACCCTATTATTTTTCTGTTTTCCTATAAAAAATAATTGAGTAGGCTACGATTGTACGATAATTTCGATCGACAATAAAATAACGATAAATTATCCTAATTTCATAATTTTAATGTGTAAGTATTTTTTTTTATTAAAATAGTTATTTCAAGAATTGTATTAAATTCCAGCAACAAAATGTATAATAAAGATTAATTTTTTTGCTTCCAGGGGGGGCAGCTGCCCCCCCTGCCCCTCGCTGGGTACGCCCATGATCCAAAATAAAAAACCAACTGTACTAAGTTTTTTAACATTCGTATAACGAATAGTGCTGATGTTAAAGAACAACCTCCTTTTGGGTTATATTAGTTATTTAAAAGTGAACAATACAATCAAATCAAATCCTTTATTCAATTAAATTTACAGTTTTTTTTATTGTGATCATCTTCTTAGTAGCTTCTTTTCCGAAATTATTATGATTATTATATACAAATTCTTTTTGTTACTCTTTTTCTCAGATTCACACTTCAATCCCTTTGCATCTCCTAATTATATAATTATTAAAACTATACAGTCTTAAACTAATATCATCTGAAATCAGAGTCTTCTGTTTCTTAATGAAGAGATTGATAGTAAATTAGTCTTCCATGAGTTCAAAGTTTTTGTTTTGTAATTACAACATGTGAAGTAAACAGTTCAAATAAAGCTTTTTGCTTCTAGCTTTCCTTTATATAATTAAAATGTTATTTGGATCCCCTAATGATCTCAACTCAAGCTTTAGATATGGTAAAGTATTAGTGAATATTATCTCTGTCAAGTTACAGATTTATTGCCTTAAACTTACAGTTTGCTGTGTCTTTTGATCTAAATACGTTTCTGATTGACTTATTACTGCTTTAAATAGTTGATACCCACTTCACACTTGTAAATTTTATGAAGTTTTTTTCTAAAGTCCTAGAGCTAAAAAAATCATAGGACCCTCCTGTATGTATGTAAATATGGGCGTTTCTTCAATTGTTGTCCCAAGATTTCTTTTTAAAAAACCCAACCCAAATTTTGGTTTAAAAATGAATAAAACCCCAGGCTTTAGAGGTTTTAAAATGAATGGAGGGAAGTTTAATATATCAAAAACCTGGATATAGCCTATAAAAATTCAATAATATGTCACATATAAAAACTATTGTATTAGAAAATAACATAATAAGAGAGACGGAAAAGCCAAGTTAAGTGATAATAGTGAATGAGATCTCAATAATATTTCTTGAGCTTCTTATTTAGTATGTTTTTAATCTCATTGGGATATGATTCACTATTTTCACTTAACTCGCCATTTCCATCACTCTCATTATGCTTATATTCAAATATTTTCACGAGTTCAAACTTTTTTAAATTACAATACGTCAAATAACAGTTCAATAACCTTTTGCTTCTAGCTTTTCTTGATATATACATATTTTGCTAACAAATTTTTTTTAAAGTTAAGATAATATAAACTGTCCTACTGGATTGCAAGTTAATGGCAACCACTCAGCTCTTGTAGGATGTAATAAAAGCAGTGCAAAGTTTAACTTCCATTCAACAACCAGTAACATAGCGAATCACTGTCATTTAGTATTTAAGTGGTAGATTTATAATTCATGGCTTACCACAGCTCGTTTGAATTGTTAAATTTCATTTCATTTGTCAGCTTATCATCTCGCCGAGTATTTAAAATTTATTATTTAACTATGAAAATTATCAAATAAAACTAATTATAAATTACAATAACTTTAAAAATTTGGGGGTTCTGTAATCATAACAGAAGCTGTTCCTGTTATTTACAAACTAATGATGCCTGATGATGCTGCAAGGCGAAACAATTTTAGCTCATTTATATTATTAAAATATTTTGAAACTTTAAGCTTTATTGCTTTATTTTATCCTTGAATATGGAGTTTCAACAAGAAATATCTGCTGTTACATTAAAATTAATACAGTATATTATTATATGAAGCACATTTTTAAGGTCTTTTATGAAATAAAAAGAACACAATAATAGACATAAATCTTTTATTATAAGGGGGGGGGAAATATCTTCTTTTTTTCATCATAATCATCATCAGCTTCCTTACATTTATCTGTATTGTCGTTTAAATAACTTCCTTATTTCATCTTTGTAAAAGTCTGAGGCCAGTTACTTAGTTAGTAACACAAGCTTTCAGTTCATCTGAATTTTCAAAGGCTGAAATTGAAATCATTTCATTAGATACAGGAATGAGTGGAAATCACTTGATGCGAGTTCAGGGCGGTGTCGAAAATTTTCCAGACTAATTTTTGCCACAATTGAACAGTTTGACCTTCTGTGTGATTTAGAGTGTTATTGTGAAATAACACTATCCCACTGATTGATAAGCCACATCTTTTGTTTTGTATGGCTCATCTAAGTTTCCTCAGAGTTTCAGAGTACGTGTAACATTAATAGTCAATTCCACCTTCCAAAAAATCATCAATAATTTGCTTTTCTTATCCCATAAAACAGTAGTCATGAATTTTGAGGCGAACATGCTTGCTTAAACTTCTTTTCTTTGGAGATTTGAGCGTCACCATTGCATTGACTGATGTTTTGATTTAACATTTCTGTACAAAACCCATTTTTCATCTCCAGTGACTATTTATTAGAACAATCAATCCCTTTCTTTTGGAAAAAATGTTCGATTTGAAGCCACACATTTTGTGTTGTCAGTTAATAATTTCAGAATCTATCTGGCTCAAAGGATTTTGTAATCAAGTTTCTCTGTCACAATGTAGTAAATTATGGATTGTAAAATGAAAATAATAATTATAAAACTATAAATCGCAAGTATTTACAAATTTTTGCATGCATGTGTCCCACTGAACCAAATGTCATTAGTGTTAAAGGACCATTACACTCTAGATCATGAACATTTTGTTCGTCTGCCCTTAAAGGACACTATTGTGTAACTTGACTCTCACTCATAACATCTAATCCACAAATTTCAACAACTTGTCTAAGAATTTCAGCAGCACTATTTTTTTTTTTTCTAACAAAAAATATATCATAGTTGCAGGATTATTGCAATGCATACCACTTTTTTAATACACACCATAACAATCATATATTAAATGCTGACAAAATGGCCATCAGCTAGTTATTGCATCCTTAATGAAACGCGCCACATACAAGATCCCAACTTCATTATAAGTCTGTGGTAATTTAAAAATTGACCCTACCTTAAAACAATGCTTCTTAATGGGATTTATTATTCAGTCATAAAGGTGGTTTAAAATATGAATGTATCCATCTCAAGTAAAGAAATAAAATACAACACACCATTAACGGAAGCATTGTTGGTGGTTAGGTTATATGTTTGTTTTCTAATATCAGAAGAATTTATTGTAGTTCTTCTGAACATTTCCAGGATTTGAAAAGAACACAGTTCACAACAGACATTTAGGAATATATTAGTGTTTTAGATGTTTAAGCCTAACAACTTCAATATATTTTGCATTTTAAAGCTTTGTAAATAAAATCTTGGGACTTCATAAAGATAATTTGAATTGAGCAGCCTTATGCTGTAAGCAGTTTTTATAATTTTATTAATTTTGTATAGTCCAAGATAATTCTTTGTTATGAATAATTGCTTATGTTAAGACTATTACTCTGGTAATTTTTGGAATCTAGATTTATTTGTTTTAATTTTTTTGACTCCTTTCCAATAAATGTATTATAATGTAAATTAGAAAATCCGAACCATTTGAACATAAATTTTTAGCATGAAAAGAAACATTTTTTTGGTATACTCTTTTTTTTACTAGCATAGACAACTACTTTTGTAATGCAATTATTGAAAATTTTAATATGAATTTTAGTTTGATTATAATCCATGTTCAATAAAAATAATAACGTCCAAGAATGTGGCAAAGAAGAAATTGACTAAGTGAACTTCAATTTTTTGGTAATTATATAGCAGAGTAGCCTCACTTCAAAATCAATTTTTATGGGTTTTATTCGTCAAATAAATGTTGGAAAAATATTTTACTATCGAAAAAAAGTGTCGGAAAGATGATTACATAATACAATTACACAAGTAGTTTTTTCGTGAAAAAATTAACTCTGTGTTATCTTTCATACTCATGACATTCACTTCAATAAACGTACGGAAGGTTTGGCCAGGTGTAATACGCATATGTAGGGCTGTATTATTATAAATCACGAAAGGTTTGGCCAGGTTATATATAGCAACCTGGCCAAACCTTTCGTGACATATAATAATACAGCCCTACATATGCGTACACTGAAGCACATACGCAGACAATTGAACGTCAATGGAGGGAGGTGCGAGGAAATGTGCCGCGCGATATGGAAATTCAAAACAACATTTCCATGGCCATATAGCCGAATTTATGTTTAAGAGAAAGTACAATGAGTATAATACTCGTTTTCATCATTTATGGCGAATTACGAGTGAAATACATTTAAATTCAATAAATTCCTCTTCTACTGAATTTGCAGCAGAATTTGACTCTGATTAAGATTTTCTTGTGTAATTATATTATGTAATCATCTTTCCGACACTTTTTTCGATAATAAAATATTTTTCCAACATTTATTTGACGAATAAAACCTTTAAAAATTGATTTTGAAGTGAGGCTACTCTGCTATATAATTACCAATTTTTTTTGTGATAAAAATAATTTTTAAATTTTCAATTCCATATTCCAAAATTATAATCTATAAATCTGAACCATGCCAAAGGAATAAGTTTACTGATAGCGCCTACTACCTAGAGATTGCTTCAGATGTGGAAACAAGTGTTATTCACCCAACCTAATTTCATGATCAAGTCTTGTATGGACCGAGCTATAAAAAAGCATCACCTTAATCATTGTATTAAGTGAGACACTGTAAAGAACTTCTAAATCATTTGGTTTTGTGCAAATCAGACAGCATCCAACTTGAGTACAGTTTCCGATAACCCAAACAGTCTGTCATCATTTTAAAGAACACTTCTTGAAGTTTGAGGAAATTCCTTTGAAAGGAAGGAAATTGTAAACCATCAACCCTGGCGAATTTTCTCATCCACCTTCTTTACATAACTTTGTTGATGACAGAATGCCTCCCATTCCTCGCCTTGTGTCATGCATATGTGTTCATCTTTCATTCCACAGGTCTGACATTAAAAAAAAAAAAAAAACTGGTAGACCCTATTTCACAATCACCGGGATTTTGAATAGAGTTAAACATTTTATATTATCAAAACAAACTGAGGACACACTAAGCCAGTGAGAGAGTGTGTCCATGCAAGTAGCAACTATTGCGGTGGCTGTGCAACGAAATGGTACAGCTCGTCAAGTTTAGCATGACCAGTGGGATGTGCTAGAGGAAGGATGGAGGGGAAGGAATACTGCACTATTATTCTATGTAGTTACACCCCACACGGGTCGCTTATGTTGATCATTTATGATGGATTTTTTTACGTCAGTAATTTTACAGTAGAAAATTTAAAATTTGTACAGTCCTCCTAAGTACCCCCATATCAAAATTGTCTAGGTTACTTTTAAAGTTTTTCCGTCATCTTATTTTGTTAGATGTAGCCTACTAAAAGAAGTACCCAATTGATTGCATTTTTTTTTCTTCTTTCAATATTCGTCTTAGAGCTTTTGTGGAAATCTAGTTGCCTGAACAATACGCTCCTGAATTTTTTTTCATTAATAAGCGCATTTGCTTCTGCTCCCCGTTTCATGAAGCGGTAAACATTCGCAATAACCTGACGGGTTTGGCTGTGAATCACTTTCCTACCTCCTATTTTAGTTTTCAAATTACCATCCATCACTCCTTTTTTATAAACAAGATTCGAAAGATATATATAACAATAAAAAGGTAGACAGATGGACGGACACACCAAAACTAACAGTTCGTACAATAGCACCAGATTGAGCTGTGCGCTCCCCCACCACTCGATTCCACTCTGTGGGTTGTGCGCACCTTGAGGCCACCAGTCATGTTAAACCTGACAAGTTGTACTTACTTTCTTAACATACCACATCTATATCGGCGCTTCCAGAAGAGTGATAGAAATAGTTAAAACTTCTATCCAACAATAAGGGTTAATAAGAAAAAACAACATTATGAGTAACCTGAAGATAATGTATTTTTTATTATAATTATATAAACACTCATTACACCTACATGTTTATTAAAAAAAGTGGTATAATGTATATTGACTAATTTCATTTAATATTACACTATATTTATAAATGTTTACTTTTTAGCTGCAAATTTCTGAATACTTTCTAACAATTTAATATAACTATTGTGTTCATAGGCGCTGCTGAAATCTGACACTTTCTCTATCAATTCATTTGTAATTCCTTTCTCATCCAACATGTTCATAAGCAAGTCATATAAATACTGAAACAAAATAAATATCTGTCAATAAATTGTGTAATAAGAGATTTGTACATAATGTTAATTTATAATAAGTTCATATTTCTTTCTAATTTTCACGTATACATAGAATAGAGAAAGTTTGCGATAGGTAAAAAATCGACAAAGAGTTTTTTGGACATATCAGTTTTGAGGTGTGTGTGACTGTGTCCCCCCCTCCCGAGTTTAAAATTGTGACAAGAAACAAGACGCAAAATTACTATTTTATCACATTTAATTTAACCATTTTCATTACATTTTGCTTCGGTGTAGCCTCTAAGGTCCCAAAACAAAACGTAATGACCACCATCTCCACAAAAAAAACTGGTTTGAATTATAGGTAAAAAAACTAAAAAATCAGCCATGGGACTGTTGACATATTTTTCAAAATCAACTCTACCAATTCCATTCAAATTTCAGTGAATTGTGAAGATTAATGACCCGAACCTGTGAACAAAATCACATGTAAAGAATCACAGTTGAGGAATAAACCGTCAAAAAACTGCCTGAATAATAATAACACGTACCTCTAACTGCTTTCATTTAAACCTCAATTTTAATGGTATTCTATTTATACTAAAGTCACATATACAGGTAGTGGCAGAAAAAACTACCACATTTCAAGTAGTCATTGCTCTGGCGCTACTGGAGTGGAGGTGTTCGTGGTGGAGGCTCCACTAGTGTAGTTGCCAACATGGCTTGGAAAGATGCTTTCATCATCACCTTCACATATTAATAGCTTATAAATAAACTAAAAGCAAACATCATTCAAAGACAAACTAGTTAATTGTAAATAAACAACATAACAAGTTTACAAGGCTATAAAGAGATCCTGCAACAGGTTAACAATGATAAATAAAATTAAAAACAAATATTACAGACATAACATGCTGTGAGAATATTTTCAATCATGGGATTTTTAGAATACATATCTTCGATAACCTGTAAAGCACTTTGGGAACTGGAACACAAAAGATAGGACAGAAACGAGATAGAACAGTATTAAGGTCTTTCAAAATATAACAAAGTTTGGCAGAAAATAAGCTATAAGCTAAAGGTAATCCATATATCTCTATATTTATATCCATATAAAGGTGTATATATATATGTCTGAACCGGATGAGTAATATGCTCAACCGAGTTTATTGTCCAGTTTAAAACCATCTGTGAAAATAATTTCACTATACGCATATTCCTTAAAATATATACTGAAACTCCTGACGATAGGCTACACTACATCAGGAGTATTAATGAATCTCCTTAATTGTACTTAATAAATATGGGCAATGAAAAATAAAACTGTGGCATTTTAATAAACCATGGCAGAATAAAACATTGAGAATACTCATACATTAGAGGAAGTATAAATCCCAAATTCTTGAATATCCATAGTTTTAACTCCAAATGAAGCAGTAAAGTTTTGAAGACATTCATTCATATATCACCAAAGGATTATTAAAAACAACATTATATGCTGGATGATAGGGTTTGGAAGACTACTCTTAAGATATTTGTAGTTGTATGTAGCAAATAAATTTTCTTAATGACTGATAGTCTGTCTAGAGCCGTAATCATTCCGAGATCGAATAACAACATGGTAAAATCGTAACATACAAGTCCTATTGGCTCCTCACCGATAACAACTGTTTTATTACACCATGTTTTCTAATCAGATAAATATATCAGACAAAAATAGGTCTAGAATTTGGCCGTAGCAGTTCTTAGTTGTATTCCATTAAAATATATTAATGATAGAAACCCATTCTGAATTTCGATATTACATACCTTACAACCAATAATTTAAAAACCCTCTTTTCAAATTAAATTAACCCCTAAACCAATGTGCGGCTTTTTGTCGGTAGGGGTTAACTGTGACCCACCTATACATATAAATATTTTATAATTGAAATTATTAAAGTAGCATTATTATCAGTATCGTTCGGTTACTACCATTACAATCCTTATTATTGTATTACTTTTTTTATTTTTCTTTTTTTCATTATTGCCATTATTGCTAAGAAGGAAAAGCTTATCCACACAAAAATCATACAGAGTTAACCTAAAATATTTTGAGGGTGTAAACAAATTTGATTTCCTATCCATATAGAGATAGTAAATTTTTCAGGTGACTCGGAGAAAACTTTTTTCATTTGTAATCTCAATTCCAATTATCCTGAACAGTAAATGGATCAATAAGCTCATTGTTGAGCAGACCAATTAATATTTCACGGTTGACAGACATTCTGTTTAACCTCCAAGGTTTGATCGCCGATCAAAATTCCAATCGTGAATTAAATATGTACAATCTCATAAATGTTGAGCTTGCTCATCAACTAATTTTAAATCAAGACAACTAAAGGGGGACTAAATTTACGGTAACTTTAATCGCCAAAATTACATACATGATGCAATATCAACTGTCACAAGTGATTAATAATCAGTTGTACAATTTAAAATTAATTTTATTCTTGTAAAACAAAATTATTATAATATTATTATTATATTCTGTCATTTCTATACTCTTATTTTTTGTTGACACAGGAGTCAAAATATACTAAACAAGTTTATTTATATTTTTATTATTTACCGTGTATGTTATATTTTTGTTTATTTTTTTAAAAGTTACATATATAGGCGACAATATAAGTTTGTAAACATTCTGTTTAAAAAAATATTTTACATTAAAACTAAATTTAAAAATTACCTCTTCCAAATTGAATTAATTAAATCTTCCAAATATAATCTTAAAACGATTTAAAAAGTTGTTTGTTCAAATTGTATAGCAGCTGTACTACGAAAAGAATAAAACTGCAAAGAATACTCTATTGTCAAATAAAATACTAATAACCATATAAACACAGACTCACCCCATCAAGAACTTCTCCAGAAACTGCATAGTTTGTGTCTTTCCATTCTCCCTCATAAAACGTCACCTCATCAATACCAAAAATGTCGTCTGCTGTAAAAGTAAATATTTTATATTTCCAACACCTAATATTATTTTATACATTAAATACATTTTTTATAAGATTTTATACTACAAACGGCCAAATAATGTATGAACAGATCATTCACTTTCTAATATAGTCTGTGCAGAACTTTTATCCATTCACTATATTTTAGTTTAGAATACCCATTTTTTTAGAGTAATCAAATTATATTTGATGTTTAATGATTCCCGAATTATTCTTTATGCATATTATACTGATGTCAAATTAAAATTTTACCTGAGTTTTGAACATTTGATCTAGATTTTTAGAAGCAAGTGTCAGTATACTATTTTTCCACACATATAAAATATGACATAGAGGTCATATAATTTATAAACAAATCTAACATCTCTATACAAATCTAGATATGTAAAACCTTTGACGAATATTAATTATGAAATTTATTTCAAAATTAAAAAGAAAGCTGACATAAAGGAACTAAGCTAACACTTTGTCCAATTTTCTATTCTATAGCATACTTATTGTAACCTGTCATCATGGTAATTTCTTCCTAGTTTAATGGTAAGAATTTGTATCATTGACATGGCTCTGGAAGTCATTTAAGTTTTAAATCTAGATTTTGTATGGATGGGAGACATAGGCTTGATTTAATCCTTGGTATTAAGTCTGTGTGATATATTTGGCTCACTGGGCTACTAGAGTGTCATATTCACATAATAACCAACACTTGTAGAAATTTCAATAATTACCAGATAAAAAAAACATAATTTTCCAATGGTTATTTTGATTTTTTCATTTGGTAATTTATTTTTTGGTTTTAAAAAAGTGTTAACATTAATTAATACTTACTATAGCCATCATCGGAAGGTTCAGATGGTTGCTGGCCTGTTATAAAAGAACAAGTGAAACCTACAGTTGTATTTCCTCTCTTCAAGTCAACTTCAAAAGATGGTTTAGACTTCAAGGCTACATCAACTTTGTCTGAACTCGGTGTTATCTCAGGTTCTGTATCCGTATCAACTGAATGGTTTATATTAAAGTTGATTTCAATTCTAAAATTTTTTTTAAAACTGATTAATAAACGATATTAACATTTGCCTATATAGACAAGTATATAATGATGTTCATATTTTATCAATGGTCAATAGATAAAAACTTAATGTTAGCTTATAAAATAAACACTTACTTTATACTAACTTTATGTTATAACAATAAAATAAACACTTACGTTTCATCTCCAACAGTCTTGGTTAGAGACACTTCTGCACCCTCTAACTTTACTTTAAACCCTTCAACTTCTGTGGGAATGGTGTTTGTCTTTTGTAATTTCCGCTCGGCAGCTATTTCATCATTCAAAAATTCTACCAACTCTTGTTCAGCTGAAACAGATATCTTCCTTATCATTAAGGTATAAAGCAGACAGGAATCGTACTTCCAATTTACGTACTTTTATATCTAAAACCTATGATTTATAGATCAGTTGTGCAAAAAAAATTATAAAAATTGTTTTTTACATTTTTTGGGTAAATGTTTACTTCAAGGTGGCGCCTTATTTTTCGGAATATTTTTTATTGTCTACTACATACCTTACTTTTGAAGAGTAAATAGTGTTTACCTTGCACAGATCACCATTTTTCAGAAAAAAACACAATCTAAACACTACCAAATTCGACGCATTTATAGGTTAAAATATAATAATAGCAATGTTAATAACATATGGTTTAACGCATGTGCATTACACAATGAGACTACGCTAGATCACTATTTTATATCACAACAGGTTGGTCCAGGTTGCCTTTAATACGTTTATAAAAGTTAATAATTTACTTACTTTGTGATATAATTATATATCACAACAGGATATAGGCGCTATATATATAACACCTGGCCAAACCTTATATATATAAAACCATCAGGCCAAACCTTTCGTAAATTTATTGAAGTTAATAATTTGAAATTAGATTATTAATATGGAGGATTCACAGCATATCACGTGACCTATGATCACGGATATTATACAGAGTGGGCCATAAGTCATTAAATTTGATACTATCAGTCACTCAATATCAATTTGACTCTAGTTGTAACCTGTCAGCTGTTACAACAAAACAACAGTATTGTTTTGAAGTTATGTTTGAGATATGTTGAAGTTAGCACCTTGTTAGAAGCGATTTTAGTTGATTAAGTTATGTAATTAATTAACTTGATAAGTTAATCATGAATAGTAAGCTCCCAATAAGAGAACATGTTTTTATTCTTCAGCAGTGGTGGTTACATGGTCATAATTACGATGATATAGTAGAGTCATTTGTGCAGCATTTCCCAAACAGTAGACCATTATCACGACAAGCCATTTATAACTTAAATAAAAGGTTTGAAATGACTGGGTCTGTAGCGGATCTTCCACGATCAGGTAGACCTAAATCTGTTACAACAGAAGAAAACATCATGACTGTAGCGCAAAGTTTAGTCCAATCGCCACGAAGAGCGTCCAGTGAGCTTGGTATATCTATAACGAGCGTTAGAAGAATGTTAAAAATGGTAGGGCTGAAAACCATATCGGCCTACTTTACTGTGTGGTTTGAATGAAGATGATTGACAGGCGAATGGAATTTTGTGAGTGGTACGTAATAATAAGACAAGAAGCTGACAATACATTTTATAAATCCATTTTGTGGAGTGATGAGGCAACATTCAAACAATGGTAGAGTGAACAGACATAATTACATGTAGGCCTACTGGGCTTCTGAAAACCCATATTTAGTCATGCAGACTGAATTAAACACCCCTGGAGTATGTGTGTGGGCTAGAATCTTTGCTGGTGGACTAATTGGATCATTCTGTTTTGAACAAACGGTCATTGCTGTTAATTACCATGATATGTTACATGTGGTAGTAGTTCAATTGGAAAACAGCCCTGCATTCGAACAACAACCTATTCGTGAAAAATTAATTTGGCAGCAAGATGGTGCACCTCCTCATTACGGAGACTTAATCATTGAGAGACTTCTTGAATAAGACTTTTACAGAATGGATAGGAAGACGAGGTACAACTGAATGGCCTGCGCGTTCTCTCAATATCACCCCAATGGACTTTTCAATTTGGGAAATTGTAAAAGACGAAGTTTATTCAGAGAAACCAAGGGATCTGCAACATTTAAGAGAACGTATTGAATCTGTATTTGAAGAATTATCTACCAAAGGCATCACTGACACTATATGCGCTTCTGTGCTTAAAAGATATATGTATAGAAAATAATAGAGGACACTTTGAACATTTACTTTAGGTATGTGTTTGTTATTGGATAGGACAATTCAATACTTTAATTGTAAACATTTATACTTAACTTATACTTTATAATAAATTAATAATTATTACTATCGCAATGCATTTTTATCGAGTGACTTATGGCCCATCCTGTAAATTGAAATATTTTTAGTAACATGAGACGTAAATGTGAGCATCTGCCATTATATCTAACCTATAAATACATCGGATTTGATAGTTTTTTGTGATTTTTCAGTGAAAAAAAGTGATCTGCGCAAGGAAAAAATTATTTATTCTTAAGAAGGTACGTATATAGTAGCCGATAAACAAAATAAAATCCAGAAAATAAGCCACCACCTTAAAGTATAAATATTTACCCTTTATTGTTTAGGTACCTTACCATAATTTATTCTTAAAAAGTAAGGTAGTATGTAGTAATTTTTTTTTTTTTTTAATTAACCAAAATTATCTGTACCAGCTACTCTATAGGCCTATTTACCATATAAGCATACATACTAACTTAACCAGACTTGGATTTTATATTTCTTATTTTCCACTTAACTAATGTATTTTTGTACTTGAAAAGTGACTTTACTAAAACAAGGAATTTTAAGAACCTAGTCAAATCTGAAATGTAGCTTATAAATTCAATAAATACCTTATGGAAAATAAGGTATTTTACCTACTTTTTGTATGAGCATGCATCACGTTCCCACAGCCGCAATTACATGCATAACTTGGTTTCCCTAATTTTAGAAGCGAAGCTGGATCATCTTTTCTAGAACACATGTGCCACAATGTTCTTGTGAATTGTCTCTTTACAGAACCACTATTTACATTATGCCGAACAGAATTTGTAATTCCTCTCATGGAATTTAATCTAATGGCTGATTTAATTATGCCGTTCATTTTACTTGAAAATTATCACCATTAACAGAAACTACAAAAAATTGCAACAAGAACCGGCAAGGCAGATGATGAAACACTTGCGGCTTGCGGGAGGGGCGGAGGGTAGTAGAGAAAATACCATAGATGAATTATGTAATAGAGAAAACTCTCTATACAGCATAACCAACTATCAATTATTAGCTATAGATATGTTTGCGGGTGTGGCACAAAATTTTTGTATTAGTATTACTATTTGTATCAGTATACCACAGGGTTAATCGTATCCAGTATCTATATTATATTAAGTAGATTTCCTGCTGGTTTATGTAAAGTGTTATTTCTATCCTGTTGTATTGCAGAGACTATAGATGACTGAATATCTCCTTACACATCAAATGAATGTTGATGTAACTGGGAATAATGAAATATATGATTAATTAGTGAGATAACTCTCCCCAGAATCTTACAAAAAAAAGACATTGAGAATAGATATAGACAATTTGTCCCTTTATGAATAAGAATCTGTGAATTTTGTTTTTTCAAATTACGGAAAACGATTTTGTTATTGAATAAAATTTTATCAATTATCACCAATTTTACAATTCTCTATGTGATTTCTATGATTTTGTTGTGTATCTCATTTTATGAACTTTTATAATTTTTCAATTTTGTTCCATAATAGAATTTTTTGTAAAGTCAAGTAATTCTTATTTTCGTTTATTCAAGATTTTAATTGTGTTGTAATTTTTATGAGGTTTTCTCAATTTTAAATTTCAATTCATGTTGAAATCTTTTACTTGGAAATAAAGAAAAATATTATTAGTGTAACTAAGAACAATCTGTTTATTATTTACGACCACAATAGTATGTTTCAAACTCCAAACCCCATGAGAACCTCACTTAACATTTACAACATCAGAACTAAGTACCTTTATAATAATCATAGTCATTATAATCAGTTTTTATTGAAAACAACGAATTTCTTATTCTGATGAATATAACAATCCCAGGAAAGATGATATTGTGATACAATACTCACATAATAACACTTTAAAAATAAAAAGAATTTGAAAAAAGCAGATTAGTTCAAAAATAATAAAATAACAATCGTTGCATTAGAAATAGAATGTCTCAAAATAAAGATGTAGACATTAAAGACGCATTCGTAGGGGTCATTTCAATTGGAAATTTTCACAATCTGGGGATAAAATAAAATTTAAATCTTTGGTTAGGAATCCGAATATTCACAATCAGTAGCTAAGAAATGACTTAGTTAAAAAATTATGTAATATTAATAAATAAAATTGGAAATGAATTCAAAGAAATTATATTCCATATCAATGCTCTAAATTTAAATTCAAACAAGGTTATACTTGCAAAATCAAACTCATAGGAATTTCTGTGCCCATACTTGACTAATAAAAATCTATGCAAGTTATGGGGAATTGTAAAAATTATAAGGACAGTCCAAATAGACCAACTTACCAAATAGAGCTAAACTACAATTTTAGTAGCTAAACTTGTCTAACTTTAAACAAGTAATAAACACTTATTTAGTAAACATATATTATTTCAGTAATGTGTGCTCTAGAACTGACCAGCAGTTTCCAACATGAAACATTGTTATACCAACTTGAAGAGTAAGCATTTTTGACAAATTACAAACAATTTGATAAAGTACGAGCAATTTAGATATAAAGAATGTATAAAACGTTGTTCTTTTGAAATTTCGTTTCATAGTTAAATATTCCATACTAAAAGTAATTAAGGATAAAAAGAGAGACAGTGGAGGAATAAAAAAAAAAAACCAGTTAGTACCAAATTTTCCTTATATTTTTATCATTATTAGGAAGTCCTGATGTATATTACAAACAACATTATTTATATATAAATAATTCTATTTGTAAATAATTTGCTTCCCTTTATGATTTCTTCATTAGAGAAAAATATTTAATTTCAATGACTTAAATTAATTTTCTAAAAAGACAAGAATAGTTTTCAATAAAATTTCATTAGTACAGTATTGTGGAAGTTGTGCATGGTTTTGTTGGTTAACTTAGTTTTGAAAATTAATTTGGTAAATCTTGGTTCAATTTAAAAATTCATCTCATGTACGCTATGTACTGAAAAATTCAAGTTACAAGTAAAAGGTGGTTATGCCGTATGTCTATGCCGGCACCTCTGCAGTTGGATTGCGGGCATTGCGGGCAATGTGCAGTGCAGTCGCAGGTCGCAGTGTATTTTAACTATTGTTGATACTTATTTTTTGTAGGTTAGGTTTGTGTTGTAGCTACATGCACAGGTTATAACCTAGAATGATTATCCTATAGTTGGTATAGTTTGAATAAGTTGGAGAGAAAATAAGAAAAATATTTCAAATATGACGTTTAATTATAACTATACTGTTTCACCCAAGGTGTTTAAAGCTTTACAAACCGTAGATGTTGTAGAATTATCAAAGTTTACTCCGAAGGAAATTAGATCCATATTACCATGCCTGGTAAGAATGAGTTTAATTTCCCCACTAGATACAACCAAGAAGTGTTCGGAAGGACGGAAAGAAATACTAACATTGTTGTCAGGGATTGAATTAGTCAATTCTATTGTTGCATTGCTTTCTATAGATTTTCATGCTTTAGAGGTTGATGTCAAAAGGGAACAACAACTGAGGTATGTTTTTGTTTTTATTTACACCAATAAAATAAAATTATTTTCTAACTTTTTGTAAAAAGCTTTGTTGTTAAAAAAATTTTTTTTCCCCTTAGTATAGGAAGAAAACTACATTTTAAATTAAATATATTACTGAATTATTCGTGCCATTTCAACTTATCAATTTTGGTAAATTACCAAGACAACCTTACCTAACCTATCCCTGATTTCAAAATGTGTTGAGCCATCTTAGTTACCGTATTTGCTCGCGTACGATGTGCACCCCAAAAACGAGAGTAAGTTTTTATGAAAAAAATATAATGTAGGTAGAAGATAGGATACAACATTTTATTTGTTACAATTAAAAGTAGAGCTATGGGAGTTTGAATAGTGTAAAACGTCGTTTGACCAAAATTACGCTAGCTAAAAGCAAGGGCTTTTAGATACCTAAAATATCACTACTTTAACTAATACTAACATAAATAGTTCAATGATATCTTCATTTTCTTTAAAAAGATAATTAATTTAAGAACTCCTAGAGTTTTTAACAGATTTTGACGTTGTTGGTGTCATTTTAAAGAGCTCACTCTGAAGTCATGTGTCCTTTAAAATGAGCTGAATGTATGTTAAGGGTTTTGCCTCAGTGGCCCCCAAAGTTGCCATGTTATCCTTAGGATATCCTGCCAGATTTGATTTGTTTACATATTGACCATATGCGCAATTTAAGTCAAAATAAAAAAATGTCAACACATGTAATCAGCTGGTGTTGAAGGTTTCTTTTCATTTATCTGTCACAAATAAATGTTTAATTCTGCAAAAAAGTTCTAACTAAATAAATGTTTAATAATTCAGCTGTGCTCATTTGTATATTTTTAATTTGATTTATTTTAACTTTAAATGTGTTTCTTATTTGTTTATTTATTTTTGTAATTACTGATTTAGTAAAGTTAAAAATTTTCACTATAAGGGTAAACAGAAATATCTACTAGCTCAACGATATTAACTAGCAAATCTGGGTTCACATATCGATCATAATGGAGGAAGGCTCTTCGAAGCAATTAAGCCTGGAACATTTAATCTATCTTACCAAATAGGACAACTGTATCAAACACTCATTGAAAGAACCAATTTACAAATAATGGAAACGTAGAAAAGTCACAGTATGCCACCAATTAGAAGAAATAGAGATATCCGATTTTTAAGAACTTATCATCGTAACTATACGAGAAACGTACGTTTGGCTAATAATGAAGAACACAACATTGATTCCTACAAATGGGGAATGCGAATTCCTGCCGAAGAACTACCATTCTCACTAGGAAATATGGATTTACTTTGTGATCATTGCAGAGAAAAACACTTTAAAGCTGAAAAAACTGGTACGTCAAGGACATTTAATCTGTGTTGCCATAAAGGTAAAGTATTTTTTAGAAGAATACACCCAAGAAAACTTTATTAAAACTCTCATTGAAGGAGTCAATTCACTGTTAAGGGAAACGAAAAACAAATCAAAGAACTACCTAAACAACATCAGATCCTACAACTCCGCATTTGCGATGGTGAGTTCCGAAGTACATCTAGATGAATTTGTTGTAGGAGGTATATATTGTGTGTTTTTTCACTTGTGTACTATTAGGTACGTAATACCAAGGACCACTTTCCAAAGTAAGCATGTCTCCTGTCCATACAAAATCTAATCAACCCAATAGGCTGTGCCCTATTAAATTCTAACCAATATATATGTCAGTAATAAGTTATTTGTTTTAAGTATAAGAAATCAATGTAAGGTATAATAAAATACTTAAATTGTACAGCACTATAGGTTATTATTTTGTAAATATAAGAACTCAATGTTAGGTATAAAATATTTCCATAGTGTAGCAGTAATAAGTTATTTGTTGTAAATGTAAGAACTCTATTTAGAGTCTACAATACTTAAATAGATCAGCAGTAATAGTTTATTTCTTGTAAATTTAAGAAATAACACGTGTAGTTTGAATGTGGGGGAAACTCTGGCTTTATGTAGAAGAGTTAGTCGGGCTACCATTAGGGTATAAAAGAAGCTGTGTTCACAACCAACAGTAACAAATCCGATTATTAAAAAAAAAAAAAAAAAAAGAAGCATTTTGTTTCATAGATACATTAAAAAAAAGTAAATTTTATGAAATATTTTGTACCATATAGGCCAACCCTTTAAAACTGAACTTATTAAGTTTTACTGTGTCAAATATGTACACAACAAATTAGCCTACAAAAATAAAAGTGATATAAGTCTTGAAGACCTAATTTGCTTATGCGCGTCCACTACTGGTAATTTTACTCTAAGCTAGATTATTCATTGTACAATGATTCTGAGGACTCTCAGAAGTAGTGGTACAAGTAGTAGGCTAGTATATATTTGAAGTGTATATATTTTTTATTGGGGTTGTACCGTTGAAAGCAAATGCAACAAAGTGTGGGGGGCCCCTCTTTTCCTCTCCACCCTAGACACATTCCTACCATGAGGATACTGTACAGTGATCTCTTTGTCAATAAAGGATTTCCAAAGATAAGTGCCCGTGGAATTATTTGGGATATAAAAACTACATATAAAACATTTGATATGGGGTATAGGTGTTATATTTCATACAGCCCTATGATAGAAAAGTATTGTAAATTACTGTTTGTAGACTAAATTTGTGGATCCAAGTGAATATTATTTACACCATAGCCTGGGTCCGATAGTTGTAAGTCTACTCTACTTATTTGTGTATGCTGTGTGAAAATATGTGTAGAATATTTTTATATTGTTGCGTTTAACTAGGTCCTACAAATTGAGTGCACACATCAATGTGATTAAAAAACAAATTTAGTTATGTATTTTAAGAATTTTTACAAACGCTTATCTTTATCAAGAAAGGTTTTTAATTTTTTTGAAAATTTTGAAATTAGTCCCTTTGGGGCGGGAAGCCTAAAATTTAACTAGTTGTTCCACCACTTTAATGGTATAAAACATATATAAATTTAGTTACACTTATCAACAAGTCTTTTAAATTAATTATTCAAAATATACATATCTAATTTTTTTCATTAAACATGCTCTTTTGTTTTAATCCTAATTTAACTTGAATTGTTCATTGTATGGTCTCTGTAGTAGTTAGTTGTTTTAATTTTTTTATTCGTGGTATATTCTTGAAACCAGTATAAACTAGTTTTGTAGTAATGGTCGATTAGTCCAAACGAGGCATTAGAACAAAGACGTTCAATAAATTTTTTAATTCATTATTTCAATGAACCACTTTTTTTTGAATTTTAAGTGCACTTTCTTATGTGCCTTAGAACAGCTGATGCGTTGCTTGCTCAGATTACAATTAGAATTCTGGGCTTTTAATTCTAGAAGTCTGCCTCAGAGATATGAGTGAGGAGATAGAGAAAGATTCACCTTGGACTCTACAGATAAGTAATCTGTGTTACAAACTGCTTTACTGAGGAAGGATATTAGATTTTTGTTTGTTTATTTTTGCTATGTTTTTGTATAAACACAATAATGTAACTTCTAATATTTTATTTTGTAGCTACATTATATGAATAATTCTTCAAATTTATGATTTCCAGGCAGAAACAAGGCAACACTCAGAGTGATAGTATTCTTGTTCAGTCATTACAAAATGGATTAGCGTTAGAGTTTGAACGCAGTGACTCTACACGTAGACTTCGACTTGTTCTTAGTGAGATCATATTCATTTCCTCCCAGGTTAGTGGATTAAAGTATCTCACTCATTGTTGGTACTCTTAGGGACTCACTTACAGAAAGTACGGATGTGGTAATCTCGAGGAAACCTAAATGAATTTATATCTTTCTTCATCTAGTCTTGGGTTAGATACCTTTCATTCATCTTTTTTATCAGGTTTCTCTTTATTAATTTTTGTTCTCTTCTGATTCTGACAGTTTGATAATTTGAAGGCTAGGGGGTCTTTATTTTATGTTCTTTTCTTCTTCTTTTATTTTATGAGGCTATGATGACCAAGAGTTGGTCAAGAGAGACCTGATAGGACTGATGAGAGGGATCTAACCCAAGATGAGTTGAAAGAAGGTAGGATACCTCAGGATTGCCAATTGCATAATCACTATAAGTGAGCCCCTGAAGGGATATTTCTTTCTGAATTTTCTTCTATTAAGAACAGGAACAAATGCCAATGTATTAATATTATCTACCTCTTTTGTTTGGGAATTTTTTATGTATTATGTTATGTTTGTGATTAGGCATGATTATTTTCATATTGTTTGATAACCAATCTTCCGATTTTGAACATTTTACTTTATGCCTCCCTCCTGCCAACAATAATGCTCCAGTCTTTATGATCCTCCCGCCACCACCAATCTTTCATTCTGCATTCAAATAATTATTACCAGATTTATGAGCTTCCTCATTGTCAAGCTCTTGAATGTTCTCTGAAGAACATGGTCATCCAAAGAAGTTATATCCTTGTGCTCTCACCATTATTCCTCTTTTACTTGAAGTTCTTAGCTTTCGAATGATCTGTATTAACTATTCTTTAGTCTTTGTGTTTTCAGAACCCCCCCCTTTCCTTGTAGGTCCACTGAAATTGTAACTGCATACCATCCTGGACTAGACAAAACTATTCAATAAAAGTCTTCTTCAAGGGTCTCAATTTTACCACCACTGAAAAATAATCAATTTAAAGCCAGCTAATTTCTTATTCTCTATAGGCAGTTTTTATCTTACACTACTTATTTCCTCTGGCTTTTGAGAACAGAACCTTGTGTTCTGTATCCTTCTGTCTCTGTCTCATCACTGGTCTGCCCTTTTCTGCTGATGAGGTGCTGCCTGAGAGATTCCTTTTGTCAGACCTCTCTTCCCCCACCTACAACTGCCAGTTTAGGCCTCTCTTTCTTTTTTTCGGAGCCATAAAGTTTCTTCAATTCAGCCGTAGTCACCTAAGTATTCCCAATGTCTTTCCTCTCCTTGCTTTGGTTCAATAAACTTTTTGAGAAGCTTTCACGGACAACAGTCTAATCTCCAGAATATGATAATAATCTCTCTCTCACTGAGTTCCGTTTTATCCTCAAAACTTGTTTCATCAATGTAGATGCCCAGGGTCAGATTTATTTTGTTACCACTTGATGCCATTTCTTCAGATCACCATCTGTTTGCTCCAAACATTCAAAGCTTCATCCAACCCATATAAGACATCATGGTGGCACTTACCATGTCAGAATATTGTGATTGGACTCTTTGTGGTATTTTATTAACTCCACATATCGCCCTCACCATCCCCTGATAATGTTGCTGTAACAGTCCGCGACTGCTTATTTGGTAAAGCCTTATGCACAGCCGTCCATAATATCTGCCGAAACTTCTGGTATCTACCCATTAGTTGAGGATTGCTTTACTGTGTCTAGTAATAAGGTTACTATGTTTAAAAGTTCCTCCCTCATCCATAACAAGATGGTTTCTACGTACTGAAACTAACATCTCTGTTTCACTAAGCCTTTCGTGCTGGCTAGTTTATGTCAGTTAATAAGAGTCCTAATGGTGGAAAATATTAAATGGTTAAAGCAGTACTTCTTTCTCCAACAAAAGAGTGAACATTTGACCTTCACTATTTCACCATTTTTAAGAATAAACAAGGATATATTATAACTGTTGGTGGTGAGTAAGGAAATAAATAGCAACTATTCTTATTTTGGGTGTTACAGGGAGAAGATTCTCCTCGTTCATTAGAGTTTACATTTATTTAAAGAGTTAGAGCTTGCTATTTATATAAAACCAAATAATCATATCAAATAAACTTTTTGGTTATATCATTACTTAATGATATACTTTTTTGATATATATTAAGAAATGTGTGACAGCAATATCAGATCTTAACAAACATAATTGTGTGTTTAAGTATCATTAAATATAATTGAATTTTTGAATTGTATTTAATTAGTTTTGATCTGTTAACAGCACCGAGGTCTTGCTGATATGTATGTTAAACAGTCAGAGCTCTTTGACAATACTGTTTATATACCAGAGATCTGTGATGTGATCACCATTGCACTAGCAGAACTCCCTGCCATACTCTCCATTCAGGAAATGGTAGAGACATTGTTACATGTGAAGCATGGTCCAGATATTATTTGTTGGGTTGTAGCAAACCAGCCAGATACTTTTACCTCAGGTACATACCCTACTTATTTGTCAATTTTATGTATTTTTTTCATAGACCTAATTAGTGTAAGATATAGAAAATAAATTTATTAAATTTTATAGAATATATTTTTTGTAGTAGGGATCCAATTAACAAAACTAAATGCAAACAGCTGATATTGTACAGTTGATTTAACCTTTTGCGCTCGGTTGGTCAGTCATACTGGCCACATCCTTTTCGTGGACAGCTCGGCATTATTTCGACATGAGTTGTCTCTACCGCTTATGTGGCCAGTACCACTGGCTGCTCCCCTCTCTGTGTTAGCTCGGCAGTCACCATAACAGCTTCTTCCCACCAGATCGGAATTATTTTTACCACAGACTGTTATTTTTACAGAGGGTATGTAAATTTTTTAAAACAAAAACCAATTCCATTTTAACAATTATGTTATTAATATACACAAACAAATAAGATACTGAACTAAACAAAATCATATGATTAAAGCTAAAAGTGAAAATAACGCTTAATTTACTAATTATAAAAAAATCACATATATTTACTACTTACCCAAACACCTTGTCAGTTTTTTTATTTTATCACATTAAAAATTTTTTTCACTGTGATAACTTTTTAAATATTCATCGATATGGAGTCCGGGATTGAGCATGTTTTACAAAAGAACACTGTTTTTTTCCCTTTCTTTCCCAGGTCATCTATCGCTACAAACAGCAACAGTCTTTGGTTTTGCCAGCCGGCAATGGATAGGGCAGGTGCAACTTGCCATTTAGTCTTTCGTCATCTATTGAATTAGACGGTCTTCCTAGTTTTTTCACATTTCTCACTTCCCCGACTACTAATTCATTTATCAACATCTTCCTGTAACATCTCTTGAACTTTATTTTTTGCTTCTTGGTTAGCATTGTGCAGAATAAGAGTTGACAATAGCTGTTTCCAGCAACGAAAAAACACCTTCCTCAACCAATTAATGGATCTTCTGATAAATGAATAAGAACTTATATATACTAGTCTGCTATGTCAACTCCCCTTATGGATTCATTGTATTTCAGACTACTGTTGGTTTTATTACTTCTTCCTGTACTTGACCTTTCTGCAAACGCGTAACCGTGTTGTCTCCATACAATGTACTTAGCATTGCCATCATATTTTTTTCTTACCAGACCAAGAAACTAAACTTGTCACTTTTCCTAAAGGTTTCATGTTCCCCTTTTTTTAACTTAAGCTTAGTAGGTTCTTTTTTTTTTTTCATTTTCCCTTTGAAGTTTGTATAAGTTTTTTATGAAACACTGAGAATGTGCTGAATTGTGCCTGGAATTTTGTTCAGATAACAGATAATGGTTGGGCTTTTTGGAACATACCTATCAAAACTCCTTGGGAGCCAAACGGTTAACAGGATACCTACCTACCTACTCAATTAGGTTGTTATAATTTGCCTCTACTAATAATAACGGGGCCATCTTTTGTGTCTAGTCACTAGGTCTTAAATATAATTACAAATAAATGAGATTTGTATAGAATTAAATTGCTATTCTTTGATTTTGTTGTTGTGTTTTAGTATGCACAAGTCTAATAATCAATGCTGAAAGGCAAGAGGATGAGAGTGGAGGAGGACGCATAAGGATGCAAGCTCTCAGTATGCTTTGCAATATGAATCCATTACAAGCATTGGCTGTTCGTGCAAAATGTGTAAGTGTTGCCTGTGAAATATATTACAGTATTTTGTTACTCAAATAAGAAAAGCTTTGCTTTTTAACCTAATTGTAGCCAAACTTTAGATATCTGTGAAAATATGTTCTTATGCATTTGAGGTAAATATATAGCAAGGTAATCATGGGAATAAATAAACAAAAAAGTGAAATTAATTCAATACAAGCCTTATTTATGGTTTACTTTTTAATTGTAGCGAAAAATATTAAATTCACCTAAATGTTGTGTTATGTACATATCACAATGTGAATTTGGAAGTTCCATAATTATTTTTCAAACTGTAACTGTTAAATTTCGACATAAAAATAATGAAGAAGTATAATTTTTAACTGTTAAATTCAAACATAAAATTATACGACGATGTTAATAAATGAAATTTTGACTAAATTTTAACCATCTATGTGGACATCAAATATCCAGATTTACGTATTGTTCAAAGCATGCGTATTGAACATAATATGAGTCGTAATAGTTCTATTAAAATATGATGTTTTTCATAGTAGCAATATCGTTTGTAAATAATATATGATATAGCATAAATAATAGTTCAATTATGTTAATTGAAAACATTTTAAACCTTACCTAATTTGTTTTTAACGAAAAAAATAAGTTAGGTAAGATAAAATTCTTTTTTATATTTATTTCATTTGAAAAATATTTCTTACCAATTAAAGCCATAATAATATTCCTATATCATGGCAAAGTAGGATTATTACCAGAAGTTGTATTGCACATTTGTAATCAATTAGTTTGATTGATAGTCAATATTGACTTTATTTAGCATTAATCAATAGTTCGTCATCTGTCATTATGCCAGTGACAGGAGTTACATCTTTAGACTTTACGTAACCTAAATGTTTGTATATTTGATACTTTTCATTTTCAATTTTAACTGAAAAAGTGAATTGCGTTCAAAAATTCTGTTTTCGTTTGAAAGTGAGGTTTGTACTAAATGAATTTTGAAAAATTTTCTAATTATTCTCATAATTACTAATTATATATGTTCTAATTTGAATATAATTGACTACTTTTGCTATACTTTTTAAATTTTCTATAATAGAAAACAGTACAGCGATGTTTTTTGAGTTCTAGTATTTATTTTATGTGGTTTATGTATTCCTTTAATTCTGTATTGTATCCTCAAAAAAGAAAATAAACAGTACAAAAAATTGCATACACTTTCTCATTCACCATTCACCAACTAAAGGAATACCAACGAAAACTTTGTCACCAAAAATGTCAGTTTGGTAGTTGGTAATTAAACAATTGAAAATGACACTTTAACACTGTCTTTGAACAAATATTTATATATTTAAATAAGGTTTGCTTCCTTTGAGCTTTAAACATGTTTTAGGAGTAAACGCTTAGAATCATGTCAAATAAACCTAAGTTTCACCCATCTAAAAGCTTATTTGAAGATTTATAAATTTTAACTTTGCTATCATTCTATTTATTTCAAATTTATGCTTTCTGCATTAACACAAATATATATTTCTCGATTATTGTATACATCAAAATTATGACACAAGGAACATGAAAGCAATGTTGTGAGACGTTCTCACGGTGTTTAAATAAATTAAAAAGTACTAATAGTCTCTGGATCAAAATTTAAAAAACTAATATCAAGACACTCATATTCAAAATATAAAACAACAATTATTATAATATATATATATAAAGTAATGTTTTAATGAACAAAGAAAATACCTTTTGTTTTAACAATAACAATTATTTAATTATCAAATAATATTTCATATTATAACCAATTAATTATTAAAAGCTAGTATTATTTAACAAATTTCTCAGAGCACATCTATTTGAATGTAAATTTTAATACTCTTTATTTATGGGATTATTTATCTCGGGGCCAAATTATGAGTTTAAATTTTACAAATACCCTCCTTATTATTATAATATACTCCCTAAATATTAAGTTTACAGTATTTTTTAAAAAATTTACTTAATAATGATTATCTAAATTCAAACAAGTTAGATGAAATCTGACATAGTAATTATAGTTAAAGATTCATTTTTTTAACCATTTAAGATTTTGTGTGTTAATTTTTAATAACTTTTTTTGATTAAATGTTTAAATTTGTTGGTAGCTCATACAGTTTTAATAAGGCAAGATTACTTGGTTCACAACTTGCACTAGATATTCTGTTTAACAGAAAATACAGAACTTATCACTTCTTTGGTAATTTTTCTTGAAAACAAGATTTATTTTACTCTCAAGATTTATGTTCAAGTTTAAGTTTATTTAACAGAATTACTTTTTCATTAATCAACTCACAAATTTAATCTTAAAAGCATGAATTGAAATTGATTTTAATTTAACTTTAGTTTTCAAGGTCAAGAACTACACGGCTTTCACCATGTGGCTTTTTAGTGATCTTACTTTAACAAGGTTCAACAGAATTTTTCCAAATTGATTCTTACACAAAACAAAAGAAACATTTCATTAATAACAAAAGAAACATTTCATATATTGGTGTTTAATAAAATAATTTCTTTAGATTTATAATTGATAATTCTTAGTTTTACAGAAATAATGACTTAAGTTACAGAAAGCTTAGTTGCAATTTACAGCATTATTAATTTGAGTTGTATCTGATAGAATCATAGTGAGTTGCCTCCCAAGAGAAAGAGAGAAGACATCGTCAAGATCTTCAATAATTTTTTTTGTCGTTTGAAGTGCGAAGTATTGTTATTTTTTACATAAGAAAATTTTTATTTCACTTGATTGCTTCTAAAACTTTAACAATAATTTCACATTTTAAAGCATTTTCAATGAAATTTCATCTTTCAACCTTGGCATGTGTGAGTGGTATTTAATCTCAAATTTTAATCATATTATAAGATGAAAAAGACAGTTTTTTTTGCTTCCTATTGCTAAACTCTATCAGAGTATGGACCACTCCAAGGTGCTGTGGTCTGCTAGCGTACAATTGATCAGCTATGTAAGTTTTATCTATGATGATTACAGAGGATGTTACAGTTGTACCCACAGACTTACCTTACTGGAAACCATCATATTTTATAATAATAACAATGTAGTTACCTTTTCCCTAATCCGTAACGCGACTTTGTTTTTATGGTTTGACAGGTTTTAGAGTATCTTCTCCATCTTCAAAGTTCTCTTTCTACTCAGGTTGTCAATCCATTATAAAAACACAAGAAATATACATTTATCACACATTATTTAAAATTTCAAGAAATGATGCCTAAGGTATAACTATCCAAGAATGACTGGAGTATCATGGTTTTACAATCGTACAATGATGTCTATATGAGAATCTCTTACCTTGGATATTTATGATTGTACCATAGAGAGTGTTTGATGTTTGATGAGAAATTAAATTAGTTGTTCATTAATAGACTTTTATTGTTACATTTCAAATTCCTCGACGACATCCATGTATTTTCCTTTCTTGCATATATATATAATAGTCTTAAATTAGTTGTAAAATCTGTGTAGTTGTGAGGATATTAAAATGAATATATCCACACAAAAGTTGACATTGATTTTTGGCCCATTACATAACTTCACCTATGCTATGTATATCCATCAACATTTCTAGCATAGGTATATATTGCTTCTACACCTAAAATTTGTAATATATATCTCATTAAGATGGAAATTCTGTGATTTTTTTGAGAAATTGTAAGTTATATTAGTTGTATAGAAACACCTTATTTTCTTAAATTCTGACAGTGAAAAATGAAAATAAATTCACAAAATATTATTCATTTAGGATAATATACAGCTTATTTCGATATTCCTCTAAGTGTTTAAAACAATATATTAGTCTAATACTAAGAGAATTTTCTCTAAAACTATATGATCATTGCTTTTGTTTTAAAGGTTGAAATGTGTCGTATGCCAGCATTAACGATTATGCTAAGCCTTGATCATGTGGGCCTTGGTCGAAGCTATGATGGAAGCAGTGGAGATATTGTTGCTTTTGTGTCAGGTCTTCTACTTGGAAATGACCAGCAAGTTCGCAATTGGTTTGCCATGTTTGTTCGCAATAGGCAGAAGGCAAGTTGGTTTATACTGTATATTTTTGTCTAAATTGTTCAAACTACATTTTGCTAGAAATCTACTAAAGAGTATTTACATAGCCTAGTGAAAACTAGTTAACTAAATAATGTAGACAAAATCTATTGAAAATTCTCTTTCATTTAATTGTTGAGGCCAAGTTATAAACCATCACCTTAAGCTAGGTTTTAGTATTATACAATCCTCCCTTTCCCGATGATAGTGATAGTAAATGTTAGTTATGTAAGATGAAGATACAGTGGTTTGAGATATATAGTGAGTCAAAAAAGTATCGGAACGACTGTATATTTCAGCTGCTATTCAATTGATCCCTCATGTTAAAGGCATCTGCCAATAATCACCGTTTGTTTAAATTTAAGCATTTTTTATAGCGATGGACAAGTTTGGAAATCCCTTTTTTATAAAATTCTGCCATTTGCAATTTTAGCCAATCTGTCACTTGGTTCCTTGTAGTCATCAAAGCGGTGGGACCTAAGTTACTTCATTATGTCCATGAATAGGTAAAAATCAATGATAGCCGAATCCAGGCTTCACGGTGGATGATGAGTAACATCCATTTGTTGATGCGACAGATTTTTTTGTTTGCCAAGTGGCTTGAGGATGAGCATTGTCGTGAAAAAACAGGAAACCAGAAATCAGCAAATTATGGCGTTTGTTCTGGATTAAAGCCTTAGTTTGATTAAAGCATCACAATAGACATTAGAATTGATGGACATTTCGCATTTCTATCAACTCTATAAACAAAACTTCTTGTGTATCACAAAACACAGTTGCCACATGACCTTCATGGCAGATAAAGTTTATTGGACTTTTTTTGATTTGTTTGTTGAAGTAATATGACACCAAACTATCAACTGTTGTTTTGTCTCAGTGTTTATGTGAGACACGCAAGCTTCATTGCCAGTCACAGTTTTGTTGAGAAATTCTTCTCCTTTCCTATTGTATTAAGAAAGAAGTCTAAAGCAGAACCTATTCATTGTGTTTTGTAATTCTAGGAAAGAATTTTTAGTAAACACCGAGCACAGAACTTCCGGTAGCCTAATTTTTGTATGACTATCTCATTCAAAACAATCTAAGAATTTTGTGGGAATTTTCCAGAAAGTTCAGAGTTTCTGAACCCCAATTTTCACTAATCTTTTCATCAATTTTTTTTATGAGTTCATCAGGGACTACAGATAACCTGCCACTCCTTGCCTCACCGTGACTCTTTGTTCTACCACTTTCAAGCAAATGAACCCACTAACACGCAATACTTTCACTTATTATTGTTAGGCTGTACACAGTACACAGTTCACAATGGATGTCTACTGCTGACAAATATTTTGTACACATATATCACACACAAATATTTTTGTGAGAAATCTTATCACAGTACTTTGTTTACATTTCGTGGGGATTTCTATTGCAGTGTTAATTTTTAAAGGCTATTGTGGTTAAACGAACTACAACATGACCTCCCCACTAGCACATCGCGAGCAGTGCCGCTATCCTACTACTTCTTGTGCTACACAAAAACGGAGGTTACTTTCTGAACTACCCTCGTATTTAGAAGTCCCCCCCCTCTCTCCTTTTTCAGTTAGCCAGATAGCTCTAGTAATTATCCCTTCCTATTAATTCTGATATGTCCATAATTATTGATTGATTGTTCATCCTAGAGAAAGAGGTAACTTAGGTTTAATTTTTAATCAGTATTAGTCTCAACTCTCTGATGATTGCAACCATATCATCAAATTATACATAAGAGTAATAAAAAAAGTATTACTAATTTTAAGTTGTTAGGTAGTGTAGTAGTGGTTTGAAATATTTAACTGATTTTGTTTTCAAAGTATGATTTCACATATCTTTAGAATTTAATTGTATATTTTAACACATGTTATTAAATATTTTAGCGTAATCGAGAAAGCAATGCAAATGCAACACTGCAGGCCTTGCGTGAAGAACTATTACGTCATCTTCAAAGTATAATTTTGTTCTCTGTAGATAACAGACTACCTGACTCGTGTGTTGTTCAAGCTTCATCACTACTAAGACTCTATTGTGCTTTAAGAGGAATTGCTGGAATTAAGTAAGTTAATATATATATATATATATATATATATATATATATATATATATTCCCAACTTAACAGATTTCTCAATTTAAGATTAAAGAACTAAGTAGTTAGATTAGAATGTGTTTAACACATATTTTGATTGATCAATCTCCATTAAATTTATATGTATTAGGGTGAATATTTTTGTGATATTTCAAGATTTAATAATAATTTGTAAATCTTCTCTATCAGGAGTAGTTATTGTCATCAGTTTATAAACAAGAGTTTATTTAATGAGAAATTTTAATTTTCAACTAATTAGTATAAATATATACTTCTGGTATTAGAATAAAATGTATTAGAATTTTACCTGTTATCTTAATTGTAGAAACCAAATTTAATAAAAACAAGTTTTAAAAACAAAAAAAATAGCAAAAATCAAATACAGCTAACAATGAAAAGGATATATAGATTCATATTTTATGCTGTTTTTATTTCTAGGCTTCATGATAAATTTGACCGAAATGGAACTAAAATTGTAACATGGTTACTATCTGATTTGGTGATTACAATGTTAAAATTTGTTTTTTTTTTTTAATTGATACTTTTTATATTAATTACCAATGTGGTAATTGTGCTTGTAATCGGTTGCAGAATTTCACATGCATTAAGTGAGCTGTAGTAAAACATTGATAGAAATTATTCATGAAAAACACAGCTACCAACATTATGAAAAGGGATGAAGAATTTTTTTTTTTTTTTCCATTTTCAAACTCTTTTGTGTTTTATCATAGATATATGTTTGTTTCAATAAATTAGGGTCAGTATTTTTTTTTAAAGAAAAAATATACTAGGAGATGTTGATGAATATGATTGTATGTCTTTTATTTTTTTGGGGTGAGGTTAGGACTTTCAAGTCATCTATGCCACCTAATCTCAACATAAAACAACATAGTACAAATATATATATATATATATATATATATATATATATATATATATATAATAGATAGAAATACAAATTACAATAATTAAAATAATAATAAAAGAGAAAAATATAAAAATACATTAATATTATAGGTGTGTGAGATCTCAAAAATCGAGAGTTGTACCGAGAAAAGATGAATTTATCGGGTGTATTTTTCTTGATCTGGTAATAAAATTTCCCAATTCATTTTTAGAGTATAGAGTTAAAAAAAAAATTATATAATTCTATTATGTATGCCTCAAAGACAAAGTTTATTTGTTAATTTTTCAATGTGTTAAATTGTGTTGTCATAAGCTTAGGCTGAGGTAAAACCCGCTTCCTAAGCACAGATGTGTAAGAAAAACCCGGCAACCAACCGCACTCCTCCGAATCTTACACACTACATCAGTCTTAGCGTGAAGTTACAATAATGGCTTCCAAATTAAATACAAATATAAACTTACAAACTACCACAAGAAATTTGAATAGAAATCACACATTACATCAGTTTTATATATACATTTCCACACTTTTATCAAAAAAAATTCTCAAAACTTTATAAATGTATAAATTTTAAGAGGTAAAATATTTAAAGTTCTGAATAAAGGTGCAGCATGTATCATTCTGGACTTGTTTAGCATAATGCGGCTATAATGTTTTTGCAAAGAAATAACTGGCCTTAGAGTAGTGTGATATGCACCTCCCCAAACTGCAATACCATATTCCAGCTTGGAGTTTATTAAAGCAAAATAAATAGATTTCAAATTGAAGTTACATACTGATTTCAATAGATAAAAGGTTCTGATATATATGATTAGCTTACTCTTCAAATAATGAATGTGTACCCTCCATGTTAATCCAGAATCCAAAAACAAACCCAAATATTTAATGTCTCTTACCTGCTCAATTTCTGGGCATTTAAAATCCCCAACCTTTCCGCACGCTAGATCGTGATACTTCAATTGGTTTGAAAAGAAAATCTTCCTAGAGGTATTAAATATCACATACTTTGTCTTAGGGCTCATCAACATGAAATGTTTTGTGAACCATCAACGTAATGCATTTAAGTCATTTTGCATGTCCCGCAAAATGAAACTTAATAAAATTCTTGTTTCCTAACAAGGAAAATACCTTTCTGTACAATTAGAGAACAAATAAAATATATATACAAATACTAACCTTTCGTAGACCTATTCACATGAATAAAACATTAATCACGCTTCAAAACTGGATACAACAGTAAACAGACTACATTGGATCCGAGAGTGAATTCCATAAGTGGAGGAGAGCGGATACAGTAAAAGATTTGTTAACATTACGGTTTGGTGTAGTAGATGGTGAGCAAGGTAGAACCCTTCTCTTTTCTTATCGTCTGTTTATTTACATTGAAGGTATACACATACTTTCTTACCAGGTAGGCTGACATTCCAGTGTGTAGGACAGAATGTAACTTTACCAAAATATGGTAAGAAATAAAAGCGTAAAAGACTAATTGTTTTATAGTAAATAGTAATATGAAAATTGTGTTATTTATTTATTTTCTTCAGATTTCAGGAAGAAGAGATATCGCTAATAGTGCAGCTGTTAACTTCCCATCCTCCACCTTCACCTGCTGGAGTAAGATTTGTGTCTTTAGGCTTATGCATGCTCATTGCGTGTCCTTCCCTCATAGCAGTCCAGGAACATGAGCACAAGTGCATTGAATGGGTGCAATGGCTTGTACACGAGGAAGCTTATTTTGAGAGGTAACTAAATGTTGGCACTGAATGTTAGTTATTATTATTTATTCGTTATCACTAAATTTATTACAAATCACAAAAGATGCTGCAAATAGAGTTCCGATAATTAGAGCCAAGACAATCTGAGGTGGAAAAATATTTGATTTATGTAAATATAAAATCAAAACATTCATAATGTCTTTGTTAAAACATGAAAATGAAATAAATAAAACTTCACTCGATGTACTAATTTTCTAAAAATAGCATTTTACGCTATTGAACATACAGTTATCTCTGATAAATTTATCTTGTATTGCTGTGTAATTTAATAAATGTTGCAGAAACATTCCCATTTTCCTACCCCAAACCAAATAAAAACAAATCAAAATTAAACATCACTTAAAATGTCATTTCAGTAGTAAAGTTGTCAATAAAAACTGAAAATGAACCGTGGACACCGTTTAAAGAAATATTTATAAACTTGCTTTACTTGTTATGAATCATATTTGATAAAAACCAATCAAATTTTTAATTACGCTGATCTAGGTCCATTTGATTTCTTTGCCCCAGTTATTCTTGTACTACAATATTTTTTACTTGTAATTTTGCAGACAGGTTTGTGTCATTAGTATTGACATTTCACTAAAATCTGGAGGAAATTAGTTGAGCCAATTTTGATAAATTATGTATTGTGCAACACCCCAATTTTGTATTGTTTTTTACTGATAATTCGTGAACCAGCATTTTCGTTACAACTATTGTGTTTTGGTTCATAAAGGCTACACTTGAGCAAAAAATTATGAAGAAATCATAATTTTGTATTTGTTTGCCTCATAATAGTTACCTACAAATTTTGAGTTGTACAAAAAATTTTTAAAATGTCCCAAAATAAGGCCAAAATATGCCCACATGTTTCACATTTGAGCTCTAGAGGACTGCATATAAAAATAGATACACAGACTACAAACAGATATCTTTTCAAAAATCATATTGTTGGACTCAGCGGACTTCAAAACAGACATATCTATTAAAAACTTGACAACACAGAAGGTCCCCAACATAGGACCTTATTCATTGGCCTATTATAAGACCTGTAACCTTTCTTAATTGTCCTCAGCTCGGGCAAAGTGTGATTCCATTGTGTGGCAAATAGACCTCCTTTGAATATCCCATTTTAGTCTGTTCCATCTCTTCTGATGTTTTAAGATGATTCAGTCTAACTGGTGTTTGATGAACACCCTAACCTGGTTCATTGAGATCTCTAATGTTGGTTCAGGTCCAACAAACTTTGTTGCAGATCCTTCTTTAGCCAGCTTGTCAGTTTCCCATTACCCTCAATACCCTTTTGGCCTGGAACTCAGTTCATGGTTACATGTTTCAATTAGGTTAGCATGTTGAATTTCAAGACATCACAAAACCCGTTTTGAATTTACAATAGGACTTACGAATAATTTAATATAAGCAGCCTTAATGTTATTGTAAATTATTGTAATGAGGGTTTTACTGTAGCTGCACCTCAATTTTTCCTGGACACAACAATTGATACCAACCTCAGCCATAAGGCATGTTTGCTCGTGGGTATTGTTCACTTCACAATAGTAATTGATATTTATTACTTAGCATTGAAATGCTTGAAAACATCTAAACCATTACTTTCTTAGTGGCATAGACGGATCTCGGAGTTAGTCTCTCAGACTTGACTGTATTTATTATTATTATTTTTTACTTTTGTACTTTATGTCTGTTAGAATAATGAAGTACATAACTCACGGAAAAACACGATGCCTTCAATCTTAACTTGAGGCTGTATAACCTTCAATGGTTTATTAGTTCCAATTGTATGGTATGATTATTCTAGACCTTGCCATTGAGCTACTTGAGTGTTTCTTTGACTGTATGGAAACAGTTGTATGTGTGTCAGTGGCGTGCATGTGTGAATGAGTGAAGAGCAACAGTCAATAGGAAGATAAGAATAGGTTGTGAATGGTGGTTATATTACTTGGTCATCTATTATTATCTGGTGACTTTCCAGGCTGAAGGACAAACAAACAGCTCAGCAAACAATTTTAGGAAGGAAAGGCGCTCGCTTAAACCTAACCCACCTGGACATGAACAATCATCCAGAGCAATGTCAAGTGTTAATCGAGAGCTGGAGATATAGTCTGCAGTCAGTTGAAGGTGGTTCTCCAGACTAGATTCCACTTAATATAATTAAAGACAATATCTGTTTTTAGTTATTCTCTTTTGAAAATGTGCTTCATACTATATAAATTTAGGCAATTAATGGTTCATTAATTTAATTGGATTTCCACTTTATTAAAATAATTCTGTATGATTATATTTGCAGTGCAAGCGGTGTGACAGCATCTTTTGGAGAAATGTTATTACTGATGGCTATTCATTTTCATAGCAATCAACTGAGTGCTATCTGTGATCTGGTCTGTTCCACTCTGGGAATGAAAGTTCCGATAAGACATAATAATATGACACGTATGAAACAGATTTTTACTCAAGAAATATTTACCGAACAAGTAAGAACTTCATCAGAGTATACATATTCCATGATTTTATATATGTTTAATATTGTTATTACTATTTGTAATGTATGTAATTAATTAAGTAATAATTGTTAATTAATTACTATGTGTATTAATATGGAAATACTGACTGTGACGTCAGGATCATATGTTGTAAGACCTTGTAATGAATAAATTCTATTGGCTACGAAACCAAGGACATCGAGTGATGGATCCGTAGCCAATAGGATTTATTCATTACAAGGTCTTACAACATATGATCCTGACGTCACAGTCAGTATTTTCATATTAATACACATAGTAATTAATTAACAATTATTACTTAATTAATTACATACATTACACTATTTATTTAAAAATTTGATAACTAAATCACAATGTTTTGAAGAGTATAGGCCAACTGTTGTTATAGTATTAACTAATAAATTACTATTTAACCTTCCATCATACACATAACAGAAGTTACATCTGGCTTTAACATTTTTAGTTCAAAACATTATTTGCCTGTGGTTGGAGCTTTACCACTAAGTGTAAGTTACAGAACTCATTTTAGAAAAAGCGGACTATATTATTTACCCCAATTACTATTGCAGTTTCAATATAACTTCAGCCTTTGTTACAAACTGAAGATAACCTCTGTGAATGTTTTCCTATATAACATGAAACGCAAAATACAGTTCCATGAGAAATGTTTTTAAAAAACCATGTGTTTTTGAGTTTATTCAGTGCTGTATAGCATTTTAAATCTTTTGCAAATTAGTAACTTGGTTCTTTTATTATTTGTCTAGTTCTAATATTGCCCTTTTTAAATTCTATATATGATTTTTTTTCATGTATACAGAAATAATTTTAGCTTTGGCTTTACACTTTTTTATAGAGTAATTTTTGTAACATTTTTTTATCAAGTCTATTCTATGTGTTAACAAAAATTCACAAAAACATTAATCCTCCACCTGTTAGGCCTATAATTGCTGGATGTAATTCCCCAACAGAGAGGATTTCAGCTTTCCTAGACGCACATCTACAGCCATTAGTAAAAGATCTTCCCACATACATCCAAGACACCAATTACTTCATAGACAAACTATCATCAATACCACAACCCATGCCTTCGAACACAATTCTTGTAACCATAGATGTTGTATTGACACCAATATTCCTCATGCACATGGTCTATCAGCTCAGGAACATTTCTTAAACAAACGACAGAACAACACAAATCCTACCACTTCTTTTTTGGTGAACCTCGCTAAGTTCATTCTTTAACGGAATAACTTCCAATTCCAAGGCAAGAACTTTTTACAAATAAAAGGAACGGCAAAGGGCACTAGAATGGCTCCATCTTATGCAAATCTTTACATGGGAGAATTGGAGGAAAATTTTCTTAGGCGGCAACCCCATCAACCTCTCTGTTGGTACAAATACATTGACGATATCTTTTTAATTTGGACATCAGGACGGTTAAGCCTAGATGACTTCTTAGAAAGTCTCAAAATTTTCTGTCCTAAATTTCACCTGGACTGTGTCTACTTCCCAAGTTACCTTTCTGGACGTCAATGTAAAACTAAAGGACGGTAAAATACAAACTGGCATCCATGTTAAACCAACAAACCACCTACAATACCTCCACTTTGACAGCAGCCATCCTCTGAATACTAAACGAGCCATTCCCTATAGCCAGGCAATCAGAGCCAAAAGGATATGTTCTGAAGAAAGTGAACTAATTGAATTTAACAAAAAAAATGACATCCGCATTTGTAAAAAGGGGTTATCCTGGGAAACTGGTTAGGAATCAGATTCATTTGGCACAAAACACAGATTTAAATTTACAAAGAGGTTCAAATAATTGTTTATATCTTAAAAGTAAATTATATTATACTGTGAAAATTAAATTTTCTTTCTACATTTTTGTGAAATTTTGATAAACTGAACATATCATGTTTAGGAGCTGTAAATGTACAGCCATACATTGAAGGTATCCTTTTGTCTTGAGATAAAAATACTTCCTCTGCAGAAACATATATATATATATATATATATATATATATATATATATATATATATATCTACCTTCAATATTGACTATATACCCCTCATCATCAATATGTGTCAGACCATAAATTGCTAAACTCTCTTAGGAATGGATGGATAGTTTGCAACCGGCATTAGAGTATGTGTACATGTAATATTTGTGTACCTTCTTTCCCCCTTCTATGAATATTAAGTTCGGCTCTAAATATTACTGTATATTGATTATATTTACTTGTCAACAGGTAGTAACATCTCATGCAGTCAAAGTACCAGTCACTGTAAACCTCAATGCTAATATCCCTGGATTTCTGCCAATACACTGTATACATCAATTACTAAAAAGTAGAGCATTCACCAAACACAAAGTGCCAATCAAAGACTGGATTTATCGGTAAGGCTGCAAAGTGTAATATTGCACTAACTCTTTACCAAAACATCAAATCTGTTTTAGTTGAATGAGATTGAAAATAAAGGTATAAAAATAGAAAGTGTTTAATAATTGTTTTAAGATATGTTACTTTATTTGATTCTGCATGCGTAAAGATATGATCTAAAAAAATACAGACCTATTAATGATCTAACGTACAACACAATGGAAGATTGTTCTATAAGTTAACATCATTTAATAACTACAAATAAGTATCACTTTTGCATTTTTACAATATATGTAAATTCATGTTTCTCTTGAAATTGCTAATTTTGCTGATTTATGATAAATATACTTTTAATTAGATCTTTTATATTAAAATTGATTTTACATTGTGTGTCAATGGAGATGTGTAAGATAGTCTACCATGCTTTTATAGAATCTTTGTTAAGGTATGGGATAGTTACGTGGGGGGGGGGGGAATAGAATAAATATTATAAAAGTATTTAAGCTAAAAAATAAAAACTTGAGAACCATGATTAATCGTAACAGAAGAACAAATTGTAGGTCTCTAAAAAAAATTACAAATATTACTTTATTAGAGCTCTATATTTATGAGGTTTTAATCTGGGTCCATAAAAATAAATATTCATTAAATGAGTATAGTTTGAGTCAGAATTACAATAGGAAATAGAAAAATTACAGATTTCCATTTCATCATCTGAATTTTTTTTTAAATACTCCATAATACATGGGGCTAAAATTGTACAATACAAAATTTTACAATTGTAAAATTAAAATAGAAATTATAAATAAGATAAAAGCATAAATGAATATTTTAGTATTCAAATTGACATTATTTAGAATGAAAGCTGTGATAAAGAGGACAGTGTTTTTGTTTCAACAAAGTTGAACAATCACTGGTACAGACCGAGTCATGATGCACGGCTCCTCATTCTGCCATGCAAACTAGTGGTGTTCCCTGCGACTGTTGTTTATATAGTCAGTTCTGATATTACAAGTTAGCTGGTGAACATATTGTTTTCGTGTTGTGTTATTGTTCCTTTGTGCTTTATGTAAACAGTGTTTATTGTTCTTATTTTGTGTGATATACACCTACTGAGATTAAATCTAAACTTGAAGGTAAAGCTTTAAATACCAGAGGCGTGAAGTAATTTCAAACATTATAAATTTCAGGGAACTAATAGATAAATGAGAGAGATTCATCATCGATGTAAAAAAAGTGAGAGAATGAGTGGCAATCTTTGTTTGTGTTTTTCAAAGAACTATAACTCGCATAAGTGCAGAAAAAAGAGAAATAATAAATCATTTTTATGTGATAGAAAAGTGCCCAGCAATAATTAAAAAAATCCAGTCTAAATTGTAAACTGATAAAATTTCACAGGATCTCTCTCACCAATGTTAGAAGAATTATTTAAAAATAGGTTATAGGTGGAGGAAGAACAAAACAAATAAACACATTCTAATTAAATAACAAATTTTGGCATACAAGCGTTTCATATATTTAAAAAGACTGCATGAATCAGAAACGTTCAATTGTTTTTTCAGACAAATCTTACATTGACTTAGCACATGTGTGAAGCAAAGACTGGTCTAATGAAATATTTGCCTAGAATCGAAGAGTTGGTGTAGCCTGTCAATGAAGATAAAATATTATTAAAATTTATTTTTTCGTTTGTTCTTCTGATCAGTTTTCGTAACAAGAAAATAATACTGTTAAACAATTATTGAAAACATTGTAAATGGACAAATTTGTGTGTATTCTTCAGTTTTTCATTTTTTTTTTTTTTTTTTACTGTAAAAAATATTTTGGTATTAAATATATACTTTTGTTTGTACAAAAAAAGAATTAGCATAATAATATTTTTATGTAATTTTATTAGTAGGTTATTCCCTGATATGTCTTCATTAGTTTTTCAGCTAGTAATAATTTGTTAATAAGGTTTATATATATATATATATATATATATATATATATATATATATATATATATATATATATATATTTTATATCATAAATAAAGCTAAGATGAATATCAAGATCATATAGTAGTTATACTAATAATGACAATAATGGTTGAATGTTAACTCAGTTTTGATTAAGGTTATATAAAAACTCTGAATCTTACATTAATAAGTGTGTATTATGTATTACAGGCAGATTTGTTCAAGTACACCCCCACTCCACCCTGTCTTACCTGCATTAGTTGAAGTATATGTCAACTCTATCTTAGTTCCAAGTGCTAAAGCTCCTTCTGAAAATACAAACCAACCAATGGATGTTGAAGAAATAAGTAAAGTTTTCAGACATTCATTATCACAAGGGGTAAAGTATACATTTAGTCAATAATATATTGATTACTTTATTAATTTAATTTTTTGGTTTGTTACCGAATACCTTTGTTATAACTATCTATAGATGTAACATAGTAAATAATAGGGTTAAAAGACGCGACGTGATTGGCTCTGAGGAATATAGGTCAAAGAAGCTGATTGGTTCTTGGCGCATACAGATGTAGTAAATTTAATCAAGGAATGCCGTAAACTATTAGTAAAAAACGTCAAAGAAAATAATTTTATGTAATAAATAGTATTAATATGATTTTATAATAAATGTTTTAATAGAAAAAGATGTAGATGTGAAAATGAATAATTAATTATAAATTGATGTGTCAAGGAGTTTTTGGAGGGAGCGGGAATGATAATCTCGTGGCTTCAACAGTCTTAGTTTGGGATCTGAGGAGATCAGACCTAGAGAAGTTGGTATAAAAAGTTTTGTTCAAAATGTAATGTGTTTAATTTTGCAGTCTTAGTAGAAGTGTTGAGGAGGTGAGATGTGTTATAGACTCTTAGCTAGAGATTAGACGTGTGCAAAAGGTTAGAACAGTGATATGGAGTGTTTTAAGTGACAATGTCGTAATAATAAAGAACGAAAAAACTGACCGTGGATGATAGACAGACGCACTGAGACATTTGTATATTTGTTAATGACTGGACAATAAATACAAATATTTTAAGGAACACTCATGTTTTTTAAGATTAGTAAGAAAAGGGACAAAGAATTATTAACTATAAGAGCTGACATATTAGTTACAAGAGACTATGTTTTCCAGACGCGACTTAGAAACAGATCGTGTTCCGGGTGGTGAAATTTTTATTAAGACAAACATTCTTTAAAAAACCATAAACTCACTATGAACGAGCTTAATAAAACATTGTTAGAGGACTGTGCACCTACACTAGACATGGACGTTTCAGAAAACAGCGATCGTAGAATATTCCAACTTACTGGACGTCAGAGTTCGTTACTTCAGACAATTTTTTTTTATATAATTGGTGTCGTGGTATAGACGCCCTATGTTAATTTTTAGATTAAGGATTTATATTATGTTTTAAACTATTTGCTATACTGTATTATGTTTGGTTATTTTAATCTCCTAAAGAATATTTTAAGAAAAATAAATAAAAATGAAACTTTCATTATTTAAATTAAAATCTCCTTCAGAGAACTATAAAGTAACTTAAATTTTATGAATTAATTTCATGTTGCAACATTTTTTAAAAGAAAGTATAAACAATATAGAGTTCTAGTTGATTCAAAATTTGAAAGGAAAAGTAAAACAAAGATTTTCTTATTAAATGTAGATGATAATTATTAATTGTAACATTTGATTTTGTTGATGACAATTGTAGGATGTTTAATGAATAAAATATACTTATGTACAATTTCAGCAGTAAAACTTGGAATTTTTCTTTAATCACCTATGCCAAGTACGTCTTAAAAAGAACTTGTGACCCGAGATATTTTTAATAATAATTAACTTTTCAAAATTGGTAAGCGAAAGCTTCCTGGCGCCCATAATAGCTGTGCAAATTTTAAATATAGCAAAATTAAATTCATATTTTTTTCCTTTTGATAATATTTATAAATGTAACCTAACTAGGTCACATTTATAAAAATATTACATAGATTTACAAATAGGAAATTTATCAAACATATTAAAATAAACACATCAACCCATGTATTAAATTTTATTATACAAAATAATTAATAAACAAATTTTTGAACAATACACAATAACAGTAATAAATAATAAGAAATATAGATTAAAATACAGTAATCATTCAAAACCGTATCAAATATAAAACCTTAAAAACTAAAACATGAATCATAAAACAACAATAGACAAACAACATACAGATCTTAAAATAATATCAATCTGTAACATCCCTGTCACAAAAAATATTAAAAATAACATAGAAATATTTATCCAGTAGTATATTTGTGGCCCAGCCAAGGAGCCCACCAAACCAAAATCATAATAATTATAAATTAGAATGTAATGAAAAGGGATTTTTAATTAATAAAATATGAATTGGCACTTGCGATTTTGATGAGCAGTGCAATATGACGTAGAAGAAGGGGAGGGGAGAGACGAGGAGTGGAGGGCTTGAGCTAGCGAGCCGACCGACAGTCTTTTCCGAGAGCCGCTACACGGAAGACCGCCACGGGACAAGGTCAGTCCATTTTTCGGCCACGTGCTAGTAAATTCAACGGTATGCTTTTCGGCCATTTTTAAGGCTTAACCTTGCCGTTATGTCTTTTTCATAAATTATAATCAATTCTGTAATCTTTAATTCGGCCATATAATAAAATATAATATTTAATTTCACTTGCGTTGCGTGCATTCATTAGCGTCCTAACCTGACTCCTTGGCCCATCCTGACAAGATTCGGCTAAGTGTACGCGGTCTCCAGCCAGCCGGAGCTTCCAGCTAGTCAAAAGAAGTGGAGACGGTCACATATTTTTAAATATTAAATTTAAAGTATCATTTAAAATTAATTTAGTTTTGTCAACACCACTAATTTGATGAATATTTTACCATAGCTGTTTATAATTTTGGCTATGAATTGTTATTCCTCTGTAATCCCCATTACTTTTGGGAACAGAATATAAAATAAAAAATAAAATTCTTTATAACATACTAGAGTAAACATGGCCTTTCTATATTTTTAATTTTTAGACATTGTTAATTAAATTTCATTCTACAAAATAGCAAATTAGCCAAATGTACGAGTAATTGTCTTTTCTGGTTCTCCTTAACAATGACAGACAGGTAGAAGAATCTGAGATGGTGCTTTCTAAATAAAACATTTGGAATGTTTTTTATTCATGAAAGTTAACTCAAATAATTAAATAATCCAATCTTTTTGACATAACCAAAACAGAGTTAACCTAAACTAAAAGCTTCGACAATATTTCACAACAAAAACAAATCAGATCAGATGTAAACAGAGACATGTCATACACAAACAATAAGGTGTGGCAGAGTACAGAATTGGGTTTTAGGTGGAAAAGAAGTGGAGAGGAAATTCTATTGTGCAGAGTGCTCGGACAAGATGTGCAGGTTATATTTTAAGAGACTAACTTAGCTTATAGTAAAAAATAAATAAATAGTAAGTTATGGAATTACATGTTTCGATGTATTGAACACCACTGCCAGATAAAAAAATACTACAGTAAAAAAATCATCTTTAATAATATTTACAATTTTGACAAAGATAAACTTTTTACCCTTCAGGGGCTCACTGAGGGGATCTAGTTGGAACTACACATTTATTCACATAGTCTTGAGTTAGATCCTTCTCTTTTACCTTACCTATCTGCTTTTCTTAACTAACTTTTGTTCTCTTCTGAACCTGATGCTATTTAGGGTATTCAAGAGTAGTGGTCTTTATGTTCTCTTCATTCTTTATAAGATGGTGATGGACCCTAGAGGATTTTTGTCTTTAAACAAAGGGTAGGAAACTTTTATCCTTTTATTTTTATGTATTCTTGTCACATCTTAATGTTTAATCACCTTTGTGAGCGAAAAAAATTCTGATTATAGAACTTGGTTCCGAAACGCTTCATTTATGTAGAAGAACAAAGTGACACAATGGATAATATTATACTTATTATAATTTACTATAATCATAATAATATTATATTAAAATAATGCTTTTGTTGTTTTAAGGCTGTATATAAACATGTTTACTTATTGTATTGTTTCATAAATGGTAACTTGTATGTTTAATGATACATATTTTAATGTTGTAGGTAGAAAACAAAAGATCCAGTTTGCAGAGACAAGACACTGTGTCATTGACATCTCAGTTGTTATTACTTTATTATTTGTTACATTATGAAGATGTAAGGCTTACCAACATGCATACTGCACACTCGATAGGAAGAGAAAAAGTGAAAAGTTATTCTACAGAGTTTCTATCAGAGCTACCAATCAAATATCTACTGCAACAAGCTCAAAGAAATCAACAAAGTTATGCTGGTAAGATAATAAAAAGAAGTCAAAGATGTTAATGAATGTTGAATACAATTAGACAAATGATTTTGGCATGCTGATTTTTACTTTTTAATTAATTATGTTGTAAATGAATATTGTGATGAAATGGAAATATTGATATTGGATTTTCATTTCAAGATCTTCAGAAGCACTTTTATTATGTATTTTCTAAAGAACAAGTCTGACCGACTGAATTGAAAAGTTTGATGTATGATTATTTATTTATTCCAATCTGGTTAGATTTTAACCCAAACCCATGAAGGTTTCAGAGATGAAAGTAAGGGCGGGTTGAAATATGTTCGCCTTCTATTATCTAGAGAATGATGAGTCTGAATTACTTAAAATGATGAGAATATTATATTTCTTACAGGATAATTAAATTTTAGTGGAAATCAATTTAGGATGATTATTGAATTAAAACAGAGGGTTAAATATAATATTCTCAAGATGGATTATAGTATTTCAAAAAATTCAGTTATCTTGTTTTTCTCTTGAATAAAGTTTCCTTTATCATGATTCCTTAATGATTTCACAATCTTCTTGATACCTTCGTGACTGTCCCCCTCTATTGCTTTAAAAATATTCCCTACTGTGTTGGCATTTATAGTACCCACAAACTCCCTCCAGCTCTTTTTTCCCCTCAATTCCACTGGGTTTGTTATATTCTTCTTGGTTTTTCAATGTTTTTTGCTTCTTCCATTTATGTTTAGCTCTTTGTCTATTAGTTCTTTTTATAAAATGGATAACCTTCAAAATAAGATATTAATATTTTTGTACTATCATAATAACTTTTCTTACTATTAGAGAATAAAAACAAAGTTACCTAATATCTCCTCAGGTAAAAAAGAAAAGAAAAAAAGTTTAATTTGGTGAATATTATCTAAAATTCTGAACCTTAATTGTATTTGTTTTTATATTAGAAATGTTTGTATGGAGAAAGCATGTTTTGAAATATAATATATATTTATATACACACTTAATAATTGTAAACTTTTATCTAGTTTTATAAATTGGTCTATTGATAAAAACCGTACAAACTTCTTTTTATCTAGCTATAGAAAATGTATCCAGAAACTTAGTACCGTTTTGATACAAAAAGGGTATGACTTAAACTACTATCCTACTTCATCTCCACCATTATTAAGAGAGATTATTATTCTCACCATTATTATTATTCTCACATCAGGTTACTAGCTTTTCTAAAATAATACCACCTGTGATGATAACCACTGTCATGCAGAATTTTTGACATTGTTATAGCTCTGGCTAGGGATTGTTTCAGATGCAGAAACAAGTGGTAGGCACTCAGTGCCTAGTCTGGGATGTACGATGGATGGTTTTACAACTCCCAACCACTATTTCAGTTGAAAGGATCATCACCTTTATCATTGTATCAGGTGAAAAACTTCCAAATTATTTGGTTTTGTGCAAATCAGACATCATTTTTGACACCCAATATGAGAACAGTTTCTCCTATAAAGTAAATGGTCTGTCCACATTGCATGAACTTTTTGAAATTTGAGGAAGCTTATTAGAAAGTAAAAATAATGATCCTAATGAATTTTCTCATCCAGTTTCCTTACCAAATCTTAGTAGATAATAGAAGGTCACACACTCTTCACATTGTCATGCACATTTGTTCGTCTTTCATTGAACTGCCTCACCTACTTTTCACCATTCCATATTTGTTATAGGTTTCACAAAACTACAAATAATTTTCTTACGTTTAAAAAATGGATAACAACAGACTGTATTTCATAATTGGTTGGATCTTGAATAGAGTTAAACATTTGATATGATCTAAATAAACTAAAAACACACTATGGTCTAGTTATAATAGTATTTTTGAAATGCCAATAAACTAGGTAGAGTAGTGAGCATGTGCGGAAAGGTGATTGCAGCGCTGCAGCAGCCATGCAAAGAAACGGTACTTAATTTCTGGTCACGCCTTGTGTTTATAGAAAAAGGTGAAAATTTCTGTCCAATAATAATTTTATTATTTATTGTTAGGTTTATTTTCTCCTCTGCTGCGACTATTGGCAACACATTTCCCGCATCTCTCCTTAGTAGATGATTGGTTGGAAGAAGATGATCTTTCTTCTAGAGAACAGACAACAATGTTAACTCATGCATCAATTATTGAAGGTGATTATTAATATAGCTACTTTAATATGAAACTTCAATATTGATAAAATTATCCTCTTTTATTACAAATAATTATATTAAATAACCATTGAAAATGTTAACAAGTGGGTCAGGGATATGTATCCTGAACCTTTAGGTTTATATGGTTTGATCTTGTCACAAATTCTACTTTAGTCCGATAAAACTTTGTCACTAAACTTGTGTTTAATTTTATTTCTATCTTTGGAATTCTCTAAAGTTAGTTTAAAATTATTCATAAAATCAGTAAATATTATATAGTATAAACGTACAACATTTATTAAGTTAGATTATATTAACGTGTTCATGCTGCAGGCAAACTTGCACATATCAATTCTTTTTACATGGGTGGGAGGATATTTTATTGCTAATGAATAATTTGTTTATGTTTAAAGTTTTATTGAAACAGTTGACACAATTATATTTTCACTACATTGTCTGTCTGTTTTTAGCAGACATTATAGCAAACCTTGTTTAACATACAATCTTATCATTTTTCATGCATGTACCACATTAAAAATAAGTACAAAATTTTTAATTATACACATTCTAAAAAACAATGTACAGTTGGAACATTTTGAAAAATTATAAATTAGTTAAAGGTTTGCAGTTGTAATGTACAAATAAATAAATTGCATACTACGCTTATGCTTCTGTAGTAATATTTTGAGGTTGCCAAAGTTGAAATTTTGCCTCTTCACCACTTTTTTTAAAAGGTTAGCTTGGAGTAATCCTATAATTTTAGCGATGTCCTTGCAAACATAATTATTTTTCAAACAACAATTTGGTTCAACAACCACCATGTCTAATTATATTAAACCCGAATATTCTAGGTTATATTATTGTTTGCTATCTTTTACAGAACATATCTTCAAATTTGTCTTTTCCAGGGCTTATTCCTATGTCAACATGTCCTTCTCAAACAGGACGTTTATTACAAAGACTATTAGAAACTCCTCCCACTCAGTTGTGGCCGTATGCTTCTACGGTCATTCATTATTTTAGAGATACTCTGGATTCTGAAGTACCAAGGTATATACAAGGTAAGTGGGCAGTACAAATATAAAAAAGAAATGTTAATAGAAAGTAGAATTTTTAAAATACAACCTGAGATTGAAGTTTTGTAACTGAAATTTTACGAAGATTTAAGACTCAAAATCATATAAATTATAGAAACACTATGTACAAATATTAGTAGATTTTAGGTTAATCCAAAAATCGTATGTTTTAGATTGTGAACTTCATTATTGGGAAAGATATACTGTATAATATATGTTTAAGAAAGGGATTTATAATGACTATAATGACTTAGGACAACATAAATACTTTGGATAATTAAAAATAACATTCAGGGTACAAAACTTTGCTATATATTCTGTACTAGGAACAACTGTGAGAATTATTAAAATTAGGCGCTAAGAAACAAAATTGGAATGTAACTGTAGGTCACATGACAAAATACGCCTATCTTGAGTTTAAATAAATGTAGTGGAGGAAAAATGATATGAAAATACAAAAGTGTTTATTTTTTGTATTTAAATAAAATTAGAGTGTAAATAAATAAGAGGCATTGTAATTAGCATTTAGAAGTATATATAACTGTAAAGTTATAAATTAAAGCGATTAAAATGTGGACCAGTGGTAACTTGACCTTGGAAACGCAAATATAGAAGATAAATGCTAATGTTTGAGAACCAAAACCCAAGCCTTTCCTCAACAATCATTTTTACTCCCATTGTAGAACCCAACCAAGCAAGATATGTGATTTTTGAAAAGTTGGTGAAAACTTTAAATAAGAAATTTCAATAAAATTTTCATTAACCCTTTGGCCGCTGGGAGTGCAGCGTGTCTGACTAGCCTAGACCGCCGCGGTCGAAATCACCGTTTTTGTAGTACTCTATATAAATCATTTTAAAAACCATGCTATTGAAGTTAGAACAATAATTTTTTTGTTATTTTTGTTTTTAGCTATACTATAGGATAAACATATCAAAACAAAGTTTCATTCAATTTTTTATATTCAAAAAGTACTAAAACCTAAAACAAATTTATTTATTTTTTTACAATGAAATTTTTATTTTGAACTCAAATATCAATATAAACAAAACATATTTTATACATAAAATTAATTTTTTTATTAAAGTAAATGTACTAATGGAGCCTGTAAAAAATTTCAAGAAAATATAATGATAAGCAACAAAGCAATAAACTATTTTCTAAAACATGGAAAAATCGATTTACAACATATTTTTACCTTATGTAATACAGAGTCAATAATGCAGACTCTGTAGATGTATGGACAGTTAGTTGTATGGGTTTATACACTTTATAACAAACATAAAATGTAAATAAGTAACCTAGAAACATATAAAAAAACTGGAAACTAAAAATATTTATACTATTATGTACAACATTTATGTGTTCAAACACTTTCTCTTTTTAGCACCTGTGCTTAGTCAAGCACATGGGATGAACTCTTTTGTTACAATTTTTGTAACCATAACGAGTTTTCTTTCTTTTGCCTCCAGAACTGGTACTTTGAGCACTATATACTGAACAATTATTCTGTTTATTTTATACTAAAAGGTAAAGAGGCTCATCACCAAAACCTGTATGTTGTACCGGGTGGGGGTCTCCGAGCCATTCCTCAGTGATCGCTTCAATAATTGAAGTTTTAAATTTTAGTCTGGAAAGAAGATTATCTGAGTTAATTTTATCAAAAATGTAGAGGTTCACAATCACCATAGAAAAAATATTTGGCGTCTCTATCTGCTTAAATAACAAAAATATAGCTATATTACGAAACGTCCTTTTAAAAGGACTTCGGCCGAAAAGTTAAAAGGACGTCAGTGGTAAAAGGGTTAACTTCCAACATAAACTTTTGACTTTATTTAATCATATAAGGATAGAAAGGATAGATATATCCACATTATAAAATTGAGCTCAGATATTTAAATAATTATAAATATTTTCACCTATAATAAAAATGGTTTAATTTAAATTTAATCAGGATTTTTATGCAAATATATTTGAGTTTGGATAAGTAAACCTCAGGAAAGAGAGTACATAAAATAAATAAATAAACTAATAATTTTAAAAAAATATAAAAATATTTGTATTTGTAATATAAATTAATACGAGTAATAAATAAGTTGAATGAAGATTGTAAAACCTTCGCTGAGTAATTGATTTCTTGTTTTACATATATTCTTTTATAAAAGGGCAATTTAATAAAATAATATATTGTTACAAATTTGGCACCCCATTAAAATAGAATTTATAAGTATTGTATTTAAAGTGATATTAATATATAGTAGTAATTTATTTAATAATTAATTAGTAATAACCCCATCAGCGCTGGATTGAAAAGCAGTGTGGGTTTGATGTACCAGATTTGCCCAGATATGATAATAAATAATCGGAACCCGTGTACTATGTAGTACCAAATAAGTAGTAATTCCAAAATAAATAGGTACCAACTTTGAAAAACATGAGAGCAATGATACATAAATACTCTTAACTTTTCTTACAATATGTATAGTCAATAATTGAATTTTATAACACTGTTGTGTGATTTGAAATTGTAAGAACTCATATATAATTTTGTAAAACTTAAAAATATTTCAAATTATCGAAAGTGTGGAGATATTTATGAACCCAAGGTTGGGAACTTACCTTGGAGATGGCAGTTAATGTAAGGACATATGTGTACGAGACATTCCAGGTCACCATGGCAAAAATTCTTACCCGTCTTGGATTTAACTGCGTCTGAGAAAGTTTGTTCAAAAATTTATTTGATCAATTGTTGCTTACAGATGCTATTTAAACAGTATCTTCAGTGACCTGAAACATTAATAAAACAACTTAAAACTATCATTATTTCATTGTTTTGACCTAAGAAGATGTTGTTTGTTCTGTTATAGAGTTATACAAGCGTGTGTGGTTGAAGCTGAATACTGTACTGCCACGTTCATTGTGGGTAATGACTATTAATGCGTTAATGCATGAAAACACTGCATTGCCAACAAATGCTATATCTCAGGAAAATATTGTACTGGATCCATTACAAGTTTTACGATGGGACATTCGTGCTTTCAGGTACCTTATGTTTTAGAGTAATTAGTTTTTTCACATTTACATTTGATGTTTTTTAAAAGTTTTCCAATCCACAGTAACCTTAACCTAGAATTATGAGCGACTTTCAAATATAAACAGAAATTCTGAGGCTCTGTTGTTTTAAGGAGTTTAAGATAATCACATGCAAGTTTGAACTTGTCATTAGTTGCGCTAATTTTTCTGTCAGTTGTAATCAACATGTCAAAGCAGGAGTTACATCAAAGTGATATGTAGTGAATTATCAATAGAATTTTACAAATGAAGATGTAAAATCTCAGATTTGTTTGAGACTTAAAAATCAAACAAATTTTGGAGATGAGTCTGTCTCTCATCCAGAGTGTATGATTGGCGTAAGTCATTACAGAAGCCCAGATAAGAGTTGAAAACTAACTGCATCCTCATCGGCCAATAACCTCAACCAGTGAACACAAGTTGACCGATGTTAATACACTAATTTGAGAATATTGGAGAATCGCTGTCAGAGAAATCACTGAGAAGGTTAAAATAATTGTTGGTAGTGTATAAACAGATCATCTTAAATTTAGCGAGGTTGAATGCCAGGTGGGTTCTTTGTCTTTTGAAGTCTGTGCACAAAGATAAAAGGTTGGTTGCAGTCACACTATTTCTGCAGCATTATGAAAATGACAGAGATAAGTTTTTAGACTCTATGTATTTTGTTAGACTTTATAGTCAGTAACCTGTGATGAAACATGGGTGTACTACTTCCCTCCAGAGGCAAAATAAGCAAGCAGGCAATGGCAACATCCCAGCTCATACGGGTACATCAAGACTATTTTCTTTCGGTATTCATTACCTCGATTTTCTCACAATACAAAGAACTATCACTGCTGAATACTGTTCTATGATTTTAAAAGAGAAAATGAAGCCAGCTATTTGATTCAAGAGGAGAGTTGTCCAGCATTCATTTGGTTTCCTTCAGGACAGTGCTTGCCATCTTACTACCATTTTAACAATGGATATGTAGTGGAAACTCAGGTGGGTTTTCCTATCTCATGCTTATTATAGATTTAGCACAATCGAACTTTCATCTTTAAGACAGTTAAAGAATATTTATGAGGGAAGAAATTCTACTCTAATGACGAGGTTATTGATGTTGGGTGCAAGAATGGGTCAACATACAATCACAGGAATTCTACTGTTCTGATATTAAGAAAGATTCTGAGAGTTGGAACAAGTATATTGCAGTGCCAGGGGATTACATACAAAAATAGTAAGTCAATAAATAATTGTAACAATACAAATTTCATTCTATTCAATAAATAAACTTCAGCTGATAAATTCCTCTTTACATTCTAATATACTACATGTACACATTATACCATGACTATGTGTACTATTGCTTGGAACCTTGAAAGTAGGATTTTTCCCTGCTACTCGTGTCTTGTAATCCTGTAAAGTCACAGCCTGTCAGATTATTATAGAGATCGTGTAACAATAGATGGAATATTCATACAGAGAGTTGTTTTACTTGCAAGGGTTGTGTCACGTTTAATCAACAAATCTAACGAAATTGTGTCTGTTAAAGCATTTATTTAACATATGTTTGTTTCAAAATGCTGGTCATTTAAAAATTTTTTTCTGTAACTTTTAAGCTATTAATCAATAAATAATGTAATTCTTTGTAATGTTTAGATGTGCTGGAGTATTGGGTGTTTTGTTGCGCGTTTTACAAGCATCTTTAGCTGCCTCACGTAATCAGCTATCTCGCCATCACACGGACCACCCTGTCACTGACAAAGCTACCAATATCACTGATTCTGACAAAGAGGAATTGAGAACAGCATTAGTGGCAGCTCAGGAGAGTTGTGCTCTTGAGATCTTGTTGGAAGCTTGTCTTGAGACTGAGGAAGATAAAGTAAGTAGGTCCAAGATCACATTACCTTAACTTTAACTGTCATCTTTATTTGGGTGAAGTTAAACTTGAGACATTTATGTTGATTATAAAAAGGAGTAACATCCTGGTCATAATCTATTGAAAATTTAAACAAATGCAGCCTTAGCTCTGGCTCTGCTGTCAAGTCATTGTAAAAGTGCAACCATAATCAAACAAAGGAAAACAACTGCGTCTTCACAAGCAGAGCTTTCACCTCACTTTAGATAAGGTTAAGATTGGATATTGAATAAAGAGTTTCGACACTGAGTTTGAACAGTTGTATCTAGTGCTACCAGTAGGATTTGAACTAGTGATCTGCTAAGTTATTCTAGTGGTTAACATCAGAAAGTCCGGAATTAACCACCAGATTGTGTAGATTGTTTACTACATATTAATTTGTTGTTTGTGTTTGACAAATAGATAGTCCACCATATGTTGTTACTAATAGTATATTTAATTATTTGTAAACAATAATTTATTTGTTACCAGATATTTCTAGTTAGTATGTTAATCATTTACGTGTTAAATAAATAAAGTTATTATCTTTTTGGTAATTCTATAACAAAATCCTCGAAAGATCAAGGCTAAGTTTATTTTTACTGTTATGAAAGTACTTACTATTTTACTTTATCACATTGAATAATTTCTTTAAATTAAATGATATCTTTTGATAGTTATATATTTTTATGAAAAATCAATATAATTGTATTGTGTTTATGGTCATATCTTATTACAAATGTTCAAACTACAACATTCAAGGAGTTTTAAAAATTATTACATGGGCATAATATATTATTTACTTATTTTCAATTGTTATAAACTGAAGAGTTATAAAAGTACTACCTAGCTGATAAAAAATGTAAAACTTATAATTAAAAAAAAAAAAAAAAAAAAAAAAAAAAAAAAATTACTGTTGGTTAAAATTGGTTGTAAATGCCTGAAAACAATAGAGAAAATAGGGGTCACTTACAACAGCTCTAATTTCACCAAATGAATGAAAACACAGTTTAAAAAAGTACAATACTAATTTGTTAATGAATAATAGAATTCATGGTTTGGTAAATAGAAGCATTTCTGGTTGCTATTTGCTATATATATATATTTAAAGGGGCTCTTTTTTATTTATTTTATGAAATAGATTTGTAATCTTAAATTAATTTTCCATATATTTATTTCAGTTTCATTATTAATATTTTAATAAGAAAATTAATTATAAAATGTGCTCATTTTATTTTAAAGCCTAAACCAATTGTTAAGATATTTTGTTGTATTTTTTAAAATATGAAAATAATAAAATTTGTGTATTTATAACAATGTAGAATGGTCTGCAGAATGTGTTAAGAATAAGGAGGTGATATTTGTTATGGTCATTCCTTTAATTTTACCAGACACCAGACAAATTTTACTGTTTTTAAGGAAATTATTTTGATTACTAGTTTCACAACAATCTGGCCAAACTGGATACCCAAACAACAATTAGTTTCCGTGGGTTAACTAAGAATAAATTAACTGCTTTTAGATATTTGAAATAAGAGGAAAAGGTAATTTTAATAGTGATTTCTTTTAACAAGTAGTTAATAATTATAGAAAATTGCTTTGTAATCCGTTAGGGTTATTCAATAATTAAAAAAAGATAAGGTGCAAAATTTGTTCGACTACACAAATGGCTATCTTTGAAATGCCTCAAAACATGTATTTAATCTCTTTACACATTCCTTACAAATTTAAATCTTGAATAATATTTGGTGTTATGCAAAATTCAGAATAGATGTAGAGATTAAATTTAAATTATAATAAATATAAATGGTTTGGTTTGCTTTGCAGAATAATCCAGGACAATTGTGGGCTCTAAGGGAAGTACGATGTATCATCTGTTCTTATCTACATCAGGTCTTCATAGCAGAGCCATCTTTAGCAAAACTTTTACATTTCCAGGTAATTATACTATAAAACTGAACTAGATAATGATTCATTGACATTAAAAATGGAGCACTTTTGACATAAGCTAGGGGTAACCTAGTCAGGGACCTTTAAAATAAGCCAGGATTGACTAGGGTGTGACGAGGAGGAGTTATCATGCTGCGAATGGTGATAGAGGTAATAAGGAGAGTTGGTCTGTGTAGGGTGCTTTAAAAGTATATGTGTAGAGTCAAGGACAGTTTCACCACGAGTGGTGTACTCTTGAGAGTAGCCAATGTAGTAGAGTCTGCAGTGACAGGTATTCTGGTTTCTAACAAGTCTTGACGAATCCAGCTCTGCTGATAGGCTTTTTTTAGGACCTCTCTGCAGCAGTGTTATCTCAACCTTTGTCTATAGGAGAGGTAGGATAAGGTTCAGAGAGAAACTGTGGGTTACTGGAGAGAACCAGATGTTACTGTGATCTTAGTACCTTAAGGGAAACTGGCTCGTTGACTAGCTCCGGAAAAAATGATGACATCCAGTATTATTTGTCAGATTCTCATCTCTTTCACGAAACCAGCCAGATGATCTTTCTCCAAAGTAGTGAATAGTAGTGCACTCTAGGTAGGGAGCGTAACTATAAACTATACTTGAGTCGGAATAAGTAAAATTAATTTTGCCGGGCTTACTGTATTTATATGTTTTGAACTGGGTGGTATAAACCAAGATGTAGAAACCTATGAGTTAGTGTTTACGGGAAATTTGGGGAATTGGTTCATAGTAGATTGTGTTGGGGAAATGTATGCTGGAAGTTAGAGAAGCTGGGAGCTAATTAGAAGTGAATTGTGTAATGTTCACAATTTTGATATATTTATGTTAAGATACATTTGATTGAGAGAAATGAAATTAATTACAGGTAACGTGATTAATCCATAAATATAATAAAATTGTAAAAGTTTTATTGCATGGATTATTTGCGTTCAAAGAACAATAATAAAAAGTTGAATGTGGACAGACAGGATTTCAGAATGGTTAAACTTATAGAGCTAAGTACGTGTGTTATTTGGAAAATTTATAAAAATTATAAATTTAGAATTTCGTAATTAAAATAATTATAACAAAATTAACTATATTGGTATGTTTAATGAAATTAAGAGAAAATGTTTGGTAATTATATAGCAGAGCTGCCTCACTTCAAAATCAATTTTTATGGGTTTTATTCGTCAAATAAATGTTGGAAAAATATTTTACAATCGAAAAAAAGAAAGATGATTACATAATACAATAATACAATTACACAAGTAGTTTTTTCGTGAAAAAATTAACTCTGTGTTATCTTTCATACTCATGACATTCACTTCAATAAACGTACGGAAGGTTTGGCCAGGTGGTTATATATATATATATATATATATATAGCAACCTGGCCAAACCTTTCGTGACATATAATAATACAGCCCTACATATGCGTACACTGAAGCACATACGCAGACAATTGAACGTCAATGGAGAGAGGTGCGAGGAAATGTGCCGTGATATGGAAATTCAAAACAACATTTCCATGGCCATATAGCCGAATTTATGTTTAAGAGAAAGTACAATGAGTATAATACTTGTTTTCATCATTTATGGCGAATTACGAGTGAAATACATTTAAATTCAATAAATTCCTCTTCTACTGAATTTGCAGCAGAATTTGACTCTGATTAAGATTTTCTTGTGTAATTATATTATGTAATCATCTTTCCGACACTTTTTTTTCGATAATAAAATATTTTTCCAACATTTATTTGACGAATAAAACCCATAAAAATTGATTTTGAAGTGAGGCAGCTCTGCTATATAATTACCAAATGCTTTGTGAGGTGATAAAAATAAGTTGTCAGAAATGGACTGTGCAGTAGAGACCAATCAAAAGATAGATAGAAGTAGTGGAGGAATGCACAAGCTGTTCTACCAAGAACAAAGGAACTAAAAATATGTGGAAGACAGACTCTGCCATTAACAGTGTGTCACGCAAACTGTTCGATCAACATCTAGAGCAACGATCAGTGCATAATCCATGGTTTGATACTGTTATTTTACTTTGAATCTAAAATTAAATTCAGTGCAAACTTATGCCTTGGTATAGCATAAAAAGAACATTATAATTGGTAATTTATGTCTTAAAAAAGTAGAGGCAATCCGTTTAAATAAATGGCGTCGTAATGTAATGAAAGACATTGGTTAATTAATAACTAACTGAATTGTATGAACTTTGATTTTGAATTTGATCATTAAGAATACTTGTAACATGAGCTATATTATCATTTAATTTGAATTTGATCGTTGTGAATACTTATAACAAGAACTAATGTTTAATATTTATGAAACTAATGTCTAATAAAATGTCATGTTATTCACTGTACATATTTCAGAGAAAGTTAAGCAATACAGCTTGACTAGATTTTGTATGTTTCAAATATAAATAGAACTTGTTAATAAATGTATGTTTTATTTCAAAGGTTTTCATGATCATTTAGCGTATCTAGTACATTTTCCCATAATTCACGACCCAAGGTAAAAAAGAGTAAATTTAATAAGTGTGTGTGGTTTTATCACAAAATGGTGCTCAACAAGTAACAGTAAATTCATCCCAACTAAAAAATTATTATTATTTTTTAATAAATGTAATAATAACATATTTTCTTTTCCAAATTTTTACATTATTACAATTGGTGCATAATTTTGTGACCGTCTCCACTTCTTTTGACCAGCTGGAAGCTCCGGCTGGCTGGAGACCGCGTACACTTTAGCCGAATCTTGTCAGGATGGGCCAAGGAGTCGGGTTAGGACGCTAATGAACGCACGCAACGCAAGTGAAATTAAATATTATATTTTATTTACTGCCGAGTTAGATTACAGAATTATTATAATTTATAAAAAAGATATAACGGCAAGATAAAGCCCTAATAGTGGCCGGAAAACATACCGTTGAATTTAACTAGCACGTGGCCGAAAATGGACTGACCTCGTCCCGTAGCGGTCTTTCTTCTAGCGGCTCTCGGAAAAGACTTCCGGTCGGCTCGCTAGCTCAAGCCCTCCACTCCTCGTCTCTCCCCTCCCCTTCTTCTACGTCATATTGCACTGCTCATCAAAATCGCAAGTGCCAATTCATATTTTATTATTTAAAAATCCCTTTTCATTACATCCTAATTTATAATTATTATGATTTTGGTTTGGTGGGCTCCTTGGCTGGGCCACAATTTTGTGTAGATGTGAATTAACTCTACTAAAAGTGCTGTGTAACATCATGAGGCGTAAATTGGGAGATATTGTTGATTTTCCAGAGTAATTTATGACTTTAGAGGAATAATCTTTCCCGGATTGTTCACGAAGATAAAAAAATTAAAGTTTGGAATATGAAGCGAGTCTATACTATTAACTAGAATCTGAATATCTCAATTTGTTTTTTGACCGCAACTATGGGGACTGAAAATATTGTAAATAAACGGATTGAAAAATAATACTAGAGGAACATATAGATTAATAAGAGACATGCAACTCCACAAGAAAAATACATATCTAACAATTTTTGAGAGACTGTTAAAAAACACTATACAGTATATTATTCCTATTGTATATTATTACCAATTTGTATTCTCCCAAACTTTGTAATAAACCCACAACTTGAAAAATGTTTGGTGATTTCTATAAATTATTTATTGTATACATGTGTCTTTATACATACTTAGTCTACCCATTCCCCAAATTGTTTTATTTTAAGTATTTTGGGGTGAAGAATTTGAAATGTAATATCTGATGTTGAAGGGTGATGTGTGCCAAGAAGTAGAACAAGTTTTATTTAAAAAACTGAATAACTAAGGGAACAAATTGAACTGTATTCAAAATATATCATAGACTGAAGATAAATTGCACAGGCTGAAACCTGAATTGTCCTCTTAATTTTATTTCATTTCATCTTTAACTATCATCAAGTCCACTGTTTTACATTAACAATGAAGTGAATAATTTTCTTTGTATGAAAGTTTGAGAGTTAGCATAATTTAAAAAAATTGATGTGCTGTGTAAGATCAGAATTAAGTTATTCTAGTGATTATATCATATTGAATGTTTGTAGAAATTTAATAATGCACATTTCAAAATCATATAATCTTGTTTAATCAGCTTGTATTTACAGACGTTAAAATTTTTTATTGTTATGAAACAATATTAACACATTACTTTTTTCTCTCTAGGGCTATCCCAGAGAATTACTACCAGTTACTGTACCAGGAATTCCTTCTATGCATATCTGCCTTGATTTTATACCAGAACTGTTAAGTCAACCATCATTGGATAAACAAGTATTTGCTGTGGACTTAGTGTCACATTTAGCTTTACATTATGCTTTGCCTAAGTCTATGAGTGTTGCTCGTCTTGCGATCAATACTCTGTCTACATTAGTAACAGGTAGGTGTAGAATTATACCTCCGACTTATACTCACTTAGACTAAGGCCAAGTAGTACCATGTAAAAAAATCCTACCAATCGAATGTGTCCTAAAAGTTGTTTTAATTGTGTCTGTCTAATTAATTAAACAATTTATGAAATTAGAGGCAAAATGTAAAATATTGTATTCATAGAACTGGAAACACTGGACACTGAAGGATTGGAAATCTTTTTATTGTCAAGTCGTTAATAATCACGGTTAAGTTGTTTAGTTATGTGTTTTGTTTTATATCATTATTGGATAAAGATATAGAAAGGTAATCATGAGAATAAATCAAAAATATAGTGTAATAATTTATACAAACTTTATTTTGAAAGTGATAAATAGTATTTAAGTGCTCAGTTAACTTTTTAACCACAAAACAAAAAAATACCACAGTCACCAACTTGTGTACGAATCATAATGGGAATTCAGAGGTTCCATATTCACTTCTCGTGAATTTACTTTTTAAATTTACTATTTAACTGTTAAATTTTAACAAATATTGCCAAAGAATATGGTTTTAACTGTTAAATTAAAATCAGACGATGGTGTTAATAAACAAAATTGACTACATATTAACTGTCAAATGTCAAGATTTATATATCGCTTGACGCATGTGCATGGGATGTAATATGAGTAGTTATAATTCTATTAAAATATGATGATTTTCTTAGTAGTAATCTATACTATTATATAAAAATCTAATGGTATCTGTCTCTCTTTCTGTGTGTGTGTGTGTGTGTGTGTGTGTGTGTGTGTGTGTGTGTGTGTGTGTGTGTATCAATCATGTAAAAACTACTAGACCCATTCAGCTGAAATTGTACACGGACATTCTTAGGGTCCCTGGTTAACACATAGGCCTATTTTTATTTAGAAATTCCATCAGGGCACCGCCCGACTGGCCTTGAAAACTGCCTTAACACTCAATTATCTATACTCCATTATATACTTGGCTTAAATATACGTCATCCCCGTGCGAAGGACGGGTACTCTGCTAGTGTAGTATATAATTAACATGTAACATAATAGTTAAATCGTGTTAATGTTAATATGAACAAATTTAAACTTACCTAACCAGTTTTTGACGAAAAAGACAAGTTAGATAAGGTAAAATTTGTTTATATTTATTTTATGTGACTTTTTTAAAATTTATTTTAAATATCTTTTCCGACTACAGCTTTCATAATATTCTTATTTCACAACAAAGGAAAAGTATTGCTAAAAGTTGTATCACATGTCCAATTAGACTGATAGATTCTGTCAATATTGACTTTATTTTGGATTATCTAGTAGCTCGTCATCTGTAATTACTTCAGTGACAGGACTTTCCTACACGTTATGTAATTTAAATTTATTTATATTTGGTACTTTTAATTTTCAATTTCTCCAGTGGAAAAATGAATTGCATTCAAAAATGTATTTTCCCTCTCAAAGTAAGGTTTTTACTAAATTAATGTGGCAAATTTTTCTATTTATTTTCATGATCGACTAATTATATCTGTACTCATTGTTGAGTATAAGAATGATAAATTATTAGATTTGCAAAACAAAATTCTAATTGTGGGAAATGTTAACAGAAAAAATACTGATTATTAATATAAATATGAGAGGACAGTGGTTTGAAAAGAAGAATGGTGATATTTTGCAGACATCCTTTGCATCAAGTCTGTAATCATAGCCCTTATTTGCATAATTTAAGGCCTTACATTTATTAACATTCCTTAGGACATCCTTAAGAGAGCCTAAACAATCATTTAATTAAGGAACACTTAGCTTTTTTTTTATACTAAGGCATTCCTAAAGCAACATCACATTTTTGAACACTTTTTAATTAAAGGAGCGATTAAAGGAACTACATCATAAATATCAATTACATCATCAATAAGAACGAATGAAAGTTCAGTCATCACTACAACTGATTATTAGTTAATTGCTAAACAGCTGTCACCTGTAGTTATTAATTCATATACTGTATGTTCAATTGTTCGTACATTTTGATTTATTTTTGTTCATTTGACGATGAATTAACAATCAAAAGGAGAAGGATCAGAAAAGAGAAAAACGATTCCAGCATTTTGTAATGTAGAAAAACATTTTTTTAAATATTTAGTTAAAAATATGTTACATTTTGGATAGAAGACACAGGCTTACCTTTGGAATATAATCCTTGGTATTACCTAGTAGTACACAAATAGAAAAACACACAATAATAAAACGCTAAGTTGAAAATATAAAATACGAATTGGGAATAAAAATACAAGTAGTGCAATGTTGAAAGGAAAAAATTACATGTATATATACCAATTATACATTTTCTGTAATTGTGTACCACACAACAAGAGTGTTCTAACTTCAGTAATTTGGTTTTTTCCTCATGCAATATTATATAATATTATCTACAATATCTTTATTTGGTGCTATAGTAGGTTAGAACTTTAAACAATCCGTTTATTTTATTTTCAACATTTTATCAAAATTAACAAGAGAAGGCAGTAACGGGAAAATATGGTATAGAATAATTGATTAGGCTTTAACATTTTACACATTTGTAATCTTCAACTTTAACGCTAAGGAAAGATAACAGGTTAAATCGTTATGGAATTTCTTATAAATTTATCTTCCTTAATAAGGATATAGTAAAGGTATATGTATTAAAGATTGTTAACGAAGGCCTAAGGAAGCAGTGTAATTAGATCATGAACAAAGGAAATTCTAAGGACTGTTCATAAATACATATATAGTCTGGGTTAGCAATGAACCTAAGATGAACTCATTTCACTATTGTAATACAATTAATATTGAGCAAATATTATCAATATCACTTTTAAGCATAAATATTTTATTTAAGTTTTAGTTCATTTTAAGCAGATTATTTAATATTCCTTAATATTTTTCAGTTTTATCATCAGAAAACAGGACAGAATTATTCATGCCAACACTTCCTGCACTTGTTCGTATTTGTGAAGCCTTTCCCCCTCTTGTTGATGATGTGGTGAGTTTATTAACTCAAGTTGGCCGTGTCTGTATCTCTGAAGCTACTTCTTTTGGTAACTACAGATTTGCAAATCTTACCAATTGGACTATCAAAAGATATGATGAAAAATCCAATAGGTTGTTCGCTAATGATTGCTTAGTGGGTGAAATTCAAATCACTTTTACAAAGATTTTAAGACATTCTATCTTGAAAGTAAAAGTATATTAATTTGTATCTATTGAGTTTGTGTATCAGTGTACAAATTGTATCTATTTAAATATTTGTATATAAATGGTTAGTATAGTTTAAACAAAGTTTTAATGAAGTGTCATTTTAATTCTTAAATCTTTATGAAATATGTAAGCCTGTGTTTTATTTATTAACTTACAAACACTCATGAAGCTCTTATACTATAAAAAAAAGTCATTACTCTGTCAGACTTTGTAAAGATTTTCAAGGTCACTTTATTTAGGCATTTACACCTCTTAATACATTTACTTTAATAGGTGTATTCACCAGGTAATATTTTAGAATCTTAAGACTATTGTTACTTTGGGTTTCTTCTGAACTTGGGTGCTTCAACACACCCTTGTGGGTCAAATTTCGCTTAGCGTGAAGAATGACTCCAAAAGAGACCAGGTTAGAAATAATGTAAGAGCTGACTGGACTAATCTGTCAATTATTGTTTAAATTGTTTAAATATATATATACACTACAATTTTGATACAAGAATATTAATTGATTTATTGAAATTGTACATGAAATGGTTAGATATTTTTTACTTAATTTAAACTAAAATTACCTATACTAACAAATTATTAATCATTCTAATATGAAAGGAATGATCCTTCCAACCGTTACACCTTCTACCCTATTATGATTACAAATTCAAAATTCAATGAAATAAAATCTACTCTAAAATATGCATACACTTATTATTTAAAAAAAAAAAAATTTATTGACACAAATATTTTCATTTAGACAACTTAAAATTTTCTTGTACTTCCCTGACCTTAATCAAATAACGATTCCGCATCTGTTATTCATTTACTAATTTTGAATATTTTAAAAACAGTGGGCCCTGATTCTAATTGCTTATGAGGTGTTTGTTCGAAACTCTCGCTACAGCTAATTCTTATGAAACAACCCCAATGCAGTTAATTTGGCATTGAACAATCTATGTAAGTTTACTTCAAATAATGAGTTACTCTTAAATTTGTTTATAATTCTGTGTATATGATTTTGTTTGATAACCTTCGAGATCTGTCTTACAAAAGGTTTATTTTAAAACTACTTACATATTATTTCTCACTAGATGCTTTCACTAATTTTTAACTGACTTCCCCAAACTGACTTCTTCTTTCTACACATCTCCCCATGTCCTTTTTTTCATGTGGTTTTCTTAGTCCTCTTTGATTGGACAATATATTTTCTTGAGTTCTCGAGATTGGTTTATCCTTTTTTCAAATTTTTGAGTGTACCTATTTTCACTATGTTTTGGTATCAAAATATTCAGAAAAGTCCAAACTTTCAAAAACCACAAAAAAACAAAAATTGATTTTTTTTTAAATTTTAAACCTTAAAACTCCCCTTAAAACAACTTAGGGACACCAATTTTGTTGTCCTTGTAGGCTCAATGTCTCCACTACAAACTATAGAAAATCATGACTAAGCCTGGCGTTTCAAACTATCGAAAAAATTGCAAAATTGTTAAGAATAATGTTTGTAATGTAATACTAAAATAGATACCCTTACATAGAGTTACCAGGAATTATAAAGCTGCGAATAAGTTGATGAAAAAAGGAACAACAGTAATCATGATACCTTCACAAATACTCTCAAGTAAAATTAAACAATTCAAAAGGATAGCCAAACAAGAATTGAATATTAAAATGAACAGGTCCTGAACGGACAGTCATGAAAACATTGCAAACCTGTATAAACAAAATAAGGATTGCCAAAGAAAGAAATCGGTTACAATATTTCATTTAGACACCAGACATCTGTACAATATGTGATGTATAGATCCTGGCAGCAAAATGAACAAGGACTATCTTCTGGTCTCCAGGAAATTTGATAAAACCAAACAAAATAGAAAGGGCGCTAATAGGAAGCCAGATCCAAGATTATATAAACCAATTTTGAAACAAACATGTTAAGAAAGACTGTACAGATATCTATATGGTTAATAAAGTAACTGGTAAGATAAAGTAACAGTGAGGGAAAGAACAATATTGGAGCAATTGGAATCTTACGCTACTTTTCAAAAGGATGCAATCTTATGCTTTATGTAAAGTTTAACATCAAAACTGCGTTTAGGTCAGGCCATATTATGTTGAGAAAAATTTTTACAAGGGTGTTAGGGATAAAAATGTTATTTACAAAATCCCGTTTGAATGAAGTCAAAAATATTTCAGACAGACTTCCAGACCAATATACGATATACGTGTTCAAGAACATCGAAAACATGTTACAAAAAAGACACAAGTTATTTAAAGATCTGTGAACATCAATCGGGGTCAGAACATAGAATAAATTGGGCTGCTGCCAGTATTTTATATAAAGAATAAATGTTATGGAAGCAGCATGCATGGCGGTTAACACCAATTTTTTTTCACAACCAAGTGTTTTGTTTCCTCCTGTTTATATTCTCTTTGTGAAAAAGTCAATTAAATAAATAATTGATCGAGGTGTCTAATAATAAAAAATAATAACCCTTCTCTCTTATCAACCCATTTCACAACTGACAAGACCTAAGGTTCTACAGTCGCATTACGGTGTAGTAAACATGTAGCATTCGACCATTAAAAAGCAAATCATATAAATAACTTTCCGAAGAAGCAAAGTGGTTTTTGTTTTCACAAAACGTTAGACTTTTATTCGTGTTTTTCCTCCTTATCCTTGTTTTATGTAAAGACCTTTGTTTCGTTGTTGTATTGTGTAAATTAAGAGGCGACCGGAGTCAACCCAACTGCTCACAGCTCTGATCCCCAATTTAACATGGGGCGGGTATAGTTTATGTTTTCTCACCGAGAGCCAGCACGTTCAGTAAAAAATCGTAACGGCCAAATAATTTGTTATTTTACGTATCAGCCTATATAAATTTTGTTTTCTATTTTTATTTTAAGAAATTCAACATCTATTTCTCCATAAGACTTCAATGTTTTTCTAACAAAACTAATTCCGTTGTAAAAATTCGATCTTAAAATAAGTATATTTTAAACTTAAACATACATCAACTTAAGTATTGTGACGTTAAAATTGCTGTCTAATATTTCAGTTATACTCACTAGAAGTATTTTATTTTGTCATTTAAAAATACCTCTGCAATTAGAGTTTCCAAAGTATGTGGATCGGCGGCCGTGGTGGTTCATCGATGCCACGCCAGGTTTCACTAGCGTCCCTCACCAGCAAGGAAGATTGCAAACGTCATACTATACCGGTATCAGTCTTATTTGTATCAAAAGTTTGTGCTTTAGTTACTCAATACGACCCTTGAATAGAAGTCGTTGGTAACAGCTAGTATAACATATTCATGAATAAGATCATTGAATTCGTACAGTGATTACCTATAAAAATTCAAATAAACTAAAACTATTACATGAAAACTTAAATTTAATATTAATTATATGTAACAATTACTCACTAAGAGGTATATCTGAAAATTGAAAGTACTATACTTGATATTATTGAAACCACCTAAAAGCGTATTTTTTAGTCTTCGTGAGACTAAGCTGCCCTAGCTGCAAGCCACTAATATGACTCATTCGCAAAAAAAACTGTTGCGGTTGCAGTAGTGAACTTATACTTACTTAGTGATTTAGTGATTAGTGTTATATTTAGCATATATCTTTTTGGTTCATTTTTGACATGGGTCATTTAAAAAAGTTTCCATCAAAAAAGAAGAAACGAAGAATTACTACGTGTTTGGAAGCACTGAACAACAAAAGAAAGTAGGCTACTAAACTTATATGCATTACCAACCACCTCCTGATCAGATATTATTTAATAAGTATGAAAAGGATATATTATAAATTAATCTATTTAAAAATGAATTAACCCATTGGCCTAGCCTTTTTTAGAAACTTTGCTTGACCTTAATCTAGCAATTAAAATGTCTGATTTTGTACATTATTAGAAAAATATAAATAACTTTTGATTCGTAATTGTGATTTTAGTTCTGTTTTCACCATTTTATTCTAAATTTAATTCTCTCTATAACAAATATAACTTAACGTGCAATAATGATTTTCTATATTTTTTATTTACGAAACACAGCACAACATAAGTATTCAATAAAACAGTAAACAAAACAAATGTTTATAACCTAATCAGAACACAGAAGTCATCTGTTTATTTGATATGTTGCTTACAAGTGTTGCCAACATCAAGTAATCTAAATATTCTAAAAGTATAATAATGATATCGTATTATAAACTGAATAAATCTAGCTTATACCACACGCATTGTAAGGTTTCACTGGGACTGCGCGTGAACACTGCTCATAAAAAAGTGCAATTTAATTACATTTTAATCGTAATTTTCACAATAAAATGCAAAGAAACCATTCTCAATGGACGCTACTGAAACTATTTATTCGAAACTATGTCAAACCAGTCAAACCTACGTTTCACAAAGAACGTTGTTTTCCGGGACACGGAGAAGTTCCGTATGTCTATCAGTGGGCCGCTCGGTGACTATACGGAACAGTTCCGTATGTCTAGACCAATGGGTTAAAGTTAGATACATAATTTTCTTTAACTTACTTTTACGCTTGTTTATTATGCGAGAGTTATTGGCAAAAGGAGAAAATATATGCCAGGTGGTTCACCACACTGTTATTTATTAACACATTCGCTGCGGGTGGTCGGGATCCCGACCATGGTGGTTTCTACTTACACGCGCATGGTCGGGATCCCGACCACAATGCTATCTCTAAAAACAGATGGCAGTATGACCGTAGCATTACACCGGCAACGTTTGTATTTTGTTAGCCTGGTTAAAAGGTTAGGAATTACTTTCCTCCGCTGTAGTTTCCACGTGGTGGCGTATTAATCTATATTGTGCGGTGTATACTTCTTATGCTAGTTTCGCGTTATTGAGTGAGTTGTATGAGTGTATTGTGTGTTGTGTGATTTATTGTTACGTATGATGGCTGGGCCATCATGAAATGTGAGTTTTGAACCAGTAAGTGAAAGTGAAGTATCAGATCAGAGTGATACAGAAATTACTGGATCAGAGGAGGAGGAAACTGACTCAGATCAGGACTTGGAGTATGATCCGACCTGGTTACCCCACACTGTAGGGTTACGGTACATCCCGTTTACGAAAGTAAATGAGTTGTTACAACCTATTCCAGGTAATAATAAACCTATCGATTGGTTAAATTTATTATTAGATGACATTTTTCTCAATGAAATAGTACAACAAACTAATCGGTATACCATAGAAGTGTACTTCAAACCCTCACTCACTCCAGCATCCCCTATAAACCGCTGGAAAGACCTTACTGTTCCTGAATTGAAAACATTTATTGGATTAATAGTGCACATGGGAACTGTTCGTCTTAGTAGGATCCAAGACTATTGGAAAACGAACCCAATGTTTGATTTTAAATTTGTAAGGGACAAAATGGCTCGTGATCGTTTTCTGTTGATTATGAGATGTCTTCACTTTTCTCGCAATGACAAAACAACAGATGATCGCTTAGAAAAGGTTAGGATGCTTATAAATTATTTTTTCTTTGGATGAAGGAATGGTGTTGTGGAGAGGCCGTCTGATTTTCCAATAATATGTGAAAGGAAAGCGCCATAAGTATGGCAGGAAACTTTATTCGCTCAGTGATCCGAGTGGTGTAATTATACAATTTACAATATATTCAGGTGCTGGAGGAGAGATTGGAGGGAAAGGTCATTCTATGAAAGTGCTGGAGCACCTCATGCTAGGAAGGTTCAATATGGGACACTCACTCTACAAGGATGACTTATATAATAGTTTTCCCCTCGCCACCTACCTCCTAAAGAAAGACACATATTGTATGGGAACTCTGAGAAGTGATTCCCCTCAGAAATCGAAACAACAAAGTTGAAGAAAGGTAAGGCATTTGCTCCGCAATGCGCTCCGCAAAAAGTGCGGAGTTAGGGAAACCCAGCTTTAGAACCTCACTGAATTCCGAACGTGATCGACATTAGAGCAATATAATATTTACAAATGAAGTCAATTGCATTTTCAGTTTCCTGTTTCAAATTTACGATTGTGTCTGTGATCATTTAATTTCATCTATGGTTGTGATATTTTAGACACATTGCATCATTGCATCTTGCATCTTGCATCTATGGTTTTTGTTGAACTCTGTTATCAGATGTCAGAATTTTAACTTTTCTTTTGCCTGAATAATTTTTCTAGTTACTTCCACAAAAATAGTAGCGATTGTTAGTTATCATTTAAATAGTTTTTCATTAAGAATCGTGTTTGTGTTAGGGGCTTAGAGGTATGTACTGACTTGCAAAATTAAAAACTAACCTAAGAGAGGAGTGGCCTCATAGTATGTATTTTACATGCTGTGATATATGAGTAGTCTACATTTTATTTTTTGGAATAATAGTTATAAAGGACATTTGCTTGTGAATGACTGTTTCAGTTTGTATGTAGTAGAGGTACATTACTTTTTTTTAGGCCATTTATTTGTGAATGACTGTTTCCGTTTGTATGTTAGGTTTAAGTTATTGTAAATAACCTAGTAAAACTAATTTAATTGTTTACAATGATACAAAGAAAGTTACCGCTATTTTTGGTGTTATTATATAAAGCCACCTTACTTAACCTACTTGTAAATAAAAAAAAAGGTAAATGTTTACTTTTATTATTTTATCATGTACTACATACCTTACTTCTTAAGAATAAATAATGTTTTCCTAGCGCAGATCACTATTTATCACTGAAAAATCACAATAAAAAACTATCAAATCTTACATACTTATAGGTTAGATATAATGGCAGTTGTTCACATTTACTTCTCATATGTTACTAAAGATATTTCAATCTATAATATTCGTGATCACAGATACGTCATATGCTGTGAATCCTCCATATTAATAATCTAATATCAAATTATTAACTTCAATAAACTTATAAAAAGGTTTGGCCTGGTAGTTTTATATATACAGTAGAACCTCTATTAACCGGCCTCGGATCAATCGGTCCTCGGATTAACCGGCCTATTTCGTAATGTACGGGTTTGATGAGAGTTTCAGAAAATAAATTATAATTGAAACACCAAAGCGGCGGTGAGTCAAACGACTTTGTCGATAGCGGTATCCCATTGTCGGCAGCGTAAAAACAGCGCGGCATTGGCACCTGCCGGTATAGCAGACATACACCAACAAAAACGTTTCATGGGCCACTTTTTTCCCCAAGAATCAATTAGTACATACATTATGGAAAATATAACATTTCTTTTCAGTTTTCTTCTTGTCTTTGACTGGTTATGATCTATATATAAATATAAATGAGCGAGTTACGAAAACGGAAGCGTTTGTTGGTTTCGTTTAAGACATGGTTATACGTGTTAAAATGACGACAGAGGGGAATCTGTAAAAAAGCTTTGTGACGAGTTTAACATGGGAAAAAGTACCATCAACGATTGGCGACGAAATAGTCAATCGATTGAAGATATTTGTTCAAAAATTGAGTCGGAAAAAGTTCTTGCAAATCGGTGCACTAACAAAAAACCAGTTTGTGACATCATCGGTGAAGCTCTTTGGATGTGGTTTGTCCAAGAACGCCGGAGAGGAAGCCCCATTAGTGGTCCAATTTTGATTGAAAAAGCACTGGTAATTCACGGTTAAATCAAGAATGCACCAGCATTTTCTGCTATCCAGGGATGGCTTGATCGTTGGAATAAGCGTCATGGGATTCGTTTTGCTCACATATGTGGTGAAAAAATGTCAGCAAATGAATCAGGTGCTAGTGAATTTAAGGCAACCTTCATGAAAAAGGATCGACGTTCATGGCCTAGTTTCTGAGCAGTGGAGGGATTTGTCTTTCGAGAACCTTTTAAAAACTAAAAAACAAACAAAAATTACTGATTTTTTCAAACAGTGATGTGTGTTTGTATTATGTAAGTTTTTACAATGTTTAAAACAGTTTGTAGTGTTTAATTTTTTCATGTTTGATGTATAATATACATAACATAATATATACAATACATTTATGTACTATAAAATGAGTTGCAATAACATCCTAATTGCATAATACTTAGAGCTACCTGATTAAATAAGCTTTCTTTGAACGAAAACCTATTTTTCACGGGATCCTCGGATTAACGGGTAACATGCCCTGGTGTAAACATACGAAAGGCAACCTGGACAAACCTGTTGTGATATGAAATAGCAATCTAGCGTAGTCTCATTGTGTAATGCGCATGAGTCAAACCATAAGGTAGGCCTATGTATATGTTGAAGGCTATTAACATTGCCATTATATTTTAACCTAAAAATATGTCAGATTTGGTAATTTTTAGATTGTGATTTTTCAATAAAAAATAGTGAAATGTGCAAGGAAAACATGATTTATTCTTAAAGTGTAAGGTAAGTAGTAGACGATAAAAAAAAAAAATCCGAAAAATAAGGCGCCACCTTAAAGTAAATATTTACCAAAAATAGAAGAAATTGTGTTATTTCCAAAGTGGTCACCCATCCAAGTACTAACCGTGCTCAATATTGCATGACTTCGGTGATGCATTGAATTCTGTAGTTTTGAAATAGCGATTTTTCGGTGAAAAAGTTAGCTTTGCGTTAAAAACTTATTTTAATATTAACAAATAAGGTATGTAGAACATGATTAAAAAAAATAATCGTCAAAAATACTGGTAACTTTTTTGTAAACAATTGCCGAAACTTAGTAGTCTTCCAAATTAAGATGGTTTTCTCTAATAACCTACTAGAATATTGCTGAAATATTGTGTCTAAGTGTTATATTTCAATGTATATAGCCTATATATATATATATATATATATTTTAAGGTAAATATATATTGTTCATGTCATGATAATTTCATGCAAAGTTTCGACAATTTGTGTTGTAAATACTGGTAAATATGCATTGTAGCTTACGTGTTGAATATTGGCTTCAATTTCGTTAAATCGTTAAATACGTACCATATTATATACAATTCACATCCTACTGATTATGGCATTTGTTCCAACACCATTTTCATTGTACCAAATACTTTATTTATGTAAGAAATTAATAATTTAAAACAAGGGAACCCTGCTTTGAAAACAAGGGAATCTTTCTAAAACAAAAAAAATCTGCTTTGGTTATGTTAGTACAAGTGATAACATCAATAAACTATTACCTCTGCATGACCTTCTGAATCTGTGAGCCCTTTATCTTCATTCTTGATGTATTGGGCGATGTACAGTAAATACAGACCCAGGCCTACATTAACGACAGCAAAGTACAATCCATACTTGCATATTTGTTTTTTTCTTTTAGAAATAATGTATTTGGTGCATTGATAATGTTTGGTGTTGGCACAAATGCCATAATCACTAAGATGTGAATTATACATAATAAGGTAGGTACGTATTATTTAACGATTTCACAAAATAGAAGCAAATATTCAACATGTATGCTTCAATGCATATTTACCTAAATATCTCTTGAAGTAATAATTCCATCACCCTGTATAACTCTGTATACTTTTTAATGCTTCATAATACCTTATTTCACTTTAATACATAAAAATTGAGCATTTTTTAACATTTCCATCTACACATTTGCTCTATTGTTTCTAGGTTTAATAGAATATGCATATTGAAACCACTCGTGGGGGGGGGGGCGCATGTACACTTGAATAACTTTCACAAGTTCATATTACTAGCTTCTATGATTTAAGATTCATGAAAACTAGGTTACTGAAGGATTGTATGTAATGATGTTCCTTGACCTGTAGTTCTTTAATTAGGTCTGGTTAGATAACCATATATATAGTCGACAAATCTATTTTTTCGAATGAACGAAAACATCGATAGATTTGACATAAAATTGATGAAAGAGTTGTCGTACATACTTACGCAAAGAGCCTAAATAACTTAAAAATGCTATAAAATTGTCATTTATGGATTTCAGTCATTCAAAAGTGAAATGCGTTGTAAAGGAGTATCAAAATGTTGGAGAAAAAGGTATTTGGAAGACAAATTGCCTATATTTTGCGAGAAAATCACAATGTCAGGAACAATACGTAGGCTATTTACTTTTTTTGATTGTCAATTTATTGCACCTGCAATGATATTGCACATAAGGATTTGATGTCGGTCTCGTTATCTATACACAAAGAAAATTACAGGTAGGCAATTTTTGGAGATTTTTTTTTGTAATAATTTCTACATACCTTATTTCTTAATAATAAAATGAGTGTTCAATGCGGAGCTAACTTTTTCACCGAAAAATCACAATTTCAAAACTACAGAATTCAATGCATTTATAGATCACCGAAGTCAAGCAACATTGAGCGCGATTAGTAAATGTATGGGTGACTGCTTCGATCTACTGATTTTGTTAAAATTTTAATGAAATTTGAAGAGCAACACCCATGCACCCAAATCTGTGTGCAAAATATCAAATAAAAACGTATTACAATTCAGAAATAATTGGCAAAAAATGAACCATTAAGCCTTTATTTAATTTTTTTAAAAAGATTGTTCATTTTTTTTATTTGACAACTACTGAAACGACTTTTTGGTGATGCTTAGTTTTGGTTTATTTTTATTTGATTTTCGAGATTTGGAAAGTTTGTGAAATGTTTTTCCATTCTTTATCACCACTAGTTCATGTAAACATATGTTTTGAGCGTAAAGTGTGTATTTTGTGTAAAGTAATGATAATTGGACTAAGTCCAAAACATGTCTACATGTAATGAATGAAAGTGTCAATCACAAGTCTTAGATAGTAAAACAAATTTATTATTAAAAGTAAGAACTCATATGAAAGTGTTTAAGGCCCCAATATCATGCATTGAAATCACTGGAATATAAAATTACTAAGCAGTAATAAAATAATATTCCTTATACTCCTTTTGCTGCTAATTATTAAATAGGCCTAAAATAAAAACTATTAATGTTGAAATGGATGTAATCTTTATTATTTTTTATTGTCTATTTTGTTTTCAAATTATTTACTATCACTATTTAATGATTATTTTAAGTGAGTTGTAATGAAAGTTGTAGTGTACTTCTTAAGGTTAGCATAATCATTTCATAATTTTTCTGAAAAGGACAAAATATTTGTACGTATCTATAAACTAGTGTAAGAAATATTTTAATAATTGAATAAATGATTCACGGTTTACCTAATTTATTTGTCAGGTAATTAAATTGTATTTTGCAAATTATATTAGGTAATTGTTTTGTGTATATTTTGTAGTCTATAACATTTTGTGAAATTTTTTTTTAAAATCTATTATATCTAAAAGTAACATAAATATGTGATAAAAAAAAGTATATTGGGAACAATTCTAACAAATTAATAATAGTGACCATTTACATGTATGTATTATATTTTATAAGCATCATTGCAGCCATGTTTCATCTTACATATCAACTTTCTACACTGAATGAATGACAATAAAATGTAAATTTTATGTTGTTTTAATGTTAATTGTTTGGTGTCCAAGTCACTTTATATAATATATTGAGTAATAAATTATTTTTATTACCTTTATGGTACTGTCATGTGACTTTGTATTTGTCTTATTATAAAGACGCGTTTCGGAGTCGTAGCTCCATCTTCAGTATTTCACTCCGTAGAGGTCGTCAAAACATTAAACTTGATAAAAACATAAACACTATACACACAACTATATACACGTATACATTGATTTAAACACTTTCTTACGTGCACACAGTTTCATGTTCCGCGAACTTCTGGCATCACGTTATGGCCAAGGCTATCAGATTAATGGGTTGGCCCTATCAGTTAGTTATATCTCATTGCCGTCTCATATAATGAATTTGATTGGAACGATAACTTGTCATTGAGAATGTCATTTGGCGATTGTTTAAATGCTTTGTATATTTCGAATTCTTCAATGGCATTCATCATTGGTCCTTTTTTACTGACATGGAGTGGTGTCAGGTTAGATTCAAAATTTGTATAAGAGTGTTTGTTGTCGATTATGTGTTGCGCGAAACTTGATCTATTAGCGTACAGGCTATTATTGGGCAAGTGTTCTTTGTATCTCTCCATGAACGATCTGCCTGTCTGTCCGATATAAAAACAATCGCAGTCGTCACACGCTATTTAATAGATGCCTGACTTCTTCTCTGTTGGTATTTCCTGTTTTTTACGCAGTATTTTTTGTACGCTATTGTTGGTTCAGTGTGTGACAATGATGTTATGTTTTTGGAGTGCATTTTTTAGAATGAAGGGCATTATTTCAGTGTAATCAGCAGCGACAAATTTCTTTTTGTCTGCTCTAGTCTGTATAGTGTTACATTTTTTCGCTAATTTTGCCTTCCTATGCTTTTACAATAATTTGTCGACCATTTGGCTTCTATATCCATATGCCTGGGCGATATATTTAATGATGTTAACTCTTCTTCTATGGCCGATGAGTAACACATGAAATAAAAAGTATGTGGTTCAATTAATTGGTTTTGAACCTGCATAAGGTTTGACAGTTCACTAGTTCAAATTAAAAGTGCCATTTTACTTTAATAAATGTTACTTTTAGATATCGTAGGTTAAAATTATTTAACAATTTTACATATCACTCTTAGGCTACACAGAGTCGTTCAAGAATGAGGTGTGTTTGGGGTAACGCCCACGTCCTAAATAATAATAATAATAAAATATATATCAAATTGTATAAGATGTCATATGATACAATTGCACAATTACCAACATGTACTTTTCATAATCATGTATGAAAATATTTTTCTGTGGAAATGTGGATTGTTAGTTGATGTTTGCTTTTTGTTTGAACTATATGACGTCATGTCAAAACGCACTGTTAAATTGTATTAATTTAAGTATTGTCTTGTGAATATGTTTCTTGTGGCTAGTGTTATGCTCTCCATTTGCACAACAAATGTAGTGGAAAAAATAATCTTGATATCTTTGTAAAAATTGACATTTATAAACTAAACACCAAATATTTGCCATCTAAGTCACATTAGACTCTGTTCTGTTTATTTTTATATCATATTTTACTATGACTTAGAAATAAATCTAACTAAATAAAATTTAAATCTACACTCATCTGCAAAACATTGCTATATTTTTGTCAAGATATTAGAGGAATTTATTGAGGAGAGATTTGTCTTTTATACATTATTAAGCTTACTATTATTATGGTTTAATCGTACATTTGCCATCATTTGTGTATATAAAAATTAATAGGAAGTGCATAGGCAAGACAAAATAAGAGATAAACCGAAAATAGCTGAAGATATTTGGACCGAAAATCAATGTCAATTGTAAAGATGCGAAGATATAAACTCGTATAAACCAAAATAATTGAAACCTCATATTTAAACTATCGAACAATTGTATCAGCCAAATCTGTGTAGAAATAAAGCTGTTATAGCTTCTGTTAATAAAAATTGAAATAAAATTCTCTACTTTAAAAAGGGATGAAATTTTTTCATTTAAATTTCCAGTAGGAGTGGACTCAGTCAAGTTCAAAACTTTTGAAAGAAGGGACAAAAGGTTGTACACCTCAATAAAGTCATACATACATAATTAGAACAAGTTGTGTAGTACAAATTGTTACCATGTATAGTTCTTTAATTTTTGGTTTTCATGATTTAGTTTGGATTTAATCTTAGTTATTTTGACTTTGTAATTCTAGCTTTAGGTCTGGTTTCCTTTTTTAGACTACCAGTGTTATAGCCTACATTTGATCTTAGCTTCTTGATAAAACTCTCTATGTTAATTGAAACACAAACACTGTTTTTGTAAATTTTTATTGAGCATTGCTGATCATGTTTGGTAGTTGTTACTGAATTTGTGTTAGTCAATCGGTATTAAGCTGCCTGATAATTACTGCAACTGGTGAAATCATGGTCAGGAAGACTCAATAAAATTGTACTATTTACAAAATATTGCGGTTGTGTTTCATTTATTAGTTTTAATTTCCAACAAAATCTGTACTATTATACAAGCCAATACAGTACAAGTCAAGTCTGTTGAGGGAGGTGCCAATAGACAGCCTGACCTAGTAAGGACCATGTGGGTTTGTCTTTCATTGTTGTTGGTAAATAATAGTGCTTAATCATTTTTCACAATGAAACAATGCAAACAAAGTGATCTGTCTTGTAGTCGTCAAAAAAGAAAAAAAAAAAAACTGTTCATAGTGATACTCAGAAATTTATATAGAATGTGTATAAGTTTTAAAACATCTTTCTTTTAGATCTTTACATGAGTTCATAAATTTTAACTACACTGGAAAGCTCTGTGCTCAGGTTTGTGAAGTTAGTGAAAAAACCTTTAAATATAATTTCTAAAAAAGTGGAATTGTGAATGAGTTCAGGAAGTCAAGGCTCACAACCAGCTTTTTCCACCCCCCTCCATCAAGCTAAAAGATATCGAGAGACTTTGATAAAATAATAAAGTATGAAGGTTAGTAACCAGAAAATTATAAAAAAACATATCAGTTTCAGATATCAAAAGATGGCAGATTACAAAAGATTGTTTTTACTCGAGAGATATAGTTTCATGTTTAAGTATGAGTGACACTTAATGTTAATGTATCAGTTAGACTGAACATGTTTATATTATTAAAACAGAAAACTATAGTGCAACTATAATTTAATGAGACAACAGTGGGTGCTTGATGGAATTCTATATTAATGAAAATAATGAAACAATTATTTAATTCCACAAAAGAGCTTTATTGAGAGACATATGTTTCACCATTAGGCATTTTCAAGATACTAAATTGAAAACAAAACAATCTAAACAACCAAAATTGGAAGGGAAAGGAAAGGGTAGTGTAGGGAGGGTTGAGAAATGATAGAGTTTTTATGACAGAAAGGATCTGTGGGATGGAGAGGGGGTGTATTAAAAAAAACAAAGGTATCACAATATGGTTCAATAGGGGTGATGAGTTAAGATATATTTGTTCATTTAGGCGAAACATATGTCCGTCAATAAAGCTCTTTTGTGGAATTAAATATATTTTTTTCATTATTTGAATTATAGTGCAACTCATAAAAAAACTGTGCAAACATAATAAAACTAGTTATTTTCACAACTCTATTAGCATTGCAAGACATGCTCGGTAGCTAACCTTGTGCAGGGAGCCGTTACAACTAAGCACTATTCTTGCTTTCCTATTGGCTATTACAACAGACTTGATTTGTGACAGTACTACTAATACTTTAAGTTAGGGTTTTTGACTTTTTTCATGTTATAGGTTTATCACTTGATAACAGGAGTTGCTTTATACTCTCGAAATGTTGTGTATTAGTTTTTGTATAAACAAATGATGACAAATGTCTGATTAAACTATATCAATAATATAAACAATTCGTTATTATCAAATAATTTTAAAAACTAATCTTATGGCAGATGTTCAATATTGTATTCTTTTAAATCTTTGGAAAGTTTTTAATATTACCTGTTAAGTAGAAATACTTCACAATCACAAAGTATAGTTGATAAATTAATTTACTAAACACATGTTGAATGTATACTACAATTTATTTGGTAAATTGAATGAACTGAGAAACATGGAGGTGATGGAAAATATTTGAATATTATGTCAAGTTTATTTTGCTTGTGAAAGAAATAAAACGTTAACTTGCCTTTGTGCATAATATGTTTTACTGCCTGTGACAAGAATATTTTTTCTTACAGGTGATATGGGATTGAAGTTATTTGAAACTTTAACCGGTCATATTGGTCGTGTCTGGAATGTTAGTTGGCATCCAACAGGCAATATTGTTGCATCTTGTGGAGAGGACAAAACGATACGTTTGTGGCATTTTGATGGAGGACGTTGGGTACTAAAGACAATTTTAGCAGACGCCCATCAACGGACAATAAGAGAAGTATCATGGTCACCGTGTGGAAATTATCTAGCTTCGGCAAGTTTTGATGCGACAACAGCAATATGGGATAAAAAATCAGGACAATTTGAGTGTAATGCTACTTTAGAAGGTCATGAAAATGAAATTAAATCGGTTTCTTGGGCAAAATCAGGACAATTGTTAGCTACATGCAGTCGTGATAAATCTGTCTGGGTTTGGGAAATTGGAGAAGATGAAGAATATGAATGCGCTGCAGTAATCAATGCTCATACACAAGACGTTAAGAAGGTTTTATGGCATCCTCATGTTGACTTATTAGCTTCGGCTAGTTACGACAACACTATCAAAATGTTCAAGGAAGATCCTTCAGACAACGATTGGAGTTGTGTTGCGACTTTAACTTCACATGAATCTACAGTATGGAGTATAGCATTTGATAAAACTGGATCTCGTTTAGCTAGTTGTAGTGACGATAAAACTTTGAAAATATGGCAAGAATATTTACCAGGAAATATTGAAGGAGTTGTCACTCCTGGCAATGCACCTGTTTGGAAATGTGTGTGTACGTTAACAGGCTATCATAATAGAGTTGTATATGATGTATCGTGGTGTCATCTAACAGGTCTGATAGCCACAGCATGTGAAGATGATGCTATCAGGATATTTAAAGAAGATACAGTGTCAGATCCCAATGAACCTACTTTTCATTTGATTGATACTGTACAAAGAGCTCACTCTCAAGATGTGAATTCCGTAGCATGGAATCCTATTAAACCAGGACTTCTAGTTTCATCCAGTGATGACTCATCTGTGAAAATATGGACCTGGAGTGAATAAAGGAGAAATTTTCGTAGAACTTATTGACCTGATGTATAATAGGTCATAATTTTAATATAATTTTAGACTTAATGGGTATTTTTAATTTTAAATTTGTAACTATAACCTATAAAGAATCACATTAAAAAATTCGGATCAAGAAGAAACACATAGGAATTATGATTGGTAAATATAAAATCATTTTTGTATCTAAATCAAATTGCATTAACGGGTTACAGAAAGCTTGATGTGAAACATATTAAAATTTAAAAACAAAAAATTACAATATATTTTACTGCTTATTTAAAATTGCATTTGTTCAATTTAATATTAAAATACAGTAATATATATAATTACTATTATTTATAGTGTAATAAATTTTAAAAAAATGTCTTTGTTTCTGGTAAGTCCTAATTATTTTCCTCTGTTAAAAATATGTGGAATAATTATTAAGTTTATATATGTATATCTTGAATTGTACATAGCCTTCATGTTCAATGTTTTTGTAAACTGTTGATTATGAGAAAATATTTAAATTGTAAAAAAATCAAACTATGGTTTACAAGAATTTTTTAAATAACGTCATGCACTAAATGTTTTGTCTCTTAACTTGTTTTGTATGTTAAATTTAACATATAGCGAGATTATATCCAAGTCACAATTTGTAGATTAAATATTATTTCAGTTACTTATTCTTTTCTTTCTTACCTGTTTTGGATACTTTGTTACCCTCCTTTCAGATATTTTGCACATTCGAGGTCATGTTTATATTAAAATCAATAAAAAACCTGTCAAAGTAAAAAACGAAAACATAAAAAGTAACTGATATAATATTTATATTCTTGTTTTCTATAGTTGATTTCAATGTTAAATAGAACAAATTCATAATAATGGGCCATTAACACTCATTCCAATGCTCCAATTAAGACTTTAACTGATATTTTTCAGTTGGCAATATTGTGAATTTTTTCTATAGAAATATCATTGCTTTCTACTCAAAATTTGTTAAAAATCAATATAATTTGAAATCTGATATATGTATTATATGGAGACAATGGTGACTGTGTTGGTTTTCGCCTTTAAACTAACAAAATAAAATACATGTATTGGGGAAAAAAACCGATTTTTAACATAAATTGTAGAATTACATAAACATTTTTTCATACTCTAATTAATTCATAACCTACAATTTTCCGAAACTAAACATGGGTTGATATTTTCTACGTAGAAGTAAATTGTAAAAACACTAGAGCCGATTAAATCAATTCACAACCTTAATTATTAATGGTCTTATATAAGAAGCCAGTTACTGTTTTGATGCTTGCAAGGCGTATACCTAGTTTTAAAATGTGTATATGTTTACATATGAATAGTAATTCACTAATCTCTGATCCTTTCACAGCAATAGTAAAATTCCCATGACATTAGTCTCGATTAAACAGATTATATTAAACAGGATTAGTGATTTCATCATTCTATCTGCTCTGTTGAGTTGTTTTGAAGGTGTCTTGATAAGGCTATTTAGTGATTGGTAATAATATATGATAAGGAATATATTGTCATTTTCAACCAATTTGATCTACTAACTCTTGCATTACTTTTCTTTTTATGTCTACTTGCATTTGTTGTAATTTTTATATTTCTATATATTCTTTAGGTTTACAACTACTTATTGCATCTTTATTATCAATCCTCCATTTATCCTGTGTTTAATACTGCTGCTGTACCTTGCCTTCAGCAAGGTGCTCCATCTTTTCTTTTTCCGCAGATTTTCCATTTATATATATTTTATTTCCTTATGGTTTTCTATCACATTTTCCAAAATATCTATTTCTACTGACACATAATCTTTTACTTAGATAATTAACAAGATTTAATTAAAATTTTTTACAAAATCCAGATTTTTCCAAAGTATTTCTTTTTATGTGTTTATTCCACCACCAATCCAATTTTACTTTTGTTAAGTTCACAATCCAATTCCTTTCATTTTATTATTTTCCTATGTACTCAGAGTGATTAATCCTTATTATTTCTATTGTATTTCCAAAATAAAATGATTTTCTTCTTTAGTAATTAATTACTAAACATTCAGTGTTCTTGTGATTTCAGTTTGAACATCATACTTTGTATACTCTATTTAATCTTTTAATAAAAACAAAAATAAAAAAATTATAAATCAATTTGATCATCAACAAATTATACCCAACTTTGATACTCATGCCTCGGCTGAATTGTTTACATTTTCCCAAATAAACTTCAAAAATAATACTAATAGAGCCGTGTCTCAATCCTTTTGTGGTTAATTGGTTATGATGAATTATCCTTTGTTATACGTATGAAATGTATTGCAGTAGGCTCGTGACTATTAGACCCAGTCAGATAAGAAAAAAACAAACAAATTTTAAAGGGTAAATTACTTTCAAAGATAACATATATCTTGTATGTATCACTAATACAAATTATATAATTGATTATAAATAAAAATAGGAATTCAACGATAAAAACTGAACAATCCATAAACAACCGATCATGTTAGATATCTTCTGGTGAGTACTGTAAAATAATGACAAACAAAAATAATCTGTTTTTTATAAGCTATAAAACACTCTCCACACTTTTATTATGGGCAAAAAAAAACAACAACAAATTTTAAAGTGTATTTAAGTTTAAATAAAGTTAAAAAATTCTAATTGTAATTACAACTTCTGAGAATTATTTAAAAAAAACTCAAAACCTACTAATTTTACTGTTGTTAGTACTCAGCTTTCTCGTTATCTTGGCTACTAACTAATCCATTCTAACAGACCAAAGAAAAACCAAAATCAACTGACAATCTGGTGCTCAACTTAAGGTATTTTAATTATGCAGTATTGTGTTTCATTATAATTTCTATAAAACCTTAATCAAGATAAATTTATCCAGGCTAACAAAACATAGTTACCGTATTGCTCACACCCTTTCTCCTTTGTAGCTAGCCAACCCCTAACAGTATGCTCCATTATTATTATGGGTACATAATACGACATGACAAAATATATATACAATTGATGGCAAATGTCCACTTACACATTATCAATAATATAAATCATCCATCATTTTCAAATTAATTTAAAACCAAAATATAAAATATGATTATATAACTGAGAGTGTGATGATGAACTTGATAATATGTCATTGTATAATGTTACTTTCAGTGCGAGACTAAATAAACATTTATCTTTAGTTATATATTTAATTATTATCAGCAATGAGATTGATAATGAAATATTTACTTCTGTCAAATCACAGAGTACAGTGCTTTAGAAGTTTTTCTCATAGATCCTTCTTCAATAAAAGGAATCTACTGCATAATCAGTCTAACCTAGGCATCATGTTGTCTATGAAATATTGTCTGGACTCTTCCACAAATATGAGGTCAACAGAAGGCTTGAATTTAACAACATTACTTCAAATATTGACAAACTTTGCACCTCTCTCTCTTGCCGAATCTTGGGATAATGTTGGATTACTTATTAAACCTATAAGTCCTAAGAACATTCATAAAGTACTGCTGACTATCGATTTGACCGAAGCTGTTATGCAAGAAGCATTGGACAAGCATGTTGATATGATTATTTCATACCATCCTCCGATATTTGCACCATTGAAGAAAATTACCAACAAAGCATGGAAGGTTAGTTTCATATTGTTAGTTTAATATTATGATATTGAAAATTTTTATTTCTTCTAAAGCAAAAAAAGAGAAAAATCTGAGGGGGGGGGGGTAGTGTAAAAAGTTTGTAATTGACTGCCAATAATAATATTAGTGTTATCAAATTTGAAAACTAAAATGGCTTTATGTTTAAGAAAAGTTACACTTTAAACTTAAATAATTAGTAGATGGGACTCTTAATAGGCTTGATTTGTTATTAATCACTTCTAAACAAAAATTTCATAAAAATAAATACGGTATATTTATTGGTATAAAAATTATTAGTTAGGTTTTATTTTATTATTTTTTGAAGAAGATGAAAAAGCAAAATATAAATTTTTTGTGTAGTTATGTATTTCTTGGCATTTGAATATATTATACAGTCTATGGGTCATAATGGAAAAGTACTTGTACAGGGGGTTTCTGAAATAGGACGCCAAACTTTTGGAGTGAATTCCTTATTTAAAAATAAAAAAGTTCTTATAAACATGTGTCCTAAACCGTTTTGTTTTCAAACAATCCGCCATCTTGTATTTTTACAAAAAAAAACCAGCTTTGGAAGTAGATAAGATATGGATTTCAGATTTGGCATACACATTTTTTATGTAATGTTTCAAAAGTGTGCAAAACATAAAGACTATTATTTTCAAAATTACAGCCATTTAAAATTGTTATTGTTGAATATCCTGAAAACCATTAATTTACAAAATAATTACAAGAGACAAAAAAGTTTCTTCTTTTAACTACAAATAAAATGACGGTTTTTAATATTGTCTGTAAGTCAAATGATAATGGAGTTAAAAAACTTAAAACATAATTTCTTAGTTGTCTGCAACTCCTATGATTTAGAAGCAACTTAAAGAAATAATAATCAAATCCATTTTTCATATTTCATCAAATATGGATATGTAACTTCTTAACCATTTCAAAATAGTAATACATTGACATTTTTGAGGACTAATGTCAAAAATATTAATTGTGGTTTAGGTAAAAATGTATCAATTTTCTGTCAGCTGATCTTTTAGTTTTTGTTATTTAGACCGATTGACTGTATTTACATTTAGGTTGTTTAGCGAATTAATTATAGGACTCACGTTATATGTTTTATCACTTTTTACTTTTTGTCCATTGTTTATAAAATAATAATTGTTTAAAATGATACAGTATTCTTAGCGTGAGTAGGCGGGCAAGATTTTTATGTATGGATGAGCAAATGGTAGTGGTCACGAAGCAGCGTGGTTTTATTTGGAAATATTTCCTAACCAACAACAATTACTTATCACCATGTTTCCTTCAATTTACTGAGATTCAACTTTTTGAGATAGGCTCCCTATACGTTCGAACAAAGGACCACGGAAAAAAAACAAAGGCGAGTAAGAACACCTGATCTGGAAAAAAACATACTAAATCACATTGGAAAAGATCTGCCTCTGTGTTGTATACTGATTAGCTGACCTTTAGAAAAGATGGCATTACAAACTTCCATAACACAGTATGAAAACTTCCATGGGCATATGAAAATCAGTATGTCATATTTATAAAAGGCATCAGGAACAGTTCAAAGTGAATGGATTGGAGTTATCAGGGATATATTGTTGGGACCACATTTCCTACCACCTAAATGGTAACAATTATAGGTAGTTCATTGAAGATGATCGTCCCTCTAATTGTGAAAGAATTGTCCTTGAGCAGATGACAGAACTGCTGGTTTATCCACAACAGCGCACCATCACACTACACAGTGTATGTGAGGTAGCTGCTGAATAATACATACAGATGGAAACGAATTGGAAGTACCATGGTCTGCTAGGTCACCCGATTTAAATCCTATAGATTTTTATGTTTGGGGACACTTAAATTAAAAGTTTTGGTTTAGTCAAGGTCTAATACTAATATTGAGATTCTTCGGCAAAGAATTATCAACACTTGTAACATCATAAAAGACCAAACCGGAATTTTTGAACAGATAAGACAGTCAATGCAAACGCGTATTAGAGCATGTATTACCACAAATGTAGGACATTTTGAGCACCTATTGTGTTTTTTTTTAAATCATGTCTCCTTTTCTGATTTTTTTGTAACGAGTGTTTAATTTATGAACAATAAATACTATACTGCACTGTAGTGTTTTATTATTATTATTTCTTTGAATTTTGTTATTTAAAAAAAGTTGTTTCTAACATAATCTTAGGTGTTGTAGACAACTACCATGAAATTATGTTTTCAGTTTTTTGAAATTAATTTATTGACAAAGAGATATAATGCAAATTTTTAAAACAAGTTGTTGGACACTATTAGAGATATTAAGAATTTCTATAATAATTTTCATCTCAATAGGTAAATTATCTCAATGGCTAATTACTTTACTTTATAATTGCAATACATTTGTAACTGTAATAAAAACTATCTAGTAAAACATTTATTTTTTGTAGGAACGAATTGTTGCTAACTGTTTGGAAAATAAAATTGCTTTGTATTCTCCTCACACAACTTGGGATGCTATGAAAGGTGGACTCACTGATTGGTTGGCGAGTTGCTTTGGTAAGTAGATATTAATTAATCTGTTAAACACATTTTACAATAAATGAGATAGTTTTGATATAAAAATTTGAAATCATTGAAGAACCTGCTTGTATTGTTCAGATATTTTACTTTAACTTTTGTATTCTATTTAAAAGAATTTGTATTCAAGTTCATAAAAATGTGTAAAAAAAAAAGGTTATTTTGTTTGCAAATGTAATGTGGTTTTACCATCTTGAATTATAAGACCAACAAATTCTTTCTCTAGTATCCTCTTTTTTGGGAACTGTTAGATATAAGAAACTATATTTAAGTTATATAAGTCATAAGGCAAAATAGCAATAATAGTTGAAAAATATTGTAAACAGTTAGGAAACCGCTGAGCTTGCTGTTTAGTATGTTTAGTGATGATTTAATATTTAGACGTTTCTTAGCATACACCATATAGTGGGTTGCGGGATCGCAAGCTGACGTCTAGCTCGATCTGTGGATTTACGTGGGCTACGTTAAAAAGCATCACAAATTTTCTTCATTTAGTCCTCTGAAACTTGCAGTTGTCATGGACTTTCCCTTTACAGTAACACCTAGTCTCTTTAAACTATTCTTCAGAGATGATGGGTTATTGTTGAATCATCTTAAAAAAACTTTTCTGTTCTGTCACTATCGAATCCGCAAAATTGAAAATGCAGAACGCCTTTTGTTGTTGACTCATCATCTTGGGTGTGGTTAGATATTTTGGCTGGGGTGTACAGTGCTCCTGCGGGAGTTATTTAAAACTTAGAAACCTACTCTTTCAAATGACATAGGACTCTTTTCTTGATAGCTTTATTGAATGGAGAAATTCAGTCATGAAATGGTTCATTCTCTTTGAATAGCCCTGTACAATAAAACAATTGATAAAAACTTATAGTTACTACTAAATTTTCTCTATATATTAGTTTCTCTTAAGAGAGAAAGAAAAATTTGGTATATTTATAGCTAATTTTTATGTTATTATTTATATTTTAAAACCATTCACCATTTATTTCAATAAATAATTTATTTGTATGTTTCTTCAGACAGTGAAAGTGTAAAACCAATAGTGCCTTCTACATCTCTAGATTCAACAAAGAAACAAAGTAAATATGCCACATCTATTTACTGTCCTATAGAACACATCGAGGAACTGTTCAGTATTTTACGAAACAAGAGTTGTGAAGAATTATTCAGGTATTTAAATATGGTAAAATGTTACAAGTTTTAATATTGTATGTTAGTTTTTATTACGTTTTATCAAGCAAAGCCTTCTATATCCAATGTAACTTTTTAACCTTTCTTTAAATTAACAATCAGATTTCAACACTATTTCATTAGCGTTTTTACAAAAGAATTCGTCTGTTAAATTCATCGATACGTAATACTTATTTATTGTGAAAATCAGTGTGTTACCATTTTCTTTCACACGAAACACCTATGTTGATTCCCCATGCTAATAAATTAAAAATTGTTTATACAAATATATTAACAATTTTTCTTTTGTTTAGGAATTTATTAGACAAATAAGAATATAGTAGTAAAGCAGAAAACAAATATGCTTGGATAAGTTTGTTAGCCAACATATTTGATAATGGGAAGGTGATTTTAAAACAATTCTATCCAATTTGGTCAAGTTTACCAAGAGTTACAAGTACCAATTGTAACAAGAGTTACAGTGTACCTGATTTAATTTACTTTAGTACCAAGTGGTCACTCTACTACATATTGTCCAATACTAATACTTGTAGTGTCGTAGTTCCTTCAATGGTTTAGTGTTATGAACATTTTTCTCATGTTATACAGTTTATTTCAGTTTTTTATTCAATAATGAAATTTATTTACTGTATCTGTTTATTATTACATAATATATATATATATATATATATTTATATATTTACTCAAATGTTTAAGGATGTATTATAGAGATAGTAATATCTTACTTATTGAAGTTATACTTCTTTGCGCTCGTTGAGATGGGGTGTTGGTCGAGAACCTGTGTCACGCTAAAACTGAGAAAAATCAACGATTTCGCCCGAGCGTTCATGACTGCCGCTGAGTCTACCCGAATTCTCTGTTAGTCGCTTGTTATTTTATGCAACCATTACTATATTATAACCTTATAGTGTAATATTAATTTACGACAATGTCAGTAGGCCATAAATCAGGTGGGCAGTAAAAATCTTAATCAACTTGGTCTAGTCTAGGTCTGTTTTGAATAAACTAAACTAGTATCAGTCTATAGCATTTCATGATAACAGTATTTCCAATTTGATAAATAACGAATTCATTCGATGCAAAACAAACCCAGCTGTTTATTCCAACCTGGAATAATTACTAACCGAATACGAGACCTAGCGCTACCTAGCGGAGTGATGAAACAACTGTTTGGCCTCAAATTAGATTACGATCTATGCCGTTTAAAAATGAGAAATTAAAATTACTTCACCACGTACAAAACTCCAAACCAACCTCTAATTAAACATAAAACATACACCTGTACAAGAAAATTAAATACAAGCCAGAATAACACTTTCTTACGACACGTTAAAAATTCAAACAAGCCTACGTATTCGCCGTTCACAATTATAGGCCAAACTATTTACATGAATTTATTTGTTTAAAAACCAGAACCGTATAGAAATTTACCCACAGTGTTCGTACAGCAAAAATCAAACTTAGCAAAATTCTTTTACCAAATCATGATTCCCAATATTTCCGGAAATAATAATTATTAAAGAAAACCGAGACGACGATTATGTACACGGTCATGACAGATTTCAAGGATAAGCTCCGCCCATTTAGGCAGACTCGATGATTGGCAGCAATCAGCTGGCAGCGAGAATTAAATAATTTCAAATAAATTAATATGCATGTAGGTAGTATGTAAACTTGTATTTAAACTAATTATTTAGATGCAGAGAAGTTATTTGTATTGTGTTTATGTAAATAATAACGTTTTAATAATATCTCCTTATCATATCCAAAATTATATCATTATTGAATAAATAATTTACATTCCAAATTTTACATTAACAAACAATCACCCTTCAAGTGTTATTAAAGATAGGCAAGGCTGTGAGAGCTTACAGATGGTAAACTTTTAAATTTATTGAAAAGAATATAATTGTTGAAGTTAAAAAAAAAAAAAAAAGCAGTGGACTTCCATTCGATCTAGAGGAAACTTTCAAGAGCTCAAGCTAACCATTCTGTTAAAATACCAGAATATAATTTAACCCATCATAAAGTAGAACAGTATATCGCCGCTGCCTCCATAGAGATGCAGACAAAAGTGCATGGAGTCAATTGCAGTTTTCGATGTTTGAAAATGCAGAGGCGTGATTATACTTTTGGCCGCTTTTTCGTTTCCCGATGTTCTCAAAATTCAACGTTCTGCTTAATCGATCCGAATTCGGGCATGGGGGTTTTCCAATACGCTGGTCATGAATTCGGGGTCGGAATTCCAGAATTCACATTGACCGGTCCAATATGACCAATTTTTGGCCAAATTTCAACAGTCTGATTAATCGATCCAAATTCGTTTATAGGGGTTTTGCAGTGCGCTGGTCAGGCCAAAGAAGTATAACTTCCACCGTCTGGTCCGACACAGACCCAATAAATTTTCTCTCTCTTATTATGGAACCTTAGTTTTTTTTGATAAAATAATAATATAAAAAATTTAAATATTCTCTAAATAAAACAAAACATTTACTTATAAACTAATGAAGATAATACAACACTTTGTAAATAATATTTTCAAACAATCTAGCTTTATATTTACTCATATTTGTTTCAAATTTAATTCTATTTAAATGAGTAATTTTACATTGGAAACATATTTATATAACTGAAAGTTTTGTTTTGTTTGTAAAGTACACGTCCTGACAATAAAGGGATTATCAGATTGGATATTGATTGTTCAATGGATGAACTAAACTATTGCATGCAACGTATGGAAGGCTGTAGTTGTGTCTATAATGTACATGAACGTGTACCTGTAAGTTCAATTGTATTATTATTATTTAACTAATATATAATTAAGCATTCTGAGCACTTGGTTATTCTAGTGGCTAGTGTACATGTTTGGTATGTGAGAGGTTTTCCCGATTTTGTCCCTGATGAGATCAAAAAGGTATATTGTTGACCTATTATCATGAGGAAAATTAGGGAGCTATGATTGGTAATGCACTTTGGCTGTAAAGGCTAGAATTACAGTGATGAGAATACAATAAACTGAATATATAGTAGCTGATTGAAAGCTATCTTAGCTGGTCTTGGTTCTTCACAGGCTTTTTATGTTATACCACAGGGTTATTTTATGCGTGCATTTTTCTAAAATTTAAAATTAATTAAAAATTTTCTAGTAAAATTATACTCTCTTCTACAACCAGAGTAGTATTGCCTATTAATGACATTAAAAACCCTGCAAAAACATTACACAAATTTTCCCACTCATCCATTTCCAAAGTCAAATCAAAGCTGATCGTCACCATAAATGTTATTTCGGTAATTGTCAATCGAAAAGTAAAAAAAAGAAAGTAATATTAAAAAATAAAATAAGGACCTAAACTTTTTTCACTTGTGCTGAAACATGTTCTCTGGGTATTTGATTAAAATAGAGCATTTAATAATTTTATTGTAGTTAAGATTCTTTTTTTCTTTTTTTTTGCCAAACATATACTGTAAAATGTTTTTACTTGTGATGTTTCACACAGGTTTGAGTAATTAACCTTTAAATTTCACTAAAATCTGAACAAAATCGGTAGAGCTCAATGGCAGATTTATTATTTTTACCAATAACTCACGAAGCAGCTTTTTTGAGACATGATGAGCAATACTATTATTTGGGTCCTTAAAGACTACACTTGCACAAAATTTTATCAATGTTGTTAGAACAGATTTTGGGAAAATCATAATTTTGTGTTTTTTAGGTTGCTACCACCAAAATTCCGAGTTATTACAAAACTGAAAAAAAAAAAAAAATTCCCAGATATGACCAAAATCAGTGTACGTGTTTGGGTTGTATAACACTGCATATAACACAAGCAACAGACAGAGAGACATTCTAGAAACTACTTTTTTTAGACTCAGTAGGCTTCAAAACTCAAGATCAAATTTTTGACCCATGATATAACGTTCCATATACAATGTATATGTGAAAATATGCAAAAATTGGTTTACTGTTTGCTTCTACATAGTATCTGCTTTATTGCAGGTAGTTCACCTTTAGTATGATGTTATATACCACAATATCAAACTTGCGAAGAGCCAGCTGGAAAAGAGAGACAATTTTTTTTCTTTCAATGTAAAATTTCCGTAATAAAATATAAATATCTTATATTTTTGTATTTTGTAGAAGTCATTTAAATTTTGAAAAAAAAAAAAAAAAAAAAAAATGTATATATTCATCTATCCTCCTATCTAGAGCCCAAACGGTCAAATGGTGAGCATCCATTTTTATCTCCAACAATTTTATCTTTGAGTGGTCCAGTAGATCATGAAACTCTAGTTTTGAATTTTAGTCTTTAAATTCATTTAGTTTTTTAACCTTTTGATGAGCATTGACGTTTCAAAACGTCAGGCAGTGTTATTACCCTTTGGAGCATCGCCATTTAAAAACGTCATAGAGTTTTCGTTCAGTTAGCATCAACGTTTTTAAACATTTTATTTAATATATTAATGTCCCATGATGTGCTGCTGTCTATGCGTTATTTTTCATTACTTTCTAATCTGGCAACACTGCACACAGTCTGACAACACTGCACTGCACACAGTCTTACAACAGTCGGTTCTGAATCATGCACAATGTCTTTTCGTAGTATGCTATTGTGATTGTGTTTATAATGCAGTCAGTTGTAACTAACCTCAAAGTATATATTAGTGATTTTAGTGATATTTGTAATTTTAAATATATATTTTGTAAGTAACTTTTTCCAAATTGTAAGTTTGTGTTTATGGTAAATTATGGCTAGGCATGGGCTGGCTTGGAATATCTGACAAAGAAATAGGTGAACTTATAACAGAAAATGAATCAGATAATACTTATAGTGATAATGAAACAAGTAAAGATGAGTTTGAAGTCCTGGAAAATGAACAAATAAATACGATTTCGAAGGACCTAAGCCTAAAATCTTCTTGTCTCAAAATGCGAACTTTCAACATTTTGCTTATCATATGTATAAGAATAAAAAACTAGTATTGCTGACCTAAACTAACCAAAATTTCTTATTTTTTAAAATCACAAATAAAATAAAATTTTACAATTTATTATTTATTTTACAGTTTTAAAAATATGTTTTAACCATTTAATAAAAAAATATAATCTTGCTCCCTGGGGTAAGAAATTTGAAAAAAATTGTCGCTCATCAAAGGATTGAAGCTAAAGAATTACTATTACAATCTTCAAATATTAAACTATATTTCTCTCATAAGATAAACTTTGTTAAAAACTCAGAAATAAAAAAAACAAATAACTTTTTTTTTTATAAGACATTAATAAAATTTGTTATTTCTGTGATTATTAACACTAAGAGAATAAATTAAATACATAAAAACACTATTATACTTTCTGCAATATTCATTGAGCTTTGACGACCCAAGTTACAACATTCTCATAGGTTAAAATACAGACTAAGGAAACACTATACATACAACAATTCATAGCAGATACAACAGTCTCATTACAGGTAGTAGGTTAGAAGATAGGGAGGTGAAAAAAATTGTTTGGGGTCAGAGGGGAGTTCTTATACTTAACTAATTTAACGTCTAAATGCTATTTGCGTAATAGTACCACTGTACTAACATGTTGTAGCACCCTGAGGATAGATCATTCATAGTTAATGTCTTGATGAGCTAACAATAATAACTTCACCACACAATTACAGACAATAGCCCATAGTTAAAACAAAAATCTTAATCGAACAAAGAAAATGGACAAGAGGCCTAACCTAGGCCAGAAATTACGTTAATTAATGTTTTCTTGATAAAACCATAAGTTTTTACATAATTTAGCCAATATAATCTTGTCAGAGTCACTGGACCCCTCTAATTAAGATTAGCCAATCATTATTAAACAATAGGCACAATTAAAAAATAAATGACACATACTACATGACACGTTCCTGAACTACACTGGTTGGACCTGTGCGCTAGCTCAAAAAGTGAAACATTCTTCCATGGAATGTGGTAGGCGATTTGCAGTAGATGAGTAGAACTTGAAAAGCAAAACTGTTTAGGAAGGTGTCATACCCATGCTTACTAAAATGAAAATTCGGGTTCAAGAACCTATATTAAATGTTGAGCTTGACTTATGAGAAAAATTATACAGTATAACAAACACACAGAAACACAATTCTCATAAAAAAATTGAGAATTGTGCTATGAATTGAGAATTTTTTTATGAGAATTGTGTTCTGTGTATTTGTTATACTGTTCAAGAACCTGGTTAAGAATTGAAGAGATAGTGAGTTACTTAATTCAAATTCAAGGATTAAATAGAGAAATAAAGCTAAAGTTTCAAAATTTTTTTACTAATATAAATGAGCTACAATTGTTTCACCTTGCGGGCATCAACAACTATTTATACATACACAAGTAACAGGAAACTGAAATACAATAGAGAAATCGGGAAGGGTAGGAGGAATGACCTAGCAGGTAGATAAAGATTGATGGACTATGTTAAGGATGGGTTTTAGAAGGGGCGTAGAATTTAATACAATTTGGTCATTTAAGTTGAAAATAGGCCTAAGTGAAATAGATCTATTTATTTCTAAACATTCTAAATTATTTAATGTATTGCTTTTATTTTCTATATGTAAGAGTTTAACATTCAATTTCGGATAAAAATTATGGTTTGAGTTTAAAACGTGGTTAGCAAAGTTAAAGTTTCTATAGCCATGTTTCCAGCTATTTACAAGTTCTTTAATCCTAACTTTTATAGATCTACCTGATTGACCAATGTACTCAGAGTCTCAATCTTGACAAGATATTTTATAAACTGTACTATTTTCTAACATTTCTTTTTTATCTTTATTATTAACCAACATTTTCCCTAGATTTTTTGTACAATAAAAGGCAACTTTACGATTACATGTTGTATTAAATTCTTCACCCCTTCTAAAACCCATCCTTAACATAGTTCATCAACCTTCATCTACCTGTTAGGATTTCTACCCTTCCCGATTTCTCTATTATATATCGGTTTCCTGTTACTTGTGTATGTATGAATAGTTGTCAATACTTGCTAATTATCAGTTACCCGATGATGCTGCAAAGCGAAACAATTGTAGCTAACGTATATTAGTAAAATAATTTTGAAACTTTAGCTTTATTGCTTTATTTAATACTTGAATATGGAGTTTCAACAAGACATATCTGCTGTTACATTAAATATCAATTCAAATTGTTCGTTTAGGCAAAGTTCAATACATAATATAAAATATACAGTAGTGGTTTTATTTATTTAATTTAAAATACAATTCCACCATGTACCACTGGGTTTAGTTATTAAATAGCTCTACATGAATATTTGGATTTTTAAATTACATTTCTATCTTCTACTTTGTCAAATATTTTCAATGAGTGTCTTAAAAAAAGTTTTTTTTTTTTTAGTTAAAATAACGTAACAAAAGAGGCTTTTCTAATGTCTTCAGTGTTTTGTGTTATGATAAATCTAAAGGTGTCATATAAAAGATTATAGAAAATTGTAAACAAAGGTTGTGTCCAAATTTTTTAGTTTTTTTAAGTATAGTAAATTTAGGCTAAGTACGTTAATTCATTTGTGTGATATAGTTTCGAATTATATGAATAAATTAACAACTTGGCTCCAAGATATGAAAAATACATATAAAACCTAACAAATCATATTAGGCAACTTTTACAACTTTCACAGAATAAACTGTCCTCTCTCACTCTATAGACATCAAAGTGAATGATCTAAATCTACATTTTGACAGATCTCTGAGGAAGATTGCAACCAATACACTTTGTTTAGGTTCTTCAGGTTTGTATTTAAGTTAAATTCAATAAAAATCACTATGATGAATTGTAAGAAAACGAAATCTTGTGTTTTGAATTTTAGCCTCAAATTTGGATCTAAGACCAAATTTAAGGAAAACCAGCACAGCGCACTATACGAATGATAGACAGATGTTATTAAAAAGATTTTTTTTGGACCCTAACTATGGATAATTTCAACAAAAAAGAACAAATTTCTAGATAGTTATGTGAGAAAGTAAACAAAAATGTATTATTTCAGTTCATCTGGATATTTTGTTATAATATATTATAGTGTCAATTAAATTGAGTCTCAGGATGTAAATATAAGTTGTAATTTAGACATAACATTTAATCATAATGATGGACTTTGTCACTTTTGGTAATATGGAACCTGTCAATAACAGAAAGTTCACTAATTACATATTGTTATTGATATTGTTCTACATCTTAAAGGCAAAAAATATTGTAATTTAAAAAAAAGTAATATAAATATAATTTTGTTTTATTACAAATGTTAAGGTACCTGTGATTGGGACTGGAATGGGTCGTTTTTGTAAACTGAAGGATTCAATATCTTTGACGGATGCAGTTGAAAAAGTAAAGAAACTTGTTGGTATGCGCCATATCCGCCTTGCACTTGCTGTTGAAAATACTAAAGGTACATTGTAATTCCAGCTTCATAGTGTGATTGATATTTGATTGAATTATTTATTGTTATTTATTTTACAAAACTTTATGTATAGGCCTAATTCAATACAGTAAGACAGTATAATGCAACACAAAAGGGAAATAAAAATAATTTACTCTTAAAATAATAAATAAATTAACAGAAAATTAACACACAAAAAGAATTTGAGTAAAGAAAAAGAAGAAAAAATGGATGACTGAAACATTTTCCCCCACAAATATAAAAGTCCTGCTAAATTAAACACTCCAGTGATAATACTTGTTTTGAAGTTACCTTTCGAAATTAAGCAAAATTGCATGTTAAAAATTGAATTCCTTTATTTAATGTAAAGGACTATAGTCAGGCAACTGACTAAATAATAAAGGAACAACAAACTGAAAAGATTTCTTGAAATTTTATAACCTAGGACTTAGAATAAGATAATTTGGATATCTACTATTACAAAGATTTTATACGTAACTGCATTTTTAATAATCTCTGAGAGACTATTATTATTTTAAGCTAGTCTTTCATCTATCCCAGCAAAAAATGCCATACTGGAGAGGTGACTGTTCCAAACTAAAACATACTGAAGTTAACATAGGGTGACATACAAAATGATGCAGTGTATACAATTTCCTTAACATTAACAACAATAAGTTTTTAAATTTTCAGTGTGCTTTTTCTAGGCAAAATCTTTATCAATAGTACACTATTAAATATTTGGTATAATCAACTTGATCTAATTTGAAACAGATTTTTAGGCAACTGTTGTTTAGACAATCACGACATAAGAACAACTTATTTATGAACATATAATCATTTCTCAATTTGTAAACAATAATAATAAAAAAAAAACTGTTTTGAAACCAAAAGACCAATCTATTCAGATCTTCTTATATATCAGAATGTAGTTGTAAATAGTTATTAGAAATATAGGATATGGGATTATAGGTTATTTATGTATGTATTTCTTTGGTGTTACAGTAGAACCCCTCAAACTCGACACAATGTGGACTTTAAGGTTGTCGAGTTTGGGGGTTGTCGAGTTTTAGGGAACTTTGGTATTTAATGGTTAGGTTTGCAACAAATATTCAAAATTATTTTAAATAACTGTACATTTATTGATTATCAATGATTAAACGTTTATTGCAAAAAAGTCCCTGCCTGACAACAAAAAAATAGTGTGTTCAATCACACATTAAAATTAAATTTATCGATCGGTCAAATGAGATTTAAAAAGTGTTGGCCATGTACAATAGGTTTAGTAAACTAAAAAACCTATCCTAATATGCTGTAATAAAATTTACAGTAAAGTCTACAGTAAAAAACAGACAGTCCATTAAATATTTTTAAAGATTAAAACAATTATATATATATATATATATATATATATATATATATATATATATATATAAACATTAGAGCAAAGTTAGCACTGTTTGAAAAAAACTTTTGATTGATCTTTGTTTTTCATTTTCGACTGGACGTCTGGCAGCTTCATCTCGAAGTCGCCGAAGAAAAAGAATGTTCATACCAAACACAGTCCAATACAAATGCTATAAATTGAACTGCTGTTCGCATATAATTAAGAGTCGGGTCATTTTTCTCACCTGGTTAAGACCTTTGTTACAAAACTTGAATCATAGTTCTACGACGCTCCATTGAATAATTGTTATGACAAAAGACTTGCCGCTTACTTTAATGGAATCGGTGCTAATGACCAGTAGCATCCGGGTGGTTAGGCGCTTGGGTTCACAACAATATGAATGTTTTGACAACAAATGTTTAGGGCTGTCCTGGTCTACCTGGACCCTTTATCTTTAACTTTGGCCTCTACTATACAGTAGGATTAGAAAGTGGCTAGACAAAGGAGCATCCCTCACAGCTGTATAAACAAAAGTAACAAGCCTCAACCTCCGGGCATCTGGCAGGCGCACATGGCGTAAAACAATGCAGTGAATGACCTTGGAAATCTCATGCTCCTTGTCACTGGCCCTGTCGAGTTTGACGGAATGTCGAGTTTGAGGGGGTCGAGTTTGAGGGGTTCTACGGTATCATTATTTAGTAGTGATATGAAACCATTAAAAAAAAAAAATTATTGTTTGTAATTCAAATTTAATTTGAAAAAAATTGAGTCATTAAAAAAAAGTATTATTTTCCTAAAGTTTATTTTGTTACTTCGATAGCTTAATTATTTTTCATCTGATTTTAATAAATAGTATATTATTTTAAACAATAATACGGATAGTTGTACAGAAAAGTACTAAGCTTATGATAAAGGGATGTATACAAATTAATTATTACTTCTCCCATGTTAAGTAGTAAGGAATTTTTACAAATTAGTTGACGATGTGTTCACAGCTAATATAATTAGTAATATTTTTCAAATCAGGCTGAGAAATTATCTGGTAGGGGGTTTTTTTTTATTAGAACAAAATAATGTAGGTCCATTAAAAAACAAAGAAATTGAAAATAATAATAATAATTTAAAAAATTATAACCAGGGGTTTATCATACAATACTGAAAATTAGGTGGTAATTGTTAAAAAAAATAATTGAAAATAATATTGTTTGTTTATTAAAAAAATGCTACGTTAAATTAGTAAGCCCATTACTAATGGGAGGTGGGGAGAAGAGTTATGTTATTACTGTTATTAATTATTGCTGATAATTAATAAAAGTTTCTCATTCACAGATTTGCTGTATCAACAATTTAAAGACAAAATTCAGGACAAAAACATTTGTAATTTCTAGTATTTACTTGTTTTTTTTAGAATTAAAACAAAGAAATTATTGATATAAATTTTTTTTTCCAATAATGAATTTTATTCTTTGTTTATAATTCTTTATACACGGTGATAGTACAGTATGAAAACGGCTTCAAGTTCTACTCTAGTTAGAAAAATATGCGACCCATCGTTCTAAACATCTTGACCTCCACTATCTACATTGTGGTTCAAATATTTAAAATTAAGTACAGGATGTTCCAAAAAATAATAAACTGCATTTTCTCAATATTATTAAATGTGCTGATGTTGGTTTTATGGTTTTGTGTTCTTACAAAATAATAGAGTTAGGACATTTCAACAATTTTTATTATTATTAAATTATATGATTTAATGAATTTCAGAGTTAAAAGGTTAAACCTACATTAATAACACAAGGTCCAAAAATAATTTTTCATGTACAGGATGATTTTAATATAATATGATATATATCGGTTGTGATAATTTGACTAAAAGAGGCTTATAAAACTCTCGTATGCAACAGGCTAGGATAGATATAAAACTTTAAAACCTTAGGTTTAATTTAAAGATCACCTAAATATGAACTAGTTTTAACTCTTGAGAAAAATATCAAACAGCTTTTTTAAGGAGAAAAAGATAATGCAGTAATACAAATTTCAATAATTTAACTTTATAATAAATAAATTTTGATGTTAACACTTAGAAGGTAAACAGAATAAAGCTATTTAGTTATCAACTAAGCAAAGTGTTTACCAGATATTTTAATTCAATTGGACAATGACATGATTTATGAACTCACCACATTGTCATTTTATCTATTGACATATGTATTACATATTTTGTGAAAAACGTTTAAGCTGAAAAGAGTACTTACTGAAGTTGTTGACACAGGAATAACAATAAAAAGCTCTTAAATGAACCCTTTCTGACTTGCCACAATAATTTAGCGACTTTAGCGGTCTAAGTGCATTAAAAAAAAAGTATTTGTGGACCAGTGGTGAAACAATTTAAGATTTTAAAGCGTCAAGAGTAAAATGTATGTTGTTATAATATTTTAAAATTTAAATATGTATAACTTAACGAAAGGAGGAAAAAGAAATTTTGATAATTCGAAAAAATGTTCTATGTTGTACAAGTATTATGGAGGGAAAAATGAGTATAGGAGGTAAAAATTTTGACAATTTATTAAAAATTCAAAGATAATTTAGCAAGACTACAAAAGTGAAGGCGGATAATAATAGATTTAAATTTTGAAATAACATACAGTGATTTAGGGAAACCGGAAATAAAGAACCACGTGTCCAGGACAAGCCAAGTGAGACCTATGAGGTCGCTTAAAATTCACACATGTTCTGCTACCATTTGCAACACATAACTTCGACTCTGTGGAAGTGTGCTAGGCCATAACCTAGAGGTCCATGGATCGTAACCACGCTCTGCTATCATTTGCAATGCTTTGTTTAGGATTAACTATGGTTGATTAATTAATAATTAGCATTATAATTAAACTTTTTTTTATTGTACGAGGATCATGGATCTTTGATAATGCGGTAGTTTGAGCTACTGCACCCACCAAACGATCTCGTTGGTAAATCTTACTTGACCAGTCATTTTTAGGCGAACCCTTAACTAGAAATAATTAACTTATAGTATATGATATTATAATAAGGTAAACTTACAGTTTAATTGATGGGGGGTGTTTAACCTTGCACAAAATACGTTACGGCACAAGTATAACCCAAACAGCTCGTGGTAAAATGCATATGCTTACTTCATGAACATCTACTGCACTCTGGGTTCTGGCATGGTTTTATCTGATGTTCCGAGATCAGGTGGATGGAGGGAGGACCTTAATGATAACAATTATTGGGAACTACAATTTGTCCGTAATGCCAAAAGGTACAAAAGGTAGGCAATTACTTGTACTTAGAAGTATATTGGGAGGCGCACAATTCTGTGATGGATTGAAACCATCACAAGTTTACAAGTTGTTTTATACACTACAGAGTTTAAATACTCGTATATATTATATAAAATTATTTTATGAATGGCAGTGTATAATCAATTATTTCAAACCCTTTATTATATCATATAATAATATATTAGCAATTGTATTTTTTTTTTGTTTAAAACTGAAAATCAGTATTTAAGCAGTTGTTTAAGATATGATTACATGTTTGTTGCAGAGATTAAAACCGTTGCAGTAGTAGCAGGGTCAGGAGCATCCATGTTGCGTGGTGTTCAAGCTGACCTGTACGTCACAGGAGAAATGTTGCACCATGATATCCTGGATGCAAATCATAATGGTGCGAGTGTTATTTTAATCAATCATAGTGATTCCGAGAGAGGTTTTCTCAAAGTAGTTGCACCTCGACTTAAAAAACAATTTCAATCAAAAGTAGATGTTCTAATATCAACCGTAGACAAAGATCCAATAGTTACTATATAATGATTGTAATACAAATATATCTTGACTATTCTTTTTAACAATTTATATTTGTTTTGTACTAGTTGTGATTGCAGAAAAACAATACTATTTCGTCACAAATTAACTATCAGTGGTCAACATATTTTTATATTTTTTTTCTTCACAAGATAACTGTATAGTGACTATAGTGTAGTTTTTTTTGAGATGATCATTTTTTGTTTATTATAATTGTGAATATTAGCAAAACATTGTGTATACTTTCTTTGTTAAAATTCTTGTAAATTATAGAAGTGGGAATTTTATTCAGAATATCAGTATTGTGTTTCGTAAAAACTAACTCTTAGGAAAACTTTAAATGTGTGCTACAAGAAACCCCTGCCTTATTAAAAAAAAAAAAAAAAAAAAAAAAGAAAAGGAATATATTTATGATTTTGTATTTTGTAAGTACTAATTTTCTTTTAAAACTTAAAAAGTGTACACAAAAAAACCCTGCCTGATGGAAGATATCTAAAAGCATATTTGAATACAGTGTGAAAAATGCATTTAGATTTGGTTAATTTGTTCTTTGTGAAAGAAAAACAGTTTTTTATTATTTTTTTTTATTTATTATTATTTTTTTGACCAGTGGTTCTTTGATAAAGATGTAGAATACCTTGAGAATAAATATAAAATATAGTGAAATACTTCAGTTCAAAACTTATTTTCAAAATGAAAAATAATATTTAAGAGCACAGTTTACTTTTTAACCATAATTAAAAAATCAAAATTCACTGAAACAGAGTGAAACAATTTAGAATGTCATTTAATAAAAAATCTATGCAGAATAAATATTTCTGGAATGTCATTCAAACAAAAGGCGACACGCAAGAGATCTGATGGACACAACCGACATGTCAACTGAATAATTAGGTCATAAGTTATAGGCCTAGGAATCTGAAAAGAAAATCACTATTTAAAAATATTTTAAGACCATGTTTCCCACCTCAAAATCAATTAAAATTAAATCATTAACACAGGAAAATTATTATAAAGACACAATTCGACCATTAAAACGAAATATTAAAAATTTAAAATCACCTCCTAAAATAGTTAACATGAGAATCCGGTATAGGACATCACAGAATCGCGAAGATTCTAAGAAAACGAAAATCTATCAGGAGAAACTAGTAATTTTTGCGGATAGATCGGAATCTTCTACGTAGAAAAAGTCGTTTAGGAAAATACAAAGAACATACTAGTCAATCGGTAGAAATTAAAAACTAAACCAAGTCCCGAATTAAATATGGCCGTCAAATTGATCTATTCCGAACTTCAAGCTGACGTCCCAAACTCGTATACTGATTGGTGAATTAAATTAGAACAGTTGTGACGTAGATATGCTGTACAATTTGTATAAAGTAGAGTAATTCGTTTAACCATTAATATTTCGATGGAAAAAAGAAGTGATTTTTTTGTTTAGTAATATAATTTAGTTAATTTAAAGTCCTATAGTCCCATTTTTCCAAATTGAATCATTGAAAACCTTAGAAAAACATTTTATTAATAATTATCTAAATTTTCCCTTAGCATACAAAACACGCACACAAAGTATCTATGTGTGATAGGTGATATAAGGTCAGGTGATATAGAAGCAGGGCGATTGGAAACCAAGTAATCCTTTCCCAAAAGAATAGATTGTTGTTGGCAGCTTGTAGATGAACAGGACGTTCCTACAGAGCTGAAGATTTTTGAATAAGATTTTAAAAGGTACATCAACGAGTACAAGGTTGTCAAATAAGACTAGAAGAAGTATTAAATAGTGCGTGTTCAATATATAGTAGAATTTTTTCCGAATCTTGAAGAGACAATTAAGCAAAACGTACTTAAAGCTGAACAGAATTATTGGTGAGATCTAACCAATTTCTTACACTAAATTTATAAAGATTATCCAAAGACAAAAAAAGTATCACTTACCACGTGATCAGAATTGATGTGGAGTTAATTAATTACATATAGACATTCTTTAAAATTGATATAGACAATTCAATTTGATCAAAAACTCGAATGTAATAGACATTTTCTTACGTTTCAATACATATATCCCTTTATAAAACAGTAAATTTAATTCAAATACTTTGGGACTTATTTTAGATTTGTTTCTTATTTTATGTGTATATATTTGTGTTCTTTTTCTAAAGATTTGAAAAAGCCGGAACCAGCCCCAAACCCCGAGATTAAGAACTCTTAATAGATGAAAGACTAATTGAATATTGTTTATGTGTATATTTATAGATTCTGAGAAAGACAACATTGTTTTAATTAAATTTTGAACAATTTTCGTCGATAAATATATATTTAAGATTTTGAAAGATAGACTGTTTTAAGAACTATTTATTCAATTCTGATTTTGAAGAAAGTAATTTTGTAACAGTTTTTTTATTGAAGTTATTTTATTGTTAAAATATAATAAATTTATAATATTATGAATTTGAGAATTTAAACTTATTTGTTTCATATAATTTCATTTCAGAGTTGTAGCAAATTTAGCACCACAAGGTAGGGCTTATGTTTTTCTTTTTTGTAAAATTTGACACCTCAACGTGAGGCTTTAATTAATCAATATTTTTCTTATCCACTAAATTTTAAATATGTGTTTTAAGAGGTTATGTACATATCCCAATAATGGGAATTCAGAAGTTCCATAATCACTCTTAAAGCCAATTTTAAAAGAAAAGTAATTTTTAACCGTACACATAAATATTTAATATTTATATTTCAACATAAAATTACGAAAGAATATAATTTTTATCCATTAAATTGAATAAATGTTCAATGATCACTGTGGTGAATGTAAACAATTTAAAACACTGAAACCCGTAACACAAGTTTGGTACAATAACACACACCAAATAAACTAAACTAAAATATTGATTTGCCCTATGGGTTATTAAAATCCTACATTTTAATCATTCATTGTCCAGATTCATTTAGTGGAATAGTCCTGATATAGTGTATCGTCAGGAGTTTCAGTATATACTTCATGAATACTCAAGGGGTATTGTTGATTATGGTACATGCTCATTGACTGTGTTATTCTAAGAGGTGTGTGTAGTTCATTTGCCATACCCAATTCCATTCAGGCAATGTTGGGGGATAATACTGAAATCCTTGATCAGGTATTGTCCTTTTTGTGTCGTCCGAAAATTTTTGATTTTATTATTATAGAGCCCTCTACAGTCCTGTATTTATTGTCTATTTAATTTTATCCTTGTTAATTCGTTGCAGGGCTTGTTTACTGCCCGTAATATTTTAAATTGTTGGTTGTATAATTAACCATAGTTTATCATTGAACATGATGTAGGGTCTCCTTAAAGGCCTGTAAAATGTTTTTGTTGTTATTTATTTGTATTATTTATTTATTTACATATATTTATATTAAATCAGTTTATTATTGTAACTAGTTTTATTAGGTTCTTATTATGGAGGAATTTATGCTTATTTTGTGTAGGTGATGGTTTTCACCTTAAAACCCTCCAAACAAAATTTAGACCCAACTAGTTCTTACCTAACTTTTTGTTGGGTATACTGTGTTTATGGTTTCCAATGAAATTTAAACCACCATCTCTGGTGTGTCTTTGGCTTTGTTAACTGGTTCTATAAGTTGAAGATTTACATTGAACCTGATGAAATCCAATGGGTTTGTGAGCTGTAGAGTGCTCATTCTCCATTTTTCCTAACCTCCAATTTAGCACATAATGTTGAAAGCTAATTTGTGTTTTTACTGTTTGTTTAACTGGCAGCTTAATGATACATGTTTTTTTATTCTATTTAAATTTCTTCATAGATTTCACTTATCCTACTTTTGTCTTCAACCTGTAAAGATGTGATATCTGTAAAAGAAAGAATGGTTTATAGCAGAGTTGTTTTTATACTACATGTTACAAATTAATTTTAGCTTGTTTTGAGTTTGTTTATCACACTATTACTTGTCAGTAGTTCTCCACCATGTCTAAAGTTTCTCCTCATTTTATGTCAACAGGTCTTTCGAAAATAATAGTTTTAGAACAGGAATGTTCAACTTACAAAGCCTCAAGAGCCAAAATTAAACATTGAAAGTGGTTGCGGGCCATATATGGGGTTCCCAGACTAATTAAATAATTTTTAATTTCTTTTAATTTTTCTATTAATTTCTATTAGCAACATTGATATTAATTTCTTTGGATATTTGGTAAAAGTTGTTTATACTACTTTATAAAATTTCTTTCAAAAGAAAGACATTGGGCAAAAAACAGCATCGCGGCCTGCCAGTTGGACAACCCAGTTTTAGAAGAAAATTAGAGCAATATGATCGGTATAGTGCTTTAGATTTGTTTTCGAAAATATATATGTTGTGCTCTCACTTTTTTTATGATCTGTACTTTTTATTTTGAAGTAAAGGTCTTTTTATTTCAGTGTAGTTATTGTATTTTTTTAAGGTTATTGTAGTTGTTTCTTTATTTTTAAAACCCTTTGGTGATCGATTAATTACTCACAGAAACTAAAATTAAATTTTTTATTTTATTAAAGCCTATTATTTGATTTAAAATTATTAGCTTTAGATATATTTTGATAAATCACCTGTTAGTTTCACTATGTAATGAAATTAATAAATATGTATTTTTTTCAATATTATTTATTCACCAAGTTTTTCATTATAAATTAAGATATCTTACTTTTATCAAAATATGATAAACATACCATATTTTATAATTACTTAAAATACAGTGTGTTTCAAAAAGGACTTTACAACTTTGAAAATTCATATAAAATTATTCCAAAAAGGTACAGAGCTCGTTTTAGTGTTGTTTTAAAGGTAAACACATCAAGTTTTGACTTGTATGGTCCGCTAGTGCCTAATCGCGCCGCACAAGTGCTAGTGGCAGTTACGTTAAAGATGGCTGCCTTTGGACCCGAGCGTGCT